>CAWUFW010001333.1:2505000-2934482 GCA_963921515.1 Calotriton arnoldi | reverse complement strand
TCCGTCGTCAGTAGAGATTAGGCATTTCTAGTATTGGGGGTTGCTGAGGACCCTTGACCTTGCCAGGTAGGTCGCTCCCCCGCCACACAGATCCGCCTGTGTTGTCCTGCCCGCTGCTGCTGCTGGTAAGCTCGCCCCTCTGCCGTTGCCTTGGTGCCCGTTTTGCCTCTGTCCCCCTCGTGCCCCCGTTGATTGTGTCCATTTTTGCTTTCTGTCTCCCCTCGTGCACCCGTTGATTGTGTCCATTTTTGCTTTCTGTCTCCCCTCGTGCCCCCGTTGATTGTGCCCATTTTTGCTTTCTGTCTCCCCCCGTGCCCCCGTTGATTGTGTCCATTTTTGCTTTTTGTCTCCCCTCGTGCCCCCGTTGATTGTGCCCATTTTTGCTTTCTGTCTCCCCTCGTGCCCCCGTTGATTGTGTCCATTTATGCTTTCTGTCTCCCCTCGTGCCCCCGTTGATTGTGTCCATTTTTGCTTTCTATCTCCCCTCGTGCCCCCGTTGATTGTGTCCATTCTTGCTTCTGTTTCCCCTCGTGCCCCCATTCTGCTGTGCCCAACTTTGCCTTCTGTACCCCGCCGCTGCGTCCCTGCGGCCCCGCCCCCTGACTGCCCATTCGCTGCCCCTGCCTCCCGCCTCCCAGCTGCTCCTCCCTCCCAGCTCCCCATATATGGCGGCCGCTGCGCTGTAAGGAGAGCGACCCTTGACCTTGCCAGGTAGGTCGCTCCCCCGCCACACAGCTCCGCCTGTGTTGTCCTGCCCGCTGCTGCTGCTGGTAAGCTCGCCCTCTGCCGTTGCCTTGGTGCCCGTTTTGCCTCTGTCCCCCTCGTGCCCCCGTTGATTGTGTCCATTTTTACTTTCTGTCTCCCCTCGTGCCCCCGTTGATTGTGTCCATTCTTGCTTCTGTTTCCCCTCGTGCCCCCATTCTGCTGTGCCCAACTTTGCCTTCTGTACCCCCGCCGCTGCGTCCCCTGCGGCCCCGCCCCCCTGACTGCCCATTCGCTGCCCCTGCCTCCCGCCTCCCGCCTCCCAGCTGCTCCTCCCTCCCAGCTCCCATATATGGCGGCCGCTGTGCGGCCGCGCCGCTGGCGCGCCAAGGCGCGCCTAAGGCAAGCCCGTCTGCGCCCGTCCGCGCCTGGACCGCGCCCAGCGCCAGAACCCCTGGGCCGCGCGCCCCCCGCTCCAGCCTCGAGGACCGACGCCGTTACGATGCCACCACACTCCACGCTCTCAACCCCGGACAGAGACACAACTGCTTCAAGGCCGCCCCGAAACGCACTCATGGTCCCTTCACCTGCCGGAACTGCAGATACACCAGCCTCAGGGCCACCGAAGTGCCCGCCAAGAAGGACCTCAACCACCTCCGATGCATCCTACTGAACACCCGCTCCGCACGCAAACACGCCGTCGAGCTCTGGGACCTGCTCGACTCATCATCACCAGACGTCGCCTTCCTGACAGAGACCTGGATGAACGACTCCTCCGCACCCGACATCGCCATAGCCATCCCAGACGGCTATAAGATCACCCGCAGAGACCGCACCAACGGAGTAGGAGGAGGAATCGCCATCGTCCACAAGAACTCCATCAGGGTCTCGACCAGCACCGACGACGTTCTCTGCACCGCCCGAACACATGCACTTCCAGATCCACACGGACCCCAACACCACCCTCAGAGGCACCCTTGTCTACAGACCCCCTGGGCCCTGACCCCAGTTCAGCGACTCCATCGCCGACTTCATCAGCACGCACCCCTTGACCTCTACCGACTACATCCTCCTCGGAGACCTGAACTTCCACCTGGAGAACAACAACGACAGCAACTCCACCACCCTGATCGACAACCTCGCCAACCTCGGACTGAGACAGCTCGTCACAACACCGACACACTCCGCTGGCCACACGCTCGACCCCGTCTTCTCCTCAAGCTCCCACGTCTCCTTCACCCACACCACGGAACTCCTCTGGACCGACCACCGCTGCATCCACTTCACCTTCCAGAAACCCACCACACACCACCACACCCTACAGATCCCACGCTGCTGCTGGAGCAAAGTCACCGAAGACCAACTACGGGCAAACCTCGCTCTCAGCCCTCCCTCCGACCCATCCAACACCGACGACGCTGCCTGCAACCTCAGACGATGGATAGACGACTGTGCCAACACCCTCGCTCCGCTGAAAAAACTCACCTACAGCGACACCACCAAAAGAGCCAGCTGGTTCACCCCGGAACTCCTAGCTTCCAAGCGTACCTGCCGGAAACTTGAGAAGAAATGGCACAGTGATAAGACACCGGACAGCCACGCAGCCCATAAAGACGCCATCCGTAACCACCACTACCTCATCAGGTCCGCCAAGAGAATCTCCTTCAAAGACCGCCTCGACAACAACGCACACAACAGCAAGGAGCTCTTCAGCATCGTGAAGGAACTCTCCAACCCCAGCTCCAACACCAACGACATCCCGCCATCGCAAGCCCTGTGCGATTCCCTCGCCACCTTCTTCCACCGCAAGATCGCCGACATCCATGACAGCTTCAACACCCAGACAGCCCCCACCAAGATAGATAGATACTCCAGTCCCGCCGCACACCATCGACCATGACCCCTTGCCAGCCTGGGCCAGCGTGAACATCGATGACACCATCAAGACCATGGGCACAATACACTCCGGTTCCCTGTCAGACCCTTTCCCGCACCACATCTTCAACAAAGCCAGCAGCTCCATCGCACCCCACCTGTGCAACGTTATCAATCTCTCCTTCGAGACCGCGACCTTCCCAGAGAGCTGGAAACACGCAGAGATCAACGCCCTACTCAAAAAACCCAAGGCGGACCCAAGAGACCTCAAGAACTTCCGGCCCATCTCCCTGCTTCCGTTCCCAGCCAAGGTCATCGAGAAGATCGTCAACAAACAGCTAACCCGATACCTAGAAGAAAACAACATCCTGGACCCATCCCAATCGGGGTTCCGCAGCAACCACAGCACTGAGACTGCCCTCATCGCCGCCACCGACGACATCAGGACCCTGCTGGACAACGGTGAGACCGCATCCCTCATCCTGCTGGACCTCTCCGCCGCCTTCGACACTGTCTGCCACCGCACTCTACGCGCACGCCTCCACGACGCAGGGATCCGAGACAAGGCCCTGGAATGGACCACCTCCTTCCTCGACGGCAGAACCCAGAGAGTCCGCCTCCCACCTTTCCGATCCGAAGCCTCCGAGATCATCTGCGGCGTACCCCAGGGATCCTCCCTCAGCCCAACACTGTTCAACATCTACATGGCCCCGCTCGCACGCATCGCCAGACAGCACGACCTCAACATTATCTCCTACGCCGACGACACTCAACTGATCCTCTCCTCACCAAGGACCCCTCGCCGCCAAAGCCAATCTCCATGAAGGAATGAAGGCCGTCGCCGATTGGATGAAGATCAGCCGACTAAAGCTGAACACGGACAAGACGGAGGTCCTCATCCTCGGCTCCAACCCCTCAGCCTGGAACAACTCCTGGTGGCCAACGACGCTGGGAGCAGCCCCGACACCCACCGACCACGCACGCAACCTGGGAGTCATCCTCAACTCAACGCTCTCCATGGCCAAGCAAGTCAACGCACTCTCCTCCTCCTGCTTCAACACCCTCCGCATGCTTCGCAAGATCTACAGGTGGATCCCAACAGACACAAGAAGAACAGTCACCCAGGCCCTCGTCAGTAGCAGACTTGACTATGGGAACGCCCTCTACAAGGTAGCCCCGGCCAAGCTCATCAAGCGACTGCAACGCATACAAAACGCCTCCGCACGCCTGATCCTCGACGTACCACGCCACAGCCACATCACCCCCCACCTGAGGAACCTGCACTGGCTCCCCGTCGACAGGAGGATCACCTTCAAACTCCTCATCCACGCACACAAGGCACTCCACAAAACTGGCCCAGCCTACCTCAACAGACGACTCTTCTTCTACGTCCCCAACCGCCAGCTCCGCTCCGCCGACCTCTCCCTCGCCACCGTCCCTCGCATTCGAAGAACAACCACCGGCGGCAGATCCTTCTCACACCTCGCCACCAAGACCTGGAACACCCTTCCACTAAGCCTACGACAGACCCAAGACCTGCTGACCTTCAGGAGGCTACTCAAGACCTGGCTGTTCGACCAGTAGCAGCACCCCCCCCCTTCCCTCTCACCAGCGCCTTGAGACCCTCGCGGGTAAGTAGTGCGCTCTACAAATTCTGTGATTGATTGATTGATTGATTGATTGATTGATTGAGTAGGCTGCCAAAATATTCTCGGTTCACAGTACCTCTCAAGGCGCGCAGGTGCCTCTCCATGAGCTCGTCAGCTCAAATGGCCCAAGGGAGCCTTTTAAACAGGAAACAAATGTGGGATTACACTGCTTCACCTCCCAGCAGGTTCGCCCCTAGGCATTAAAGGCAAATGCAGTTCGCCAAGTGTGTGTACTTGCAAAGTTTCTCGAGTGTTTCACCAGGTAGGTGCAGATTAGTGCTGGCCATCTCTATACACGTGTTTCTGGATTTTTATCTGTAGTCAGTAGAGATTAGGCATTTCAAATATTGGGGGTTGCTGAGCAGGCTGCCAAAATATTGTCGGTTCACAGTACCTCTCAAGGCGCGCAGGTGCCTCTCCACGAGCTCGTCAGCTCAAATGGCTCGAGGGAGCCTTTTAAACAGGAAACAAATGTGGGATCACACTGCTTCACCTCCCAGCAGGTTCGCCCCTAGGCATTATGGTAAATGCAGCTCGCCAATGTGAGAAGTTGGCCTGGCATATGCTGTCCACTAATTATAGTGGGCACCTTGCACCAGTCCAAACAACCCCTTATTGGAGATAGGTTAAAGACAACCTTATTGAAAGCTATCCTAGTGGTAGCTATGGAGAGCAGCCTTCAGGCTAAGTCTTGAAGGAATGTAAAGCAGCTTGTTTTACCAGTCTATAATCTCTTGAGTGACCAAATGAAAGAGCACCACACCAGGTATATATTCAAAATATATGTATTTATTGCTAAACACACCCCTCTAGTCTCTTTATGAGGCTAGAGTTCGAAGTACATAAGTTATAAGTTATTTAAACACAGTAATAGCACAAATACACGTTTGGGCCCTAGGGCGTACCAAACCATATACCAATAAAGTGGTATAAGAACCACGACTGAGCTAGACACTAGGCCTAGAGCCTCTAGAAGTGCTTGGACCACAAGGAACCACCCAAGGTAGTGACACAGGGGACCCACGGGGGACGCATGCAGTGTAATTACACAGCCGCGAAACGCCGTTAACTTCTATGGAGAAAGTCGCGGTTTGGAAATTAAAGAAAAGGGACACTTAAAGAAGGACTTGGAGCAAACCCTTTGAGAACTAGGTCGTTCTAGAGTCTCTACCCACGGGAGCACCGGAGTACTCTTGTTACCTCACCCAGGGAAGCCGGGTGCATAGGTGCCTTTCGGGGTCGGGTTTCGTCGTCGATTTGAATGGCGATCTGCTGCAAAGTGCTGCTGGCGACCAAGTGAAAAGTGTCCGGGTGGATCCAAAGGTGGATCGGAGATCTGAAGAACCTGAAAGCAGAGGGGACAGAGTCTGGGTCACTAGCCAGTGACCAGGAAGGCGATGAGCAGATGCCCACCGATGTCGAGTGCTTCAGGTAGGTTGACGGTCATCTTGACTCTTCAGCCACGAGGTCCAGGAGGCGTTGTCGGCAACCAGGAGCAGGATTCGGGCTGGTACACGATGTCTGTCGAGTGCTGAGGTGTCGGCGACCGGATTGGACCCAACAAGCCTTGGCAACGGCAAGTCTCAATGAAGTTGAAGATTGACAATGATGCAGACCAGCAAGGTCTGAGGAACACACCCAGCAAGGGTAAGTGAGGGCAAGCCTGGAGCAACCAGGGAGCCCAAGAAGAAAAGGATTGGCCTTCGTGAAGGGCTACTAGCCAACAGGCTAGCAACCGCGAAGGAGCCTCGAGACGGTGCACGTGGAGCTGGCTCACAGGACACTCGTGGAGTGGAGGCCAGTGATCTTCGGAGCAGTTGGTGCTGGAGGCTAGGGCTACTCGTACCCCAAAGCACGACTTCGTGGGAGACCCAGAAGAGGATGCACTAGCAAATGCGTGTGGTGTCCAGGGGTCACGGTTCCACGTTACCCACGACAGCTACGGGCCTCAGCTTTTCTGGTGACTCAGGGCAGCCTCGGGGAAGTCTGAAAATCTACCTCTGGTGATGCAAAGACTTCGGCGTCCGACGGGAGCTTAGGCGATGCAGACCGGACAATTGCTTCTTTGGTGCCTGCCAAGCAGGGGAGTCACTCCTTGACCCCAAGGGAGATTCTTCTGTCCTCTAGTCTTGAGTAGAGCATCGAAGGTCCAGGATTCTGTGTCAGAGTTTCGTCCAGGGATAATCTAAAGTCCTAAGGACTGGGTTCCTATACTTATACTAAGTTTAGGGGTTGGACTTACTCTGTGGCCCCACCTATGGGTGGGTCAGGGCAGAGGGGTGGCTACACCCCTTTCCCTTTGTCCAGTTCGCGCCAAAGCAGGGGCTGCAAGCCCTGATCCGGTTTGAACTGGGGTATGCACAGGGACACCAAGTGTGCCCCCAGTGCAGGACTTCAAAGCACCCGAAAGTGCTCCCGCCCAGCCCCAATACACACTATCCTGTCTGGGGAGGTGGTCACACCTCCCTGGGACAGAAACCTATGTCCAGGCCTCCCCTGCCGGAGTTTCGTCCAGCAGCAGGAGGCCAGACTTGTGTCTGTGGCAGCAGCATCCATTTTGTGATGCCAGGGCTTTAGAAAGAAGTTACCGGCCAGGCCAGGGTTAACATGTCTCTCCCTCTAGAAGGGTGGAATGCTACCTCCGCCGCCAGAATTGGCGGGGGGTAGTATTCCAAGATGTTTGACACCAAACACGACATGTTTCGGTGCAGCCATTCCAAAGTTAGCATTTAACGCGAGCTTATAATGCGCTTAAGAGTATATGGTCAGGCTGCACTACAAACAGCATCAGAGAAGGGTCTCCGAACGCTGCAGAGGGGCCCTGCTCATGCAGGGGCACCCTCTCACATAGGAACCACGCACTCTGCCTTCAGGATTGATAAGGCCTGCCATAGGAGTGACTTATAGGTTTATATGTGTGTATGTGTATAGTGATATAGGTAGCCTATATCACAGTAAGGGGTGCATGCACCACCTTACCCAGGCTGCAGTAGCAGACCTGTGGTGTCAGTTTGGATGGCCTTCCAGGGGTGGCACAATACATGCTGCAGCCCCTGGTAGGCCTCTGAGGTACCTATGCCCTGGGTACATAGTATACCATATACTAGGGACTTATAAGGGCACTCCAGATTCCAATCAGAGATGTGCCTAAGGCACATGGAAACCATTTTAAAGAGAAAGCAGATAGACTGGGGCCCTGAATAGCAGGATCCCAGTCCAACTAAGTCATAAACCAGCAAAACACCAGAAAAAAAAGTGGGGGCAACCATATAGTCAGATTCCACCTTCCTACATAACCCCCCCCCCCCAAACGAAAGGAGATAAGGCTAACCTTGGCCAGTTGAGCCTTTATTGACTAAGTGGCCATATAAGGAAGCACCTGCACTAGCATGGTTGTCCCCTGTCTTATGGTCCACTAAGCAATCCCTCACCCTAAGGGTATGAGAGGGTCTCCACCATGGGGAATCACTACCTGTGGTGTGCTTAGGTAAAGTACAAGGCTGGTGAGGTGTCTGAGTAGGGAAGTGAGGCCCTAGGAATGTTGGTCTCAGCTTTCTCAGATCACTGGTCACCATGTATGCCTGTCCTTCCATGACTGAGTTGCACTTTGCTCTAAGGGTCAACCTTTGGCTGCCTACAGCTGGGGGTTGGGTCCCTTTGGATGGAACACTGGAGGGACATGGCAGGTTTGGAACCTTCTGGTCCCAGGTTTTCCCTTGCCTACCAGAGTCCTTCTGGGGAGGTCCCTACATAAAGGTATGGGGGATCCCTCAGTGTGTAGAGGAGTTTTCACCTGGCTAGGGCTACTAGCCTGGGTGCCCCTAATCTGCTGATGGGGGTTCCTCTGGACAGGGGGCCCTGGGGGTCCACTGACCTCCCTGACCTCTGCAGCCCTGGGCTGACTGAGGCAGGGTAGAGAGGAGCAGGTTACCTGCTCCAGACTGGGTACCACCTTGGAAGGGTCCTCTGCCATCAGGGGGTGGCCAGGCCAGGCCTGACTACCTCTGTGGCAGTTCCTTCACTAGGCGTAGGGTCAGTTCACTGAGGAGGCTGACTCTTACCTACTGTCTGGGGGGAAGAAGACTTTTCTTCAACCCTTGTGCTCTCTGTTGGGGGAGAGGGGGCCATTCTTTCAGGCTCCATCTCTCCAAATTCTTGGGCTGGGGCTGTGGCCATCACAGCCCCACTAACCTTTACAGAGACACCCAACATCCTGAGATGGGTTTGGTGTTCAACTTCAGCCCAGGCTGAAATTTCCAGATCATTGCCCATCAGGCAATCTACAGGTAAGGTTGGGGACACTGCCACTCTTTTTGGGCCTGTGACCCCCTCCCAGCTGAGATTGACTATGGCCATGGGGTGATCTGTTCTGACACCATCAATGTTGGTCACTGGTATTTAAACTCAGGTAAAAGCTGGTGAGGGGGGACTAGTTTCCCTGCCACCATGGTGACACTAGCCCCTGTGTCCCTAAATGCCACAGCTTTCTGACCATTAATTATTGGCTCCAATCTGTACCTGCCCAATGCTGTGGGACCCATGGTAAAGGTGGCAAATCCTATACCACCATCAGAGTCAGAGGAGTCTGTTGGGGGTCCCTGTCTAAACTAGGGCCCACCTCTGTTCCTCTTGCAAAAGCACCTAACTTTTTGGGTGCACTACTCCCAACTGGAGGATTACTACTGGTAGTACCAGGAGGGGTGGTAGTAGTTGTGGGAGGAACATTTTCTTTATTGCCAATCCTGGGGCAACTGGGATCAGTTTTCCAGTGCCCAGGCTTTTTACAGACATGGCAATATGGTTTCTTTTCAGGAGAAGAAGGAGTTTGGGACCCACCCCCAGAAGAGGAATTTTGGGGCCCTGTAGGGGACTTATCCTTAGATTTATCCCCACCTTTCTCTTGGGACTTAGTAGAATCTTTCTTCTGGTCACCACCCTGATTTTTAGTTTTTACTCTGGTTCTTACCCATTTGTCTGCCTTCTTTCCCAATTCTTGGGGAGAGGTCAGATCAGAGTCCACCAGATACTGGTGCAAAAGCTGGTTTTGACAATTATTAAGGATCTGCTCCCTCATAATCAAATTGTACAATCCTAAAAAGTCCTGCACTTTGTTGCCATGTATCCAACCTTCCACAGCCTTAGTAGCACAATCTACAAAATCAACCCAGTCTTGAGTCTGAGCTTTTGGGTGTCTCTGAACTTCAACCTATACTGTTCAGTGGTTAGGCCAAACCCATCTATCAGAGCACTCTTCAAGACTGTGTAATTGTCAGCATCCTCTTCTCTTACAGTGAGGAGCTTGTCTCTACCTTTGTCTGCAAAGGAGAGCCACAAGATTGCTGCCCACTGCTTCTGGGGGACCCTCTGAACTTTACAGGCCCTCTCCAGTGCAGTTATCCATTTGTGGATGTCATCCCCACTCTGGTAGGGAGGGACAATCTTGTTTAGGTTTCTATGGTCATAAGACCTTTCCCTATCTTTAGGGATATTGCTGCCACCATGGGACTCTAGTCCCAACTTTTTCTCTCTTTGTAGAGATCTAGGGACTCCCTGTCTATAGCCAACTGCTGTTTTCTGAGTTCAAGCTGGGCTTGCTCATACTGAATCAGTCTTTTTCTCCTCTCATGAGAGTATTCCCTCCTATGAGAGGAGACAGAGGTCCCTACTGAGGTGCTAGAGTGGTTAGACTCCTGAGAAGGAGATCTAGACCTTCTAGGCACACTCACAATCCTTCCTGGGGGACAAAGTGGAGGTCATTCTGATCCTCCTCCTCATCCACAGGAGGAATTGGGTTCTCCAGGTCAGGGTCATTGTCACCCTCCTGGTCAGTTCCAGAGGGGGCTGGGGGTGTTGCTACCCCTGGCCCCATCCTCATCTTCTGCCCCACCCTCTGCACCTACCCCTTCAGTCCCTAAGGGCCTGCTGAGATCATAAGCCTCTAACATCTCTCTCAGATGTTGGGTGGTGGGGCTTTGGCCTGTCTTCAGTTTCCTCAAATTGCATAATGCTCTCAATTCCAAGAATGGGAGTGTATCATACTTGGAGGGAAGAAGCCCAGGGGCTTCTGGCAAGGACTCACTGGGTCCTGGCTTTGAAGACATCACTAGTGAGGTGTGGTGTATGCACTACCTACTCTAGTGTGGCCTACTAAACTCTCTTGAGTTGTAGAAAGGGTGTGCTATCCCTTTACACACAACTCTAAGTTCAGGAGAACTTACTGTATACTAAGCTTAATTTATATGTACCTTAGGTACCTTTAGTGGTTTTCAGTTGATCAATTCAATTGAGATTATCTGGTAAAACAATAGCAAGCTGGAATCCCACACGCTGCACACCAATGTGAGAAGTTGGCCTGGCATATGCTGTCCACTAATTATAGTGGGCACCTTGCACCAGTCCAAACAACCCCTTATTGGAGATAGGTTAAAGACAACCTTATTGAAAGCTATCCTAGTGGTAGCTATGGAGAGCAGCCTTCAGGCTAAGTCTTGAAGGAATGTAAAGCAGCTTGTTTTACCAGTCTATAATCTCTTGAGTGACCAAATGAAAGAGCACCACACCAGGTATATATTCAAAATATATGTATTTATTGCTAAACACACCCCTCTAGTCTCTTTATGAGGCTAGAGTTCGAAATACATAAGTTATAAGTTATTTAAACACAGTAATAGCACAAATACACGTTTGGGCCCTAGGGGCGTACCAAACCATATACCAATAAAGTGGTATAAGAACCACGACTGAGCTAGACACTAGGCCTAGAGCCTCTAGAAGTGCTTGGACCACAAGGAACCACCCAAGGTAGTGACACAGGGGACCCACGGAGGACGCGTGCAGTGTAATTACACAGCCGCGAAACGCCGTTAACTTCTATGGAGAAAGTCGCGGTTTGGAAATTAAAGAAAAGGGACACTTAAAGCAGGACTTGGAGCAAACCCTTTGAGAACTAGGTCGTTCTAGAGTCTCTACCCACGGGAGCACCGGAGTACTCTTGTTACCTCACCCAGGGAAGCCGGGTGCATAGGTGCCTTTCGGGGTCGGGTTTCGTCGTCGATTTGAATGGCGATCTGCTGGCGACCAAGTGAAAAGTGTCCGGGTGGATCCAAAGGTGGATCGGAGATCTGAAGAACCTGAAAGCAGAGGGGACAGAGTCTGGGTCACTAGCCAGTGACCAGGAAGGCGATGAGCAGATGCCCACCGATGTCGAGTGCTTCAGGTAGGTTGACGGTTGTCTTGACTCTTCAGCCACGAGGTCCAGGAGGTGTTGTTGGCGACCAGGAGCAGGATTCGGGCTGGTACACGATGTCTGTCGAGTGCTGAGGTGTCGGCGACCGGATTGGACCCAACAAGCCTTGGCAACAGCAAGTCTCGATGAAGTTGAAGATTGACAATGATGCAGACCAGCAAGGTCTGAGGAACTCACCCAGCAAGGGTAAGTGAGGGCAAGCCTGGAGCAACCAGAGAGCCCAAGAAGAAAAGGATTGGCCTTCGTGAAGGGCTACTAGCCAACGGGCTAGCGACCGCAAAGGAGCCTCGAGATGGTGCACGTGGAGCTGGCTCACAGGACACTCGTGGAGTGGAGGCCAGTGATCTTCGGTGCAGTTGGTGCTGGAGGCTAGCGCTACTTGGAGCCCAAAGCACGACTTCGTGGAAGACCCAGAAGAGGATGCACTAGCAAATGCGTGCGGTGTCCAGGGGTCACGGTTCCACGTTACCCACGACAGCTATGGGCCTCAGCTTTGCTGGGGACTCAGGGCAGCCTCGGAAAAGTCTGGAAATCCACCTCTGGCGATGCAAAGACTTCGGCGTCCGACGGGAGCTTAGGCGATGCAGACCGGACAATTGCTTCTTTGGTGCCTGCCAAGCAGGGAGTCACTCCTTGACCCCAAGGGAGATTCTTCTGTCCTCTAGTCTTGAGTAGAGCGTCGAAGGTCCAGGATTCTGTGTCAGAGTTTCGTCCAGGGATAATCTAAAGTCCTAAGGACTGGGTTCCTATACTTATACTAAGTTTAGGGGTTGGACTTACTCTGTGGCCCCACCTATGGGTGGGTCAGGGCAGAGGGGTGGCAACACCCCTTTCCCTTTGTCCAGTTCGCGCCAAAGCAGGGACTGCAAGCCCCTGATCCGGTTTGAACTGGGGTATGCACAGGGACACCAAGTGTGCCCCCAGTGCAGGACTTCAAAGCACCCGAAAGTGCTCCCGCCCAGCCCCAATACACACTATCCTGTCTGGGTAGGTGGTCACACCTCCCTGGGACAGGAAACCAGTGTCCAGGCCTCCCCTGCCGGAGTTTCGTCCAGCAGCAGGAGGCCAGACTTGTGTCTGTGGCAGCAGCATCCATTTTGTGATGCCAGGGCTTTAGAAAGAAGTTACCGGCCAGGCCAGGGTTAACATGTCTCTCCCTCTAGAAGGGTGGAATGCTACCCCGCCGCCAGAATTGGCGGGGGTAGTATTCCAAGATGTTTGACACCAAACACGACATGTTTCGGTGCAGCCATTCCAAAGTTAGCATTTAACGCGAGGTTATAATGCGCTTAAGAGTATATGGTCAGGCTGCACTACAAACAGCATCAGAGAAGGGTCTCCGAACGCTGCAGAGGGGCCCTGCTCATGCAGGGGCACCCTCTCACATAGGAACCACGCACTCTGCCTTCAGGATTGATAAGGCCTGCCATAGGAGTGACTTATAGGTTTATATGTGTGTATGTATATAGTGATATAGGTAGCCTATATCACAGTAAGGAGTGCATGCACCACCTTACCCAGGCTGCAGTAGCAGACCTGTGGTGTCAGTTTGGATGGCCTTCCAGGGTGGCACAATACATGCTGCAGCCCCTGGTAGGCCTCTGTGGTACCTATGCCCTGGGTACATAGTATACCATATACTAGGGACTTATAAGGGCACTCCAGATTCCAATCAGAGATGTGCCTAAGGCACATGGAAACCATTTTATAGAGAAAGCAGATAGACTGGGGCCCTGAATAGCAGGATCCCAGTCCAACTAAGTCATAAACCAGCAAAACACCAGAAAAAAAAGTGGGGGCAACCATATAGTCAGATTCCACCTTCCTACAGCCAAGTGTGTGTACTTGCAAAGTTTCTCGAGTGTTTCACCAGGTAGGTGCAGATTAGTGCTGGCCAACTCTATACACGTGTTTCTGGATTTTTATCCGTCGTCAGTAGAGATTAGGCATTTCAAATATTGGGGGTTGCTGAGCAGGCTGCCAAAATATTCTCGGTTCACAGTACCTCTCAAGGCGCGCAGGTGCCTCTCCACGAGCTCGTCAGCTCAAATGGCTCGAGGGAGCCCTTTAAACAGGAAACAAATGTGGGATCACACTGCTTCACCTCCCAGCAGGTTCGCCCCTAGGCATTATGGTAAATGCAGTTCGCCAAGTGTGTGTACTTGCAAAGTTTCTCAAGTGTTTCACCAGGTAGGTGCAGATTAGTGCTGGCCACATCTATACACGTGTTTCTGGATTTTTATCCGTCGTCAGTAGAGATTAGGCATTTCAAATATTGGGGGTTGCTGAGCAGGCTGCCAAAATATTCTCGGTTCACAGTACCTCTCAAGGCGCGCAAGTGCCTCTCCACGAGCTCGTCAGCTCAAATGGCTCGAGGAGCCTTTTAAACAGGAAACAAATGTGGGATCACACTGCTTCACCTCCCAGCAGGTTCGCCCCTAGGCATTATGGTAAATGCAGTTCGCCAAGTGTGTGTACTTGCAAAGTTTCTCAAGTGTTTCACCAGGTAGGTGCAGATTAGTGCTGGCCATCTCTATACACGTGTTTCTGGATTTTTATCCGTCGTCAGTAGAGATTAGGTATTTCAAATATTGGGGGTTGCTGAGCAGGCTGCCAAAATATTCTCGGTTCACAGTACCTCTCAAGGCGCGCAGGTGCCTCTCCACGAGCTCGTCAGCTCAAATGGCTCGAGGGAGCCTTTTAAACCGGAAACAAATGTGGGATCACACTGCTTCACCTCCCAGCAGGTTCGCCCCTAGGCATTATGGTAAATGCAGTTCGCCAAGTGTTTGTACTTGCAAAGTTTCTCAAGTGTTTCACCAGGTAGGTGCAGATTCATGCTGGCCATCTCTATACACGTGTTTCTTGATTTTTATCCGTCGTCAGTAGAGATTAAGCATTTCAAATATTGGGGGTTGCTGAGCAGGCTGCGAAAATATTCTCGGTTCACAGTACCTCTCAAGGCGCGCAGGTGCCTCTCCACGAGCTCGTCAGCTCAAATGGCTCGAGGGAGCATTTTAAACAGGAAACAAATGTGGGATCACACTGCTTCACCTCCCAGCAGGTTCGCCCCTAGGTATTATGGTAAATGCAGTTCGCCAAGTGTGTGTACTTGCAAAGTTTCTCGAGTGTTTCACCAGGTAGGTGCAGATTAGTGCTGGCCATCTCTATACACGTGTTTCTGGATTTGTATCTGTCGTCAGTAGAGATTAGGCATTTCAAATATTGAGGGTTGCTGAGCAGGCTGCCAAAATATTCTCGGTTCACAGTACCTCTCAAGGCGCGCAGGTGCCTCTCCACAAGCTCGTCAGCTCAAATGGCTCGAGGGAGCCTTTTAAACAGGAAACAAATGTGGGATCACACTGCTTCACCTCCCAGCAGGTTCGCCCCTAGGCATTATGGTAAATGCAGTTCGCATAGAGTGGGTATTTGCAAAGTTTCTCAAGTGTTTCACCAGGTAGGTGCAGATTAGTGCTGGCCATCTCTATACACGTATTTCTGGATTTTTATCCATCGTCAGTAGAGATTAGGCATTTCAAATATTGGGGGTTGCTGAGCAGGCTGCCAAAATACTCTCGGTTCACAGTACCTCTCAAGGCGCGCAGGTGCCTCTCCAAGATCTCGTCAGCTCAAATGGCTCGAGGGAGCCTTTTAAACAGGAAACAAATGTGGGATCACACTGCTTCACCTCCCAGCAGGTTCGCCCCTAGGCATTATGGTAAATGCAGTTCGCCAAGTGTGTGTACTTGCAAAGTTTCTCGAGTGTTTCACCAGGTAGGTGCAGATTAGTGCTGGTCATCCCTATACACGTGTTTCTGGATTTTTATCCGTCGTCAGTAGAGATTAGGAATTTCAAATATTGGGGGTTGCTGAGCAGGCTGCCAAAATATTCTCGGTTCACAGTACCTCTCAAGGCGCGCAGGTGCCTCTCCACGATCTCGTCAGCTCAAATGGCTCGAGGGAGCCTTTTAAACAAGAAACAAATGTGGGCTCACACTGCTTCACCTCCCAGCAGGTTCGCCCCTAGGCATTATGGTAAATGCAGTTCGCCAAGTGTGTGTACTTACAAAGTTTCTCGAGTGTTTCACCAGGTAGGTGCAGATTAGTGCAGGCCAACTCTATACACGTGTTTCTGGATTTTTATCCGTCGTCAGTAGAGATTAGGCATTTCAAATATTGGGTATTGCTGAGCAGGCTGCCAACATATTCTCGGTTGTCAGTACCTCTCAAGGTGCGCAGGTGCCTCTCCATGAGCTCGTCAGCTCAAATGTCTCGAGGGAGCCTTTTAAACAGGAAACAAATGTGGGATCACACTGCTCCACCTCCCAGCAGGTTCGCCCCTAGGCATTATGGTAAATGCAGTTCGTCAAGTGTGTGTACTTGCAAAGTTTCTCGAGTGTTTCACCAGGTAGGTGCAGATTAGTGCTGGCCATCTCTATACACGTGTTTCTGGATTTTTATCCGTCGTCAGTAGAGATTAGGCATTTTAAATATTGGGGGTTGCTGAGCAGGCTGCCAAAATATTCTCGGTTCACAGTACCTCTCAAGGCGCGCAGGTGCCTCTCCACGAGCTCATCAGCTCAAATGGCTCGAGGGAGCCTTTTAAACAGGAAACAAATGTGGGGTCACACCGCTTCACCTCCCAGCAGGTTCGCCCCTAGGCATTATGGTAAATGCAGTTCGCCAAGTGTGTGTACTTGCAAAGTTTCTCGAGTGTTTCACCAGGTAGGTGCAGATTAGTGCTGGCCATCTCTATACACGTGTTTCTGGATTTTTATCCGTCGTCAGTAGAGATTAGGCATTTCAAATATTGGGTGTTGCTGAGCAGGCTGCCAAAATATTCTCGGTTCACAGTACCTCTCAAGGCGCGCAGGTGCCTCTCCACGAGCTCGTCAGCTCAAATGGCTCGAGGAGCCTTTTAAACAGGAAACAAATTTGGGATCACACTGCTTCACCTCCCAGCAGGTTCGCCTCTAGGCATTATGGTAAATGCAGTTCGCCAAGTGTGTGTACTTGCAAAGTTTCTCGAGTGTTTCACCAGGTAGGTGCAGATTAGTGCTGGACATGGATAAAAATCCAGAAAAGCGTGTATAGAGATGGCCAGCACTAATCTGCACCTACCTGGTGAATCACTCGAGAAACTTTGCAAGTACACACACTTGGCAAACTGCATTTACCATAATGCCTAGGGGCGAACCTGCCGGGAGGTGAAGCAGTGTGAGCCCACATTTGTTTCCTGTTTAAAAGGCTCCTCGAGCCATTTGAGCTGACGCAGATCGTGGAGAGGCACCTGCACGCCTGGAGAGGTACTGTGAACCGAGAATATTTTGGCAGCCTGCTCAGCAACCCCAATATTTGAAATGCCTAATCTCTACTGGCGACGGATAAAATCCAGAAACACGTGTATAGAGATGGCCAGCACTAATCTACACCTACCTGGTGAAACACTCAAGAAACTTTGCAAGTACACACAGTTGGCGAACTGCATTTACCATAATGCCTAGGGGCGAACCTGCTGGGAGGTGAAGCAGTGTGATCCCACATTTGTTTCCTGTTTAAAAGGCTCCGTCGGGCCATTTGAGCTGACGAGCTCATGGAGAAGCACCTGCGCGCCTTGAGTGGTACTGTGAACCGAGAATGTTTTGGCAGCCTGCTCAGCAACCCCCAATATTTGAAATGCCTAATCTCTACTGACGACGGATAAAATCCAGAAACACGTGTATAGAGATGGCCAGCACTAATCTGCATCTACCTGGTGAAACACTCGAGAAACTTTGCAAGTACACACACTTGGCGAACTGCATTTACCATAATGCCTAGGGGCGAACCTGCTGGGAGGTGAAGCAGTGTTATCCCACATTTGTTTCCTGTTTAAAAGGCCCTCGAGCCATTAGAGCTGACGAGCTCGTGGAGAGGCACCTGCGCGCCTGAGAGGTACTGTGAACCGAGAATATTTTGGCAGCCTGCTCAGCAACCCCAATATTTGAAATGCCTAATCTCTACTGACGACGGATAAAAATCCAGAAACACGTGTATAGAGATGGCCAGCACTAATCTGCACCTACCTGGTGAAACACTCGAGAAACTTGCAAGTACACACACTTGGCAAACTGCATTTACCATAATGCCTAGGGGCGAACCTGCCGGGAGGCGAAGCAGTGTGAGCCCACATTTGTTTCCTGTTTAAAAGGCTCCCTCGAGCCATTTGAGCTGACGAGATCGTGGAAAGGCACCTGCGCGCCTGAGAGGTACTGTGAACCGAGAATATTTTGGCAGCCTGCTCAGCAACCCCTAATATTTGAAATGCCTAATCTCTACTGACGACGGATAAAAATCCAGAAACACGTGTATAGAGACGGCCAGCACTAATCTGCACCTACCTGGTGAAACACTCGAGAACTTTGCAAGTACACACACTTGGCGAACTGCATTTACCATAATGCCTAGGGCGAACCTGCTGGGAGGTGAAGCAGTGTGATCCCACATTTGTTTCCTGTTTAAAAGGCTCCTCGAGCCATTTGAGCTGGCGAGCTCGTGGAGAGGCACCTCTGGCGCCTTGAGAGGTACTGTGAACCGAGAATATTTTGGCAGCCTGCTCAGCAACCCCTAATATTTGAAATGCCTAATCTCTACTGACGACGGATAAAAATCCAGAAACACGTGTATAGAGATGGCCAGCACTAATCTGCACCTACCTGGTGAAACACTCGAGAAACTTTGCAAGTACACACACTTGGCGAACTGCATTTACCATAATGCCTAGGGGCGAACCTGCTGGGAGGTTAAGCAGTTTGATCCCACATTTGTTTCTCGTCTTCTAAACATATTACCTGTTCATCAACATTTACAGTTTTATAATAAATATTGTTCTCTACAAGATATAATGTAGCCTTTTGAAGTTTATTAATATCTACAAACTCTTGCCATATTTTTCGACTCTTTGCTGGGAAGTCATTTACTAGAATAACTTCTGGCTCATTTTCCTCTCTGTGTCCACCAACAATTTCAATATTTTCTTAAAATCTAAAGGTAAGTACACAACTCTTCCTTACAGACCTCTCTGTAAATCTGTCGGTGGCAGCGTCCCTGTTTTAGGCTCCATACGAATTATGGCTTGAAATGGGTGTACAGATTGAATAAGAATTGACTCATATGCATTCAAATCTGCCAGTTCTTCTGGAATAGCTTCTACCTCTAAGGGGCCGATTCCGATTCAGGCCGGAAAACGTACCGACCGACTCGGTACGGAAATTTAGTCCGACCGACACGTACCGGCGCTGCCCGATCCGTGTAGTACGATGCAATGCATGTGAATTACGACCGACTCGTACGGAACACAAGCCGAACGACCGAACCGCACGGAAACCAGCTATCCAGCCGGAAAACCACGCGAATCGAACCGACCGACACGCACCAGGAATAAACCCGACAGAAACGTACCCGTGAACTCCGACCCGCGCAGTACGATGCAATGCGTGTAAAACCAGACCGAGTCGCACGGAGCTCAAGCCGTACGACCGACACGCATACAAAACAGGGAACCGAAGCAACCCAATACTCCGCGACCGACGCGTACGCCGCACATGAAACACAGCAGAAACACAGCTTGAAAGACTCGGAGAAGCTCGCACGAGCCAACTGCAGCGTCCTACTCGGTCAGAAGAACGTCTCCTACATGCCTAAAAACTACAAAGGAAAAAATACAAAAAAAGGGCCAAACAACCAATGACAAAGTCAATAAATACAGAGGGAAAAAAACATGGAACAAAGACACACCCACAACTCCACCCATATAAAGGCCACAAATCCCTACCATGATCCTTTGCAAATTCAAATGACCTGCCAGCACAGAACACCATCAGACAGCACAGACCACAGACACACCCACAACTCATCCATCACACAAGCCACACACCATTAGCACCTCCCAAATAGCACCCTCACATACACCCAGCAAAACCTACACTCACCCACCCTCACTTGCACACACCCACACACATCAATCCCCACCACCACCCATCACCATGCCCCCAAAGAAGAATCCAAAGTTCCTAGACAGTGAATTGGAAGTCCTGGTAGATGAAATCCTCAGGGTAGAGCCACAGTTGTTTGGTACATTGGTCCAACAGAACCCCATGTCGCAGAAAACCAAGATGTGCGAGAGGATCGTCGACAGGGTGAACGCACAATCACCATGTTTGCGCACAAAGGAAGACATCCAGAACAGGTGGTATGATGTGCGCAGGAGGGTCAAGCCCCTACTCAAGAAGGATTACGCCTTCAGTCATCGCACCAGCAGTGGCCCTCCTGCCAAACCAGTATACCTCAGGCCCTGGGAGGAGAAGGTGCGGGCCATCCTACCACCAGAGAGCGTACATGGACTATCAAACATCCCAGAGCCTGGTGAGTACACAACCAATATACCCAATATTGTGTGACAATACACACACATCACTGTCAAGGGGATAGTGAAACCATGCACCGTTAGCAAAGACACAGTAACCAAAACCTAATCATCCCAAGATGTGTATGTTAGTCAGACAAACACAATACCTGCCATCTCATAGTGATATGTAACTGTGTCATGACATGTACAAACCTAACAACAAATGAGAGCAAGGCAGTGGCACAAATCTAACCAACAAACACTGTCAGACATTTTGCCACCACTAGAACACCACCTCACAGGGAAGCTCAGTGAAAGGAAGGAATTCTGTGTATGCTGGTGAAGTCAGTGTAGCCAATAGCATGATGGGAGTTGTAGTCACAGATATTGGTCACCCTCACAATTGGCCCATCAACACCACTCTGAACCATGCTCACATCACAGGGAGTGGAAAAGAACTGACAAGATGGCTGACACTGGGTACTGCTGTGGGGAGCACAAGGCCCTGCTGGGAACTGTGCACCAACCAACAGCAGGACACCACTGACTGACATCCTGAAAGCCAACTTGCACTCCCTGCAATGGAAGCACGTTCCATGGTGGGATATCTGGCTGGGTGGGAAGGAGGACTGACAGCACTGACCATAGTTACCAGCAGCTTTTCTCACACACACCCTTAACACAAACTCCACACAACTCACCTGGGAGAATGCATTGCCTCACACTCTAATTAAATATCCCACAAAGAACCACCACCCTGGGTTATGCTGTGTGAAGCACAGGGACACTTTTGGGACTTGTAGCCAAACTAACGCCAGGACAACACTGTCAGCCATCCTGTCAGCACAGGCACACTACCCCACAGGGAAGCAGAGTCAAAAGGAAGGAAGTATGGGCAAGCTGGGAAGGGGGTGTAGGCAATAGCATGATGGGAGTGGAAGTCACAGCTCAACATCCCCCACCCACATGGCCCAGCAAGCTCACACTGAAGCATGCACACCTCACAGGGAGTGAAAAGCCACCTCAAAGATGTCTGACACTGGCCTCAGCTGTGGGGAGCACAAGGCCCTGCTGGGAACTGGGCACCAACAAACAACAGGACCACACTGTCAGCCATCTTGCCATTGCTGTCACACTCACACACAGTGAAGTCCACTCAAAAGGAAGGAAGTATGGGCATGCTGGGAAGGGGGTGTAGGCAATAGCATGATGGGAGTGGAAGTCACAGCTCAACATCCCCCACCCACATGGCCCAGCAAGCTCACACTGAAGCATGCACACCTCACAGGGAGTGAAAAGCCACCTCAAAGATGTCTGACACTGGCCTCAGCTGTGGGGAGCACAAGGCCCTGCTGGGAACTGGGCACCAACAAACAACAGGACCACACTGTCAGCCATCTTGCCATTGCTGTCACACTCACACACAGTGAAGTCCACTCAAAAGGAAGGAAGTAGGGGCATGCTGGGAAGGGGGTGTAGGCAATAGCATGATGGGAGTGGTAGTCACAGCTCAACATCCCCCACCCACATGGCCCAGCAAGCTCACACTGAAGCATGCACACCTCACAGGGAGTGAAAAGCCACTTCAAAGATGTCTGACAATGGTGCTCGGTTGTGGGGAGTAACAGGCCCTGCTGGGAACTGGGCACCAACCAACAGCAGGACACCACTGACTGACATCCTGAGAGTTAACCTGCACCCACTGCAAGGGTGGCATGCTTCATGGTGGGATAACTGGGCTGGGGGAGAAGGAGGGCCGGATGTCAACCAAATACCACCAATGCTGGTCATGCACACACCTCAACATTCACATTGAAATGCTTCAGGTTGGCAGGACAATGTGCTACACCAATATCAACCTCTGACTGTGACAACTTAGGACAATGCAATGTACAGGCCCGCATCCAGAGGTACAGTCACAACTGTCAGGTGTTTGAACCATTGATGCCTGTAGAAACATAACATACATTGTGTGTCTCTTCCAAAAACAGGTGATGATGGGGACACAGCAGCAGATGATGAGGAGTCCCTGTCCCAGGCTCCGGGGCCCCTGAGCTCTCTGGTGTGGAACAGCCTCTGCCCTCCTCGGATGGCGAAGTCCTACCTGGCCCCTCCGGTGTGAGTCATCATGCAGCACCAGCAGGACCACCATCTACACCCCCTGCACCCACTCCTCCAACATCTGCCAACACACAGACCACCCCCACCGACATGGACAGACCAAGGACACTCAATGACAACAGCACAGGGACCCCGGCCCACCGTGAAGCAACGGACAACAACCCCAGCACCAACCCCCAAGGGGGCCTAGGCTCACCTGTGCGTGCCACCGCAGGTCCCGCACGTGTGGCCAGGGGTGGTGGGAGGGGTGGTAGGCAGAGGTCGCTGTTTGCAGAGGGGTCTGGACTGCATGATGACCCACAACTGGTACGCATTGCTGATGCGTACCAGAATAGCACCGGAGAGGTCAGCCAGGTAGTGGGGATCCTCAAGGACATTCAACAGCAGCAGGCTGCCCATCATGCCCGCTTGGACTCCCACATGTCCCGTGTGGAGACACACATGTCTCGCATGGAGTCCAAGTGGGACACATTGGAAGAACTGACAGCGGTGCAGAGGGACATATTGACATGCCTCCGCCAGATTAGCACCAACATGGCCACACCTCCTGTGTGCCCACAACATCTGGTGCCGCAACAACTGCAACTGCCACAGGGAGGGAGGATGACTCTGGTGGAGATTCCTCTGCACCGCAGCGGCCTGCACGTGAGGGCCCCCCGAAAGAAGAGGGGTCGTCCGAGGAAGGAAAACTGAGAGGCCGATGGCCATGTACATTCCCCAGGAACCCAACACCTGTTCTGGAAATTCCCCTTTGTGTGCAAACTGTTTACCCTGTCGAATGCAACCCAACTCTCCCACATGACATGGGTAGTTTAAGTTGGACCAATGTATCAGATGACTGTGGACTTTACTCAGGACATTTCTGCTACCAACACTTCCAACTCATCTGGGAACTTTGGATTCCAATCCCAATGTACAGCACCCACCATCCTGTGCACTATCCTCACACATGTATGTAAAAAAACTCACTAATAAACCATACTTGCCTCTGTTGTGATTCCAACGTTGTTTTTGTCATGGAGATGATGATCTGCTAAATGACACTGTGCATGCTAACTGCTACAGCAAGTTCAACACCGTCATGTGAGTCATGGCGACGTGACACATATGAGGGAGACACACCACTAGGGCTACACAACACATACACACCAGGGCCATCTGACTCATCGCCTACACTGATGTTGCCAGGAAATACAGTGGAATGCACAGACACCACACCTATTCAGAGTCTGTGTTAACTAGCCCACAGGTGAAGTAAGCAAATGTCAGTCAGATGTGTGACCACAGACAACGCACATCCCAAAGCGAAGCACAGGTTTATTACACATTTGCAACATGTTGTTTCCACTACAGATGCAAGGTAATCCCACGTGGCAGTGGCCACACAGTCACCAAGTGTAGAGGAAATAAAGTCCAGGGGTGTGTGGCACATCACCTGCAGGGAAACGACTGCTTCCACCCTGGAAGTTGAATCATGGTGTCGGGGGATCACAGTTGACCAAACAACTCTGAAAGTACCCTGTGAAGGACAGACATGACACACAGTCAAAAGCACTGAAGAACAGGACAGAACTGCAATACTCATGCCCAATACATGTCACAAGATACCTACACAAAACCAAGTTAGCATGTCAACACTGTTGGGGAGTACAGACTACCTGTAAGGACACATCGCTGCACGCATACAGTCAAGTAGCACATGGCCACACTCAAACAGCAACAGAGCACCACCAACACATATCATGCAAACTCAAATCATTGACATACCAACTCTGTATACTCACATTCAGCTGAAGAAGTTGGTGATGAGCTGTGTGCGGACATCCCCCTCATCATCATCATCATCACTGGCATTGTGGCCCAGGCCAGGATCCTCCACAGGTGGCGGATGTTGGTCATCGTCATCCAGGATGAGAGGCAACTCCTTCCGCACTGCCAGGTTGTGTAGCATGCAGCAGACGATGACAATCTTGCACACCTTTGCAGGGGCATATGGGAGGGCCCCTCCTGTCTTGTCCAGGCAGCGAAAGCGGCTCTTCAGGAGACCAAATGTCCGCTCGATCACTCTCTTGGTCCGACCATGTGCCTCATTGTAGCGCATCTGGGCTGGTGTCACAGGGTTCCTGAGGGGTGTCAGCAACCACGGCATGTTGGGGTATCCGGAGTCACCTACATACAGACAATTGCACATTAGCTGAGTTGGAAAAGAGGGTGGAATACAACATTGCAGAACACACACAATGGTACAAAGTCAGCACACACCGACAAGCCAGGCACGCTGGTTCTGCATCTGTGACATCATCCTCGGGATGCGACTACTCCTCATTACGTAGGCATCGTGTGCAGAACCGGGGAAGCGTGCACACACATGTGAGATGCTCATATCTGCAAGACATACCACCAGGGCATTGATAGAATGGTAATGTTTCCTGTTCCTGTATGCCTGCTCATGTGCCTGTGGTGGTACCAAAGCCACATGTGTCCCATCAATGGAGCCAATGACATGTGGCATCCTCCCCAGGGCATAGAAGTCACTCTTGACGTCAGTGAGTTGTTGACGTTTAGGGAAATAGATGCACTGGTTCAAGTATCTCAACATCGCCTCCAAAACATCGCGTAGCACACGGCTGAACATGGTCTGTGACATCCCACCAGCAGATGCCACAGTGTGTTGAAAGGTACCGGTGGCAAAGAAGTGTAGGGCTGCCATCACCTTCACCTTGGGGGTCAGCGCTGCAGGGTATGGCCGGCCAGGTTGCAAATGTGGGGCCAACTGCACCGCCAATTCCTCAATAAGTGGCCTGTTGAAGCGGTACCGTCGGATGCAGTCACGTTCAACCATGGTTGCAAGGTCAGGGAATGGTCTATGGACAGCTGGTGCCCTGCAGTGCATAGGTGAACAAAGAAAGATTGTCAGTCACCCCACATATGTGGCATTGACCATACTCAATATCACATGATACATCATTACGAGACACAAGTACTTGATGTGTGTGCCGTTCTGTATGGACATATATGGCACCTACATGGCCAACATCTAACATCTCAGTTCAACATGTGTTGACAACAAGTTCCAGGTTGTGCTATAGGAAATCATTCGGCTATGTCACAGTACCCATGTACTGCTGTCACGTTCCAAACACACACCACAGTGACAAGTGAGGACAGATGTGCCCCAGGCATCACAGCTCTTTGACAGGTAGATTCCCAGGGACCCTGTATTGCCACATGGACACTGGCATGACATGGCGTATCATGTACACGCCAGCAAAACAACCATGACTCCCACAGGTAGTGGCCCCTGTTGCCTCTGCAGGACAGACATGGACGTCTGTGACACACACACGCACAACATCAAAGTCGATGCACAAACAACGTGGATGTGGAGACTGTCTCCCATTGTGCACATGGAATCAGAGACATCTGAAACACAACATGCATACAGACTGTGGAGGGCCATCACAATTGTGGCAATGGGTCACCCTGTGACGTACATACCATCCCACATGGGACTCAGGGTGTATGTGACATAACATACACATACACAACCTGGAGATGTGACCATGCCACATGCTCTGAACTGAATAGTTGCACATCACAGTGGTCATGTGCACAACACACAAAGGATTCTGTCCCCATGAACACGTGCACAGCCTGGGAGTGGCTGCCCCCAAGTGCCACCCAACAAACCACATGTTGACCCCCATACACACACAGGTAATGCAGCCTTACATGCCTTAGGATACAGTGTGGACAGGCTGTGGTGTTGTAGGTGTGCCCCTGAGTCCCTGGCAAGTAATTGTGGCTGGCATACGTTCACCAGTGACAACCATGGTAACATATGCGAGTGACTTGTACAGGGACGCGTCGTACAGCAATGGACCGATCCGTGTGCACGCATTGGCCATTGCATATGATGTGGACGGATGCGTGTTGTTTTCCGAAATACGCGTTGTACAGCAATGGACCGATCGGTGCGCACGCATTGGCCATTGCATATGATGTGGACGGATGCGTGTCGTTTTCCGAAATACGCGTTGTACAGCAATGGACCGATCGGTGCGCACGCATTGGCCATTGCATATGATGTGGACGGATGCGTGTTGTTTTCCGAAATACGCGTTGTACAGCAATGGACCGATCGGTGCGCACGCATTGGCCATTGCATATGATGTGGACGGATGCGTGTTGTTTTCCGAAATACGCGTTGTACAGCAATGGACCGATCGGTGCGCACGCATTGGCCATTGCATATGATGTGGACGGATGCGTGTTGTTTTCCGAAATACTGCGTTGTACAGCAATGGACCGATCGGTGCGCACGCATTGGCCATTGCATATGATGTGGACGGATGCGTGTCGTTTTCCGAAATACACGTAGTACAGCAATGGACCGATCGGTGCGCACGCATTGGCCATTGCATATGATGTGGACGGATGCGTGTCGTTTTCCGAATTACGCGTTGTACAGCAATGGACCGATCGGTGCGCACGCATTGGCCATTGCATATGATGTGGACGGATGCGTGTCGTTTTCCGAAATACGCGTTGTACAGCAATGGACCGATCGGTGCACACGCATTGGCCATTGCATATGATGTGGACGGATGCGTGTCGTTTTCCGAAATACGCGTTGTACAGCAATGGACCGATCGGTGCGCACGCATTGGCCATTGCATATGATGTGGACGGATGCGTGTTGTTTTTCGAAATACGAGTTGTACAGCAATATCGGTGCGCACGCATTGGCTATGGACTGACATGGTAACGGACATGTTTTCGAAGCTTTTATGAGTCGGATGCAGTTAATTCAGTTGGCCACCCACAACAATGTTGCAAATTCATGGGTGTCATGAAGTTGAACTTTTGAAGGATGCTGTGGGTGTGTATAAGTGGTGCAATTCCATGGATTGGCCAGATTCAGAAGATGCAAAAGACTTGGACCTATCACTTTGGACACATGGGACAGTATCTGCCTCTGCAGCACACATATAATGCTGGCTGTTCCCCTGAGAGCTCACTTGCCTGCACTACATGCTCCAGGACGACATCTGCCACCACCACAGCTGCTGTCTCTGCATCCTCTGGCTACTGCAATGGCACGTACTGTGGAGAGAGCCCCAGCCTTCAGCACTGAGGAGAACCAGGCCCTGCTGGACAGCCTCCTTCCACAGTACAGCAAGCTGTATGGGAAACCAGGGGAGCAGGTGAGTGTGCTGTCCACTGCCTTACTAAATGTGCATGTTGTCTGACTAGCAAGACTTACAGTGTGTACACCAGTGGCTAGCATGCTCACTGAGTAGTTGGCACCCCCCCCAAAGTGTGTAGTTACATGCACTGAACAGGTATAGTGCAGTAACAGTGCATTCCAACAAGGTTTTACTTCCCAGGCAATGATACCATTTAGTAACTGCTGGACAACTGTTCATAGCCATAGTTGCACTACCTGTGTACATCATATGCCCCTGTGATTGAAACATGTATATCCAACTGTGTGATGCATGGATATGTTGCGTGTAGTAATGGCCTTTTCACTTTGTCATCCTCACAGGTTGATGCCCACCAGAAGCAGGAGATCTGGCTGACCATCGTCCGGGCAGTAAGATCTGTGGGGGTCTACAGGCGCAGGATCCGCAACTGCCAGAAGAGGTGGCAGGACCTTCGTGGCTGGACCAGGAGGATCGCAAGGGTCCAGCTGAAGCTGTCGCCTCCTCGCAGGAGGGGCGGACACCGGACCCTGACCCCCCACATGCTCTGGATTCTGGCGGTGGTCTTCCCTGACCTGGATGGGCAGCTGAAGGCCAGACAGCAGCAAGGAGGGGGTAAGTGCTAGCCTTTTCTGTGTACTATGACTAACATGCTCTATGCACTCCTTTAGCCTGGTTCCACTTCCACAGTACAACTGTCTTGAAGTCCTGGACTCATGTCCCTCACTTGTGTCATGCCCCCTCCTCATCTGATACACAGGTGTGGCCCTTACAGTCTGTGACTTAGGTCACTTGGGTACTGTGTACTTGCAGTTACCTGTGGTTCAAGTTGGGGACAGCATCAGTTACAGGAACTTTGTTGTGGGCTGCATGGGTGGTACAATTGCTCACACAATGCCTGTGATCTGACATGTACTCTGGGTATGGCTTCACAATGTGTTCCAATTGCTGCTCTGACTCACCACATGTCTGGGGTATGTGCCACACACCCATGCTGCAGCAGAGACCAAGGGGGAGCCTCAGAAGTATGTACATCATGTGTGTGACACATGCATAGCCACCTGCCTAGTGTTCAGGGTAATACCATGTTGCACATGGACCAGGACTGTAATGCCTACTCCGTACATCGAAGGCACTCTGTTCTCCCACTCCCGTGTGTCAGCATACATATTGGGCATTGTGAAGAGTGCACTCAGGTGTCTGCCTCTGTGTCACCGTGGTGTGGCCTTGCTTTTTGACTCCTGGAGTGTTTAACAATTTGGGGTGGCCAGCCATCTGAGTTGTGACTATAGGATCTGCACATTGGTTAATGCATAGGTCTCTGATCCCTTGACTGTGCACAAAGGTGTATGAAACATTGAGGTGCAGGCAGCTTTGGTTCATTCTCATCAGACGGTGAAGTGCCCATGTGTATGGATTTGTGTTTGCAGTCACTCAAATGTCTCATTTGATTGACGTGGGATCATCTTAGTCCTCATGATGTGGGTGGCCAGGGGTGCACATGTGCACCTGTCAGCTACAGGGCTTGCATACCCAAAACTTCCATGATTGTGACACAGTGTAGACTGGTGTTGTGTGTATGCACTACCCCTGTGACAGGAGACAGTTATGACTGACTTGCCAGACAGGCCTGTGCCATGACATTCAACTCGCAAAGGGTGATCCAGCAGTAGTGTGATATGTCCTGCAAGCACACCATTGCCGCATTGTCTATCAGGACATGAGGACATCATTGTGTCTGGTGATGGAAGCAAAACCCGCATATCGACAGAGACTCTGCCCGTCACTTTTCCTGACACATGTACTGAGTCAGTGGCAGGAGATGGCATGTGTTTGGAGTGACACATTTCCACATGTTCTCTTGGATGTCCAACAACTGTGTATGTGGTGCATGTGTGCACATATGATTAGTCGCATACAACAGGCACCAGACAGATGGGTGCATGGACAGGTAGGATATGTGTGGCATGAATGACTGTCAGGCAGACAATGGGCTTCTTCAAATCAGTGTCAGCACTTATTGCACTGTCTAGCAAATGATGGCAGGGCTTGCTCTGTGATGTGCTGTACTTACTGTGGCGTGTGTGGTCAGTACAGGTGACTAATGTTGCTCTGTTTATCCTGATTCTTTGCAGATACATCCACGGCCACAGGAGGAGACAGCTCCACGGACCAGGAGGAGCGGCAGAGCCAGACTGGGTCCACTGCAGGGGAGACCGAGGGACCCAGTGGCACGGAGGGTGAGGGGAGCCCACTGAGGAGACCTCAGCTATGACCACCTCGGCTGAGGACCACAGCACTTCCAGTGAGGACTCCCTTGTGGAGGCGGGTGTCAGCAGACCAGAGACAAAATCAAGCAAGTCTTCCCCCGCCACCACCACCATCTCCACCCTCCCATCTGCTCCCATCCCACATGTCCGTGGAGGCTCCCGTGTAGGGGAGCGTGTCTCCTTCATGCCAGGCACCGCACCCCCTGCCTCTGTCTCCCCTGCTGCCCTGAGTGTGGAGTCTGTGGACTTGCTTAAACAGATCCATGTAGGGCAGACATCAGTGCTGAGTGTCCTCCATGCACACACGGGTCTGTTGACACAACTGGTGTCATTCATGGAGGGCATGTCATCTGGCATGTCTGCCCTACATCGGACCAATCAGTCCATGGCCTCCTCACTGACGGCAGCAGTGTCCCTCCTGCAACAGTCCCTCACCCCTCCTACCTCTGCCCCATCCACAATCCCCAGCACCCTGCCTGTCCCAAGCACACACACACCGGCACAGGCACCCACCAGCACAGACACAAGCAGCACACAGACACACACGCCAAAATCCAGATGCACACGCATGCACAGACAGGGGACTGATACCTCACTCACAGGGGATGGGGCCCAGGAACACACACACACATCCACGAGCACTGCACAGTCCTCAGATACCTCTCCCTCCAAAACCCCTTCCCTTGCCTCACCTGCAACACCCCCCTCCCAGAAGCTCTTCCTCTGTGAGCTTGGCCTCTTCCCCACAGATCCATCTGACCCAACGCACAGGCGGAAGAGGCGACCACCACACATAGAGGGGAGTGCCCCTCACACCCGGACACCCTCCCCAGGCACAGGCAGACTGAGGACCCCATTTGGAAGTCCCCCCGGACCAGGAAGGGCAAGACCCCACCACCACCACCACGCAGCTCCACCACACAGTCTCTCTCCACCATCCCCCAGGCCACCACTCCACAGGTTCTCCTGCCACACCCTGCCCCAGGTTCCCCCACACACCCATACCGCATCCCCAAAATGCTTAGGCCCTCCCCCCCTACCACTTGCTCTTCCACCCCCAAGCCAGACGCTCGGCCTGTTTGTGCCACTGGTGTGGAGACCGGGTCCCCCCCTCTGTCCTGCTGACCTCATCTGCCCCCCCTTCCACTCCCTTGGAGTTATGCACTGCAGTGGAGTCCACAACCACCCCGTCTGACTTGAGCACTGCAGTGGGGACCCAGTCCACTCCATCTGACCGGCCCACTGCAGTGGTGCCAGCACCCACACCATCTGACTTGTGCCCTACAGTGGTGCTGGCCCCCACTGAGTCAGACACCTCCACTGCAGTTGCCAGTGACACTCCTGCACCCACCACCCCTTCACTGCCTCCTTCTGGCATCCCCTGATCCTGTCCCTGCGGTGCCTGGCCTGCCCCTTGTATGCCCCTCCGAGGGGGATGTCCCCTGTCCGTACCAGTACAGGCAAGCAATGGGTGACAAGTTGTCACATATCACCCTGTTCGGACTGTGTATGTGGACTGGCCATTGGCCTTAGTTTCTTTTGGACTTCAAATTTTTCTCAACATTTGCTGAATAAAGCCTCTTTTTGTTTACTAGTGGTTTTTCTTTTGATGTACATGATGTAGATGAGTATCATCATGCATTTGCTGTTGTAATAGTGTTCAGATCAGGTAAATGAAGTGTTGCTGTGATGGACTCCATGTGGTCCATGGGATATGTGTCCTAATCTAGTCTGGATCCATAGCATCCTTTGCTGCAGTCTGAGGGTGTAATGTTCTGCATTTGACACAGGGATGTACGTTTTGCATTTGTAAATTGACATCTGTGGCTTATACTGATGCATATCTGGTGGGCTTACTCCTGTTCAATGTTTCTATTTCCCTGACTGTGTGCCCATCTCCACTGGACATGCAGTTTAGCACATCAATGTTGAAGGACTCATCTGTGTATACATTGCAACTTGCTTGACACGTGTTTTGGGTATATGCAGATGACTGACGTGACACTCCCGTACCCAGGCTGATGTGAGCAGAGCCTTCAGTGTGTTGTGATTGTTGACTCACTGACCGAGTGTTTTGCTGACATGTTTGAGTGGTGCACAGACAAGGTTTGGCACAGCGGACCTTCCACAGGAGTGGAGTGCCCTCATGGCAGTGTGTAATCCCGTGACATTGCCTGGGCCCGTGTTGTGTGTTGTGTAAGCATGTCTGTGTGTGTTCCCTTCCCTTTTCCTACACCGGCTGTGTCACCTACGGATGTTCCTGTTTGTGATGCTTGCTGAGTTGTCCTGTGTTCATCCAGCATCTTGTACCTGGTTTCTCCGTGATGTGGGTGCATGGCAAACTAATGTTCATCAGGTTGTCATCCCTAGTTGTCTTTGTTGTCAGGGCTGGGGATGTGGGCAAACGCAGATGAGACACAGTCAGGATTCCCATTGGCACTTGTTGGTTACACAAGTCATGTAATTTACAGTTTGTGGTAGCTTTCAGTGATTGTGACACGTTGTGTGTGTGACTGCTGCCACTCCTCAGGGTCAGAGCTGCAATGTTGGAAGTTGTCTACGTGTGTTCTTTGTGGGTGACCTTGGCTTCTTCATTGGTGTGTGACTGTGGCCGGGATCCCATTGATTGGGGTGGAGTTCACATCATGCCCATGTACGGCGTACTGTGCAGTGTGTCAGACATTCACGAGTCTTGTTGACTGGCCAGGTGTGATGGGTTTCTGCACCTTAGTTCCCACAACCACCCCTGGGATTGTCATGGGTGCATGTGCAATGTCACCTGTCCATGTGAGCTTCACTGCTGCACATTGGTGGAGATCAAGGTGTGTGGTGTTGAGTGTGTGCAAATGTGAGTTGTTGCACGGCTAGACCCCTACCTCCATATTGGCCTTGGCTGACAGGCCGTGCTGATTGATTTGTGCTTGTGTAGGTGTGATGGTAGTTTGTTGCTCAGGAGACATGGCTGTGGTTCACAGTGTGAACGACATCTACCTTTGTCATCACAGTGGGATTATCATGCAGGCTAGTGTCACCACAATGCGGGGTCCCTGGGGGTAGTGCTGTGGTGGGTCTGTGTCTTGCTGTGTTAGTTGCTGTTCCTACAAGCTTGTGTGACATGTGTAATTTGGGCTCCCTCTCATCTAACAATGCCTGATTGCCCACATAGGGGAATCCGATCCATGAGTTACTTTTGTATGGCACTGTATACACATCTGTGTAATTGGAATTCAGGCCTCCTCATGTGTTGTGTGGTTGCCTGGGGACACTGGCACACCCCCCCCCCCATCACCTGTTGTGTTTGATATGCAGTGTGAGGCTGCCTGTTTGTGTTTGTGCATCTGCACCACTGAATTGGCATATCTTTGGTGTGCCATTGCCTGTATGTTGTTTGGAGGATTTCCCATGCTGTCCCTGGGACTCCTAGGTCATCAGTCAGCAGAATAATCATGGTTCGTATGTCCCATTGCTGCCATGGTATGGTATTTGTTCACCTCACATCTACAGTCTCCCAAGGATATGTACATTTGTGTGTCCATTAGTGCAGATATGTGGGTCTGCATTATGATGGTCACTTCTGGCATTGTGTAATTGATAAATGGAGACGATGTCAGTCCCCATGGGTGATGTTTGTCTGCACATGGCCAAAGGTATGTTTTATTTGCACTGCACTGTTTGCCTCACCCAATCTATGTTGCTATAGGACACAACCACTACTTTACCACTGATGTGTTTGTTGTTCTGTGACCAGGAATCATCCATGCTGTTTGTCAGTTGCAGCTTTTTCCATGACAACACTTACCTTTTGGTCACTGTGATGATGGGGGTTTGGACCCCATTGCCACAATGTTCAAAATGTGCTTCAGCTATGGACCCCACACTTACCTTTTGGTCACTGTGATGATGGGGGTTTGGACCCCATTGCCACAATGTTCAAAATGTGCTTCAGCTATGGACCCCACATTTACCTTTTAGTCACTGTGATGATGGGGGTTTAGACCCCATTGCCACAATGTTCAAAATGTGCTTCAGCTATGGACCCCACACTTACCTTTTGGTCACTGTGATGATGGGGGTTTAGACCCCATTCCCACAGTGGTCATGGTCTGCATGCATTGTGAAGGCCACACACATTCTTGTGTGACACATGTGATAGGGGGTCACATTGTATGTTCAATGTCATGTTCAGTGTTGTAGGCATTTGACACAGACTACACACTCTTGTCATGATGTTGGGGGATGTCTTTTGCTGACATTCCTTATGTTGGAGTATGCTGGTTGTGTCATGCATTACCCGTCCTATGAGTGGGGATGGTAGTTGTGACAGGCATCCAGCCCCCATGAGTAGGGGTGGTGGTTGTGGTAGGCATCCAGGCCCCCTGAGTAGGGGTGGTGGTAGTGGTAGGCATCCAGCCCCCTGTGTAGGGGTGGTGGTAGTGGTAGGCATCCAGCCCCCCATGAGTAGGGGTGGTGGTAGTGGTAGGCATCCAGCCCCCTGAGTAGGGGTGGTGGTAGTGACAGGCATCCAGCCCCCTGAGTAGGGGTGGTGGTGGTAGGCATCCAGGCCCCCATGAGTAGGGGTGGTGGTAGTGGTAGGCATCCAGCCCCCCATGAGTAGGGGTGGTGGTAGTGGTAGGCATCCAGCCCCCTGAGTAGGGGTGGTGGTAGTGGTAGGCATCAATTCCCCTATGAGTGGGGATGGTAGTAGTGACAGGCATCCAGCACCCCATGAGTAGGGGTGGTGGTAGTGACAGGCATCCAGCCCCCCCTGAGTAGGGGTGGTGGTAGTCCGTACCGGTTCCGGTAATAGATGTAGAGTATTGGTAGGACCTGCGCGATGGGATTCATGGTTGGTTCGTCTCGATCGGGTTTCTCGTGGTTTCGACTCGTACTCGTAGCTGGCTTGTTCGTCTCGTAGCCGTGGATCGTCTTGTGGCGCGAATCGCAGCTTATGTGCGGCTCTCCCGGATGCTCTGACGTGCCGGACGTAGCGACCAGTTCGGCGCGTACGGATTGCGCATCGTACTTGTCCGGCCGGAAGGTGCTGTGTATTTACTTCCGGCGACTCGAATCGGCGTTTCCGGATCCAGCTCGGTCGGGGAACTGGAGATGGAATGGGTACGTACGGCTCGCTCAGAATTTTAGCAGTAATGCTCAGCGTACTTGCTCGCTCGGACGACTGTTCGAATCGGTCGGAAAAACACCTTGGGCTCGTATTTTTTCCGGACGAATCGTATTCAGTGCGCTTCCGGCCGAGATCGGAATCGACCCCTAAGTTGTTATGTACTGCTCTAGCTGGCATTTTGTTCTCTTCTAATTTGTTGTAACAATATTTACAAATACGTTGATCAGTACCCAACTCAAATCGACCTTCCAGCAACAAATAAGCACCAAATTGCTGCCACTTATCATTGTTTTCCTTTTCACTTTTTAAATATAAAATAACATTCCTAGTTTGACTTCTATAATGAGTACGTCAACAACAAATACAAACATAGTTTGGTTATTCAGAGAGCTACTGTCGTAAACTTTGCAATTTCTTCTACAAACTCATCAATACTAATCTCTTTCCTGTGTTCTTCAACATCTACACTTATCAAGCTCTCACTTTCTACACACTGCTGTTGTGAACCAAAAAAACAAAACTGTATATCATCACAATTTTTTGTACATCTGATAAAGAACCATGTAAAAGAGCTGTGTTCATTTCACTTAAACGTAATGCAGGTGTTTTTACATAGTACACTTTCCTTACTAACTTCCGCATTCCTGAGTGGTGTACTGCTAACATTCTTAAGTGATGAAAAGTACTTTTACACACTTTTCTTGAAAGACAAGCCAGAGAATGTCAGTGCAAATACTGCTACAATCCCACTTGTATACAGGAGCTTGTGTACGCTTCTCTTGCACTTCTTCATCTATTACTTCTTCCACACTACTAACAACCATTTCTTTTTTTGGAATGGGACAACCATCTTTCATCTCATAGCATCGACCACTAGTATCAACTGAATACATTAATGTGTTCTGTTGAAAGTAGCTTTCTTCATTAAAGAAAGGCTCAGTAGTAGAAGTGTGCTTCCATTCACCAGTGAAAGTTTTACAAAAGTTACTTCTATTAACAAGTCTTTTTCTTTTGCTCTTGTCTTTCATAAATTTCATTATTTTATCCAATGTTCTCATTCTCTTCAATATTAAAATAAATAATTTTCGTTTCAAATCAAAAGCAGTATCTACTACACTTTAAATGTGTAGCTTCTTCTTATACACTGCTGATCTTCTTTTTACAATCTTTTAATACATTTTGAATTACTCTACTTCGAAAGATTCGTACACGTATTTCTTTAAATTGTTTTTCACTTCTAACATGTGTTGTTTTTCCAAAAACAAATGTTTTTTTTTACCATTAGAAATGTCGTTCTCCTTCTCCTTTGCTGTAAAAGTCTTTTTCCTTTCATTGCTATTGTCTTTCTTTAATCCCTCCGCAACTGTTTTAAGAAAGTGTTTAGTGCTCTTACCAAAACAAACTTTATCCTTAGTAACATTTTCATCTTTTGTAACGCAGTCTTTTTACTTTTCTTTAAGTAGATCTCTTTTTTTTGTTGTCTGCTCTTTTCGTGTTTTCTTGCCATCTTCAATTTGTGATCCAAACAAAATAATTTTCTAAAAAACAAAGAACAGTGTCAATAGTTTGTTACATGAATTAACTATTTTAAATTAATTACATATGAATACTTATATTAACTAGTAAGCAATTAATTACAATCACATTGCTATTCTCTTTATTACAAATAAAAAATCAAAAGTGTAGAAACAAGCAAGAGAACTGCAGAATGAGGAAAAATCATACTGAGACAGAAAGAAACGGACAGAAAGAAAAAAAACGTTAGAAACACCGAAAAGAAATACACAAAGAACAACACAGCTACTAAAAAATTTGAGAAATTCAGAAAGACGCAACAGAGCTGCACAAAGAGACAATAGCGGTGAACAAAGAAACAACAGAGGTGCACAAACATGCAAGAGAAGTACACAAAGACACAAGAGAGATGCAGAAAGAGGCAAGACAACTGCAAAACAGGGAACACAGGTACAGAAATAGGCAAGAGGGGTGCAAAAAGAAGCCACACAGGTGCAGAAACAGGCTAACAAAGATGCTCAAAGACGCAACAAAGGTGCTGAAACAGACAAAAGGAGTGCAGAAACATATGACATGGGTGCAAAAAGAGGCAAGATCACAGCCAAAAGAACCAACAGAGGTGCAGATAGAGGCAAGACAAGTGCAGAAAGAAGCAACAGACGTGGTTAAAGTGGCAAAACTAGTGCATAAAGAATCAAGAGATCTGCAGAAAGAAAAGTGAGGTGCAGAAAGATGGAACAGAAGTGGAGAAACACGGAAGAGCGGTGTAGAAAGAGGCAAAAGAGCTCCAAAAACAGGAAAGAAGCCTGCAAAAAGAAGCAAAAAAGGTGCAGAAACAAAGAAGAAAAGTACAAAAACAAGCAGCAGAGCTCCAGAAACACACAAGAAGGATGCAGAAAGAAACAACCCAAGTGCAAAAACAAGGAACTGACATGCAGAAACAGTCCAGACAAGTGCACAAACAAGCAAGAGAAATCCAGAAATTCAAAACAGCACTCTTTGTAATGTTACTATTGTAAATCTCACCTTACTCCTCAAAGCATGCATGCATGTGTCTGTGCCTTTTGCTAGTGCCATCATACATCTATTTGTATATATTTTTTATGTATGATGCCACTAGCAAAAGGCACAGACATATGCATGCGTTCAGGAATATGGAGAGACTTACAACAGTGATATGTGAAGGGTTGCTCCTTTATATTTGGCTAGGCCAAACACTCTGAGTAGTCGCTGAATAGTGAAGCTACAAGAGAAAACTGAAGTTTAAAACATGCTGGCAGAGGGATTAGGGATTGGCTAGTATGTACGAGTCTTTGGAAAGGTACACTTGAAGTACAGCGTATACATTTTGCTGTGTTATTGAAATAGAAAGTGCAGTCTCTCGAGTTAAAAAGAGTGCATGGTCTTGCAACTGAGTTATATCTCTACTTGTACATCTATTTTCACACATGTTATGCATCTAAAGATGGTAGATCTATAAAACACATGTATACATGTATTTGTATCCTTCTTTCATGTAGGATGTCACTAACAATTCAACAAACTAGACTAATCACTAATCCCTCTGCCTGCATGTCTTAAACCTCACTTTTGTCTATCACCTTTACTATTCAGCAACTACTAAGAGTGTTGGGCCTAGCCAAACATAAAGCATAAACCCTTTGCATGTCACTGTTGTAAGTGTCATCATATTCCTGAAAACATGCATACATGTGTCTGTGCCTTTTGTTAGTGACATCATACATAAAAGAAGCATACAAATGCATGTATACCTGTGTTTTATAGGTCTACGATCTTCACATGCATAATACGTATGAAAATACATGGCTAGTGCCTCAGTAAATTAATGAGTACAAGAGTAATGTCTGGCTGCTTAGAACCCTGCATGGGTAGTGCCTGAGTGAATGGATTAATGCAACTGTAGTGCCTGCGTCATTGGATGAGTGCATGTGTAATGCTTCACAGAATAGATGAGTACATGGGTAGTGCCTGAGTGAATGGATGAGTGCAAGAGTAGTGCCTGATTCATTGCACGATTGTGTAGGTAATGTCTTATTAATTCAATGTGTGCATAGGTAGTGCGTCTTGATTGCATGAGTGCATGAGTAGTACCTCTGTGATTGTATGAGTGCAGCAGTAGTGCCTGCGTGATTCGATGAGTGTATGGGTGCTGCCTGAATGGAACAATGCATGCAAGGGTAATGGCTGCATCATTGGATGAGTGCATACGTACTGCATGAGTGAATGGATGAGTGCATGAGTAGTACCTGAGTGAATGCTTGAGTGCAAGAGTAGTGGCTAGGTGATTGCATGACTGTGTAGGTAATGCCTCATTAATTTGATGTCTGTATAGATAGTGCCTCTTTGATTGCATGACTATATGAGTAGTTCATGAGTGACTGGATGACTGCATAGGTACTGCCTGAGTGAATGGCTGAGTGCAAGAGTAGTACCTGACTGATTGCATGAGTCCATAGGTAGTGCCTATGTGATAGCATGAGTGCAGGGGTAGTGCCTGTGTGATTGCATGAATGTATAAGTTGTGCCTGAGTAACTTCCTAACTGCAAGGGTATCGTCTGAATGCTTAGATCGTGCATGGGTAGTGCCTGAGTAAAATGATGACTGTAACAGTAATGGCTGGGTCATTGGATGAGTACCACAGTAGTACCTGAGGGAATAGATAACTGCATAGGTAGTACCTGAGTGAACAGTTGAGTGCAAAACTAGTGCCTTACTGATTGCATGAGTACATGCATAGTGCCTGCGTGATTGCATGAGTCCAAAGGTACTGCCTGGGTGATTGTATGAGTGCATGGGAAGTACCTGACTGAAAGTATGAGTGCAAGGCTAATGTTTTCGTCATTGGATAAGTGCATGAATAGTGCTTCACGGAATGGATGAGTGCATGGGTAGTGCCTGAGTGAATGGTTTAGTGCAACTGTAGTGCCTAGTGCAACTGTAGTGCCTGTATCATTCGATGACTGCTTCAGTATTGCTTGACAGAATAGATAAGTGCATAGGTAGTGGCTTAGTGAATGGTTGAATGCAAGACTACTGCGTGGGTAATTGCATATGTGCGTAGGTAATATCTGATTGATTGGATGTGTGTATGGGTAGAGTCTCCTTCATTGCATGAGTGCATTGGTAGTGCCTGGATGATTGCATGAGTACAGGGATAGTGCCTGGGTGATTGGAAGACTCATACAAAGTAGCCTAATCACTAATCCCTCTGCCAGCATGTCTTAAACCTCAGTTTTCTCTTGTAGCTTCACTTTTCAGCAACTACTCAGACTGTTTGGCCTAGCCAAATATAAAGCACCAACCCTTCACATGTCACAGTTGTAAGTCTCACCATATTACTGAAACCATGCCTGCATGTGTCTCTGCCTTTTGCTAGTGCCATCATACATAAAAGAAACATACAAATAGATGTATACCTGTGTTTTATATGGAAAACATCTTCAAATGCATGGCATGTATGAGATTACATGTGCAAGTAGAGACATACCTCAGTCTGAAGACCATACAGTCCTTTCAACATGACAGACTGCACTCCTCATTTCACGAAGACACCTAAATATATATGGCGTACTTCAACTATACCTTTCCAGAGACTCATACCAAGTACCATAATCACTAAGCCCTCTGCCAGCATGTCTTTAACCTCACTTTTATCTAGCAGCTTCGCTACTCAGCAACTACTAAGAGTGTTGGGCCTAGCCAAATAAAAAAGCAGCAACCCTTCACATGTCACAGTTCCAAGTCTCACCATATTACTGAAAGCATGCATGCATGTGTCTGTGCCTTTTGCTACTGGCATCATACATAAAAGAAACATATAAATAGATATATAATTGTGTTTTATAGGTGTCGGATCTTCCCATGCATAAAACGTGTGAAAATACATGTAGAAGTATAGACATACCTCTGCAAAGTCGGATTGCTAAAACGGACACTCGAGCAATGTACAAAGGGCCGGTATGTAGTTGCAACTCTGTGCCCCTTTTTTGTGTAGCATAGAAGCTGATTGGGACTTTATCTGTGCTGTTCAGATGCCGCCAGCAGCCGAGTGAGGGCCTAAGTGGTATTTTTTGACGCAGATGGGCCTCTGTTACCTTCCTTTTACAAAGGGGGGGAGGAAGTGTTGGGTGGGGGAGGAGGGGGGGGGAGTCGAGGGAGGTGTCATTCCCAATCTCTCGATGTCCCGGACCTGTAATGTACGCAGATTGACCAGGGGCAGGGAGCCTGAGAATTACTTTCACTTTTATTCAGTTGTGGTTCACCAGTGTGAACAAATCTGTCCACAAAGGGTGCAGGCACCATTTCCATTTCTTTTTTATTTCCTTGAAGTTAATAAAACATGTCTCTTTTAAAGCCCCCCCAGTATTTTGCAACAAGGCGCAATCTGCAAACGTGGGCCATTTCTTTTACGTTGCCTGGGCCGATTTCGGATCCCAATTCAACTCTGTACCTCAGTCACAAGACCATGCAGTCCTTTCAGCATGACACACTGCACTCCTCATTTCACGAAGACACCTACATATATACAGCATACTTCAACTATACCTTTCCAGAGACTCATACCAAGTACCATAATCACTAATCCCTCGGCCAGCATGTCTTTAACCTCACTTTGTCTTGCAGCTTCACTACTCAGCAACTACTAAGAGTGTTGGGCCTAGCCAAATATAAAGCAGCAACCCTTCACATTGTCACAGTTGCAAGTCTCACCATATTACTGAAAGCATGCATGAATGTGTCTGTGCCTTTTACTATGGCATCATACATAAAAGAAACATACAAATAGATGTATACCTGTGTTTTATAGGTGTCGGATCTTCCCATGCATAACATGTGTGAAAATACATGTAGAAGTATAGACATACCTCTGCAAAGTCAGATTGCTAAAACGGACACTTGGGCAATGTACAATGGGCCGGTATGTAAGTTGCAACTGTGTGCCGCTTTTTTCTGTAGCTTAGAAGGCGATTGGGACTTTATCTGTGCTGTTCAGATGCCGCCAGCAGCCCAGCGAGGGTCTAAGTGGTATTTTTCGACACAGATGGGCCTCTGTTCCCTTTCTTTTATAAACGGGGGGGGGAGCGTTGGGTGGGGGAGGAGGGGGGAGTCGAGAGAGGTGTCATTCCCAGTCTCTCGATGTGCCAGCCCTTTAATGTACGCAGATTGAGCAAGGGGCAAGGAGCCTGAGAATTACCTTCACTTTTATTCAGGTGTGGTTCACCAGTGTGAACAAATCCGTGCACAAAGTGTGCAGGCAACATTTGCATTTCTTTTTTATCTCCCTGAAGTTAATAAAACATGGCTCTTTTAAAGCCCCCCAGTATTTTCCGACTAAGGCACAATCTGCAAATATGGGCCATTTCTTTTATGTTGGCCGGGCCGATTTTGGATCCCAATTCAACCTTGTACCTCCGTCACGAGACCATACAATCCTTTCAACATGACACACTGCACTCCTCATTTCACGAAGACACCAAAATATATACGGCATACTTCAACTATACCTTTCCAGAGACTCATACCAAGTACCATAATCACTAAGCCCTCTGCCAGCATGTCTTTAACCTCACTTTTGTCTAGCAGCTTCACTACTAAGCAACTACTAAGAGTGTTGGGCCTAGCCAAATATAAAGCAGCAGCCCTTCACATGCCACAGTTGCAAGTCTCACCATAATACTGAAAGCATGCATGCATGCGTCGGTGCCTTTTGCTAGTGGCATCATACATAAAAGAAACATACAAATAGATGTATACCTGTGTTTTATAGGCGTCGGATCTTTCCATGCATAACACGTGTGAAAAATACATGTAGAAGTATAGACATACCTCTGCAAAGTCGGATTGCTAAAACGGACACTTGGGCAATGTACAATAAGCCGGTATGTAAGTTGCAACTTTGTGCCGCTTTTATGTGTAGCATAGAAGCCGATTGGGACTTTATCTGTGCTGTTCAGATGCCACCAGCAGCCCAGTGAGGGCCTAAGTGGTATTTTTCGACTCAGATGGGCCTCTGTTACCTTCCTTTTACAAAGGGGGGGAAGAAGCGTTGGGTGGGGGAGGAGGGGGGAGTCGAGGGAGATGTCATTCCCAGTTTCTCGATGTGCCAGCCCTGTAATGTACGCAGATCGAGCAGGGGCAAGGAGCCTGAGAATTACCTTCACTTTTATTCAGGTGTGGTTCACCAGTGTGAACAAATCCGTCCACAAAGTGTGCAGGCAACATTTGCATTTCTTTTTTATCTCCCTGAACTTAATAAAACATGTCTCTTTTAAAACCCCCCAGTATTTTCCGACAATGCACTATCTGCAAATGTGGGCAATTTCTTTTATGTTGCCCGGGCCGATTTTGGATCCCAATTCAACCCTGTACCTCAGTCACAAGACCATGCAGTCCTTTCAACATGACAGACTTCACTCCTCATTTCACGAACACACCTAAATATATACAGCGTACTTCAAGCGTACCTTTCCACAGAGTCATACTAAGTAGCCTAATCACTAATACCTCTGCCAGCATGTCTTAAACCTCACTTTTCTCTTGCAGCTTGACTATTCAGCAACTACTCAGAGTCTTTGTACATTTCTGCATCATATTTCAAACAGCACACTTTTGTAATAATTTGTAATCTTTTAAAAAAACTCTTTTCAAACTTAAAAATATCACTACAAAGACTGAACCACTACTACACAATAGATAACACACCTTACAAATTTGTAACTCACCTTTGTAATAGTATTGCAGAATAGCAAATATCAGAAAAACATGAACATTTTTCTTTCTCACACAATAAATGTAATGTAGCAATCTCAACAAGGTAAAACCAGCAATGGCAAACTTTCCCTCTCTTTCTGCACAGAAATAAATGTAAGTAACAAATCAAATTCATTCCTTCATTATTTGAAATTGTAAAACACATTTCTATTTGTTACTCATATTAACCCTTTCTAACTGACATGCAGCTCCTTTTGCCCAAAAGCAAATCTGCTTCGCTGCATGGAAGCAAGAGCAAATTTCCTCCTCTCGCCTCCATAAAGCGAAGCAGAAGTTTGCTATATACCTGGGGTGGGCACCAAGGGACATTGTTGGACCCAGCCCTCGGGGGCGGCGATCCCCAGGGCCATGGAAAGCTCCTCAAGGGACACCGTGTGATCCCCTCCATCGAATTTAGAGCCCCGGGAAAATCGTGCTCCCCAGGCCGGCAGTCCGCAACGGACCCCCACATTTTAATTGATGAATGCCCCGGGGAGGTAGTGGGCCCTGGGGAAATGTGGGGGAGGCTTGAGCCCCTTCACACATACATTTTATGTATAGTCCCGGGGAGCTGGTCCTTTCCGGGGCTGAGGGAAGGCCGCATGCCCCCCACATATCATTATATTTGCCCCGGGGAGATGGCGGTCCCCATGACAGAAGTGGCCCCGCATCATAACTAAACATTGCTCCCGGGTCCTGGCCAACTCAGGGGCTTAATTAAACAAAGCGCCCGACACCACGCTTCATTTTTTTTTTTGCTGTGATTTGCGGACCCTACGCGACTCCCGCCGAAAATATTTTTAAAAAATGCTTTTTCCCCCGCATTTTAATTGATGAATGCCCCGGTGAGGTAGTGGACCCTGGGGCAATGTGGGGGAGGCTTGAGCCCCCCCACACTTAAATTTTACTCTCCGGGGCTGAGGGAGGGCCGTGTGACCCCGCATATCATTAGATTTGCCCCGGGGAGGTGGCGGTCTCCGTGACAGAAGTAGCCTCCGCATCATAACTAAACATTGCTCCCGGGACCTGGCCCACCCGGGGGCTTAATTAAACGAAGCGCGCAACACCGTGCTTCGTTTTTTGGTTTTTTTTGGGCATGATTTGCGGACCCTACACGACTCCCGCCGAACATATTTAAAAAAAATGCTTTTCCCCCCGCATTTTAATTGATGAGTGCCCCGGGGAGGTAGTGGGCCCTGGGGCAATGTGGGGGAGGCTTGAGCCCCTCCACACTTAAATTTTACTTATAGCCCCGGGGAGCTGGTCCTCTCCGGGGCTGAGGGAGGGCCATGTGCCCCCTGCATTTCATTATATTTGCCCCGGGGAGGTGGCGGTCTCCGTGATAGAAGTAGCCCCCGCATAACAAAACATTGCTCCCGGGACCTGGCCCACCCGGGGGCTTGATTAAACGAAGCGCGCGACACTGCGCTTTGTTTTTTTGGGGCGTGATTTGCGGACCCTACACAGCTCCCGCCGAAAATATTTAAAAAAAAAGCTTTTTTTGACCTTCGGGGTCCCTGTGGCACCCCCTGAGCAGCCCTAGGGGGTCTGAGTGTTCCTACCCTTCCCCTTTTCTTCTTTTTTCACCTTTTTTCTTGCGACTCGATTCAACTGAATCACAAGATGGCTGCCAACACTTCCTAGTTTGAAGTGTTGGCAGCCAATCAGAAACAAGCTCGAGATCGGGAGGGTTCAGCCAATCAGATCTCACAATCCTCAAATATCGATATCTGTAAATGTTTAAATTTCTCAAAAACTACTAAACGGATTTACATCATTTAAAGAAAAGAGTGCTTTCTGGACCAAAAGCTACCTTTTTGCCAAATTTGGTGTAATTACTTTCAGTAGTTCGGGCTGTAGCCATGCCTAAAGTTTCCTATGGAAATTAACATGGAGAAAACACGTTTTGGGGCCCCCCTTTTTTCTCGGCCATGCATGATGAATCACCCCGAAACTTTTGAGACAGGAGCTGACCGGAGCGCCCCATTAGTTTTGAAAATTTCGAGAAGATTTGTCAAACGGCGCCAAAGATATTGGCAAAAGAAAAAACACCTTTTGAATAGAAACAAGGTCCTAACTATAACTACCTACTGGCGACCACCAGTAGGTAATATATATATATATATAGGGGGGCCTCGGAACACGTGATATACAAGTTCCTGAAGTGGGATGTAAGCATGAATTTAGGGCAACAGCGACTTCTGGGGCTCATGTGAGAGCCGTTATTCAGCACGCATTAAGGGAGCATCCATACAGGACTAAAAAGAACTCCAATTCCCACAAGGCAACGTGGAAATCTTTGCAACCCATCGGGGCACTACGATAATGCCGAACTCGGCTATTGGATGACTTTATGCTTCCTTCTGACTCTAAGCCTATGAGGAAGATGTTCTATCGAAAGCGCGTCAGGTGGTCAGGTGCTTTTAATTACCAGCAAGCGCGTTTGCCTATATCTAATAAATCTGATGGGGAAAAGCTTCTTACATTCGAGTGCGGCTTACTTTGTGGACACCTCCCCAACGAGCTTGATGTTTTAGCGGCCGTCCTGCCGCTGGACCGCACCACCCCGAGAAAATAGGGGGGCCACGGAACATGTGATATACAAGTTCCTGACGTGGGATGTAAGCATGAATTTAGGGCAACAGCGACTTCTGGGGCTCATGTGAGAGCCGTTATTCAGCACGCATTAAGGGAGCATCCATACAGGACTAAAAAGAACTCCAATTCCCACAAGGCAACGTGGAAATCTTTGCAACCCATCGGGGCACACGATAATGCCGAACTCGGCTATTGGATGACTTTATGCTTCCTTCTGACTCTAAGCCTATGAGGAAGATGTTCTATCGAAACGCGTCAGGTGGTCAGGTGCTTTTAATTACCAGCAAGCGCGTTTGCCTATATCTAATAAATCTGATGGGGAAAAGCTTCTTACATTCGAGTGCGGCTTACTTTGTGGACACCTCCCCAACGAGCTTGATGTTTTAGCGGCCGTCCTGCCGCTGGACCGCACCACCCCGAGAAAATAGGGGGGCCACGGAACATGTGATATACAAGTTCCTGACGTGGGATGTAAGCATGAATTTAGGGCAACAGCGACTTCTGGGGCTCATGTGAGAGCCGTTATTCAGCACGCATTAAGGAGCATCCATACAGGACTAAAAGAACTCCAATTCCCACAAGGCAACGTGGAAATCTTTGCAACCCATCGGGGCACACGATAATGCCGAACTCGGCTATTGGATGACTTTATGCTTCCTTCTGACTCTAAGCCCATGAGGAAGATGTTCTATCGAAACGCGTCAGGTGGTCAGGTGCTTTTAATTACCAGCAAGCGCGTTTGCCTATATCTAATAAAGCTGATGGGAAAAGCTTCTTACATTCGAGTGCGGCTTACTTTGTGGACACCTCCCAACGAGCTTGATATATATATATATATATATATATATATATATATATATATATATATATATATATACATATATATACACATATATATATATGTGTGTGTGTGTGTGTTTTTTGTTGTAACTATACGAATTATCAATTCTTTGTGCATGTGCTATTTATCGGATGAGGTATTCACCACATGCGGCAAATAGCATACATTCAGTATATAACACATGCCATAAATATAAATTCTGCGGTTTATGTAGAAAATCATAATCAGTGTTATTTAACAAGTGTTATATACCAAACCTTGCGGAATCAGTATTTACCCCATTTGAAAGTTTAGCTGCTTTTACCACCAAACTCGTAATCAAGGCCTATGTCACTAAAGGTGCAGAGGCACTTACCAATCTTTTACTTGAAAGCCTAATGCATGCAGGTAATCACAGTCGTGACACTCTTTAATAAAACCAACTGAACTGCAATGTCAGAATACATTGCTTCACAAAAGGAAAGCCCAGGACACGGGTATTCTGTCTTTGGTAACAAATTAATGTGGTAATATGGAGGTCATTTTTCTATGGTTCACTTCTACAGAGATAATATTACATGCTATTATTACTCACATAGTGAGCCATCTAATGAAATCCAACTGGTGCAAAATGTGTTCCCCGCATAAGGTCCACCTAGTATTCTGTGAAGAAGAGATTAAATCACGCCATTAGGAACCTAGTTAGGCTCTGCTAATATCTTGACAGCTCAATTGAGCAAGATGAAAATGGTCTTTAGCAGACAGCTATTATGGGCAGGCAGGCAATGGGGCGTACAGCTCTGAAAGGGCCAGTCGTTAAATTGTCTTCAAGATAGATCCTCGTAAATTAAAGCAGCTAGCTCAAGTCCTGAACTTGGTCTATTATTGCTAGGTATTTAATGCCAGAAAACACTGCCTTTAGCCAGAATACCGTTTCAAAACAAGATATCAGTTTACAGCAGTTTTTACACTTCTCGCTTTTGTAATTGCTTTGCGTGAACTGGTATAGATTGGTTGCATCACATTTTATCAGGCAAATACTGCTTTAAACTGAACACAATATATTTACAGAGGCTGCAGAAACACTTTTCCAAAACGTGCTCTCTCTCATCCAGTCAGATAGTGATTCTTAAGAGAATTTCTGCATAGTAGCAACAACAGATAGCAACATAATAATTATATTGCTATTTTAGCAAACTGCAGAACTTATAAATACTATGGGGCATATTCTCAAGGACTTATCGCCGAGTTAGCGGCACTTTATCGCAGCCAAAGTGGCGATAGATTTATCTCCCTATTCACAAGCAGGTGCTAACAGCCGATATCGGCAGTTTTCCTGCGATAGCAGCCGCAAAAAACATTGCCATGGATGACACCGGCAACTAAAGCTAATGAGATGCAGAGTAGGCGACCCTGTGCAAAAAGCTGCGATAACACCACTTCACAATATTCTCTACGACCAGCCAGATCGGCAATAAGATCCCAAAACAGGCGATAAGGCGCGTTAGCAGCAGGGATTTAACACATGCTCCTACCTGGTGTTAAGTCAGACGACAACCTGCACCACAAAAGGGAGCCCAGACCAGAGCCACACCTGAAGAACAACAGATGCCATGGAGCTACTGACCATGCAGCTCGGAGCCCCAAGAGGGCCACAACACACACCGCCACCCCCAGACTCCCCGGGCCCCTACCCAGTGGCACCCCTGGACAAAGATATATTACACCAACTTTACGAAATCATGAACAAAACAATTCGCTTGATGTCGCACAATTACAACAATTAACATTCATGTGTGGTCAGGGGAGAATCATTCATTCATCTCTGAATTTCCAAACAAATCATTTTATTCAAATTCAACTCAAAACAACTATTTTGAAGAGTCATGGCGGGTCTTCTCTGGACAATCTGTAAGTCACAGCCTGCAAGACAAAATTCAAGATAAGAAGGTGTGCCATGCGCTCATCAAAGGACAGAGAGAGAAAGAGAGAGAGAAAGAAAGGGAGAGAGAGAGAGAGAGTGAAAGAGAGGGAGAGAGAAAGAGAGAGAAAGAGAGAGAAAGAGAGAGAAAGAGAGGGAGAGAGAGACAGTGAAAGGAAGACTCTTGGCACATACATGCCAACTGTTGTGTGTGTATCGCTATTGGTGCACCATAAGCCTAAGGCCTAGCCCCAAATGCAGCGCGAAAGCCACATCACATTTCCAGAATGCAAGCAGTAGTCAGACTAACATTAGGGATGAAAGCTCCTTTGTCTCAATACATAAGGCGGAAGGACATCTGCACCTCCGACCTTGGTCTTGCATGCAGCAGGCACCCCTGAGAGAGATACCATAGCAGATGATGACGACTCCCACACTACGCACAGCCCGACGAAAGAGCAACGTATACACACCCCACACACAGAAGTACCTGCTCGAAGTTATCTTGCATGAAATGGCCTTCACACTTACTCCCACATTAACCCAGGCATACAACCATTGCACACTAAAACAACTCATTGCTCCGAGCTGTGGCATTTCATCCACAGAACTGGCGCAGGTCAGAACAGTGCCGCTTCAACCAGAGCCACCAACGCAATGGTAGAACATCCCAGGCACATGCACAACCCCTGTCACGTGGAACTGTACAGTGCACGTATGCTGCATTTGTTGGGGGCACTGCCACTGGCAGTGTTGCGCATCAGTTACCGTCTGAGCTTCCGCCTTGCGTACGTCACCTGCGCTCCAGCCCTGATTCCACTGTCGATCATGCATATTCGAGTGGCTCCATGGATGTCTGCCTATCCAACACAACGGTAGCTGGTCTGGATTATGACTTGTGTGTGCGCCCCTGTTGGCCCACGACCAGGTGTAACCATGATACCCATTCATGGGATGCCTTGATATTTGGCGTATGTGCTGGCAGTTGGGCATGGGAGATTGCACAAGTCCTCGTGTGCAGTGACCACATCGAAGCGCTCCCTATTGGGCTGTGTTGCGGATTGGTGAAACGGCGTGAACGGAGCACATCTGTCCGGAACAGTTAATGGATTGGCTCGACCTCGTGTTCGTTGAAGTCGACAACGACATACTCTTGGAACTGATTGCCCAGGAAGCTGCGCTCGCATTCATGGACGAGTAACTACGCTCCTGCAGCCACAACTGCTTGTAACCCAGAGCACAGGTCCCAACACCTTGTAGCATCTTGGAGAAATGGTCACATATCCCACCACAACAGTGGACATGGCTGCATTCGCCTGGACTCAGAATGCATGTGCGTGCACCTACGAGTGTTGACACACATCTGTGCAAGGTGAGGCAGTCCCATGGGCGGAGCTGCACAGCGTCGCTTGGCAAGGTACCTCAATCTGACATACTGCTGGAGGGAGAGTACACACATGGCAATGTAGTACTACATGTGACCTTGTTGGACCCTTTCACCTGCTCACTGTCAGCAGAGCACACAGTCTGCGCAGTCCAGTGGTACAGCACTGTGCAGGTCCCATGGGCTGTGAGTCGTGTCCCCTGACACGGGGCAATGAGCATACGCCAAGCATCACATGACTCGTCCAGCAAGGCAAGATGGGCTGAGACCGTTGCAATCCGGAATGATTGGTGTTCATTTTTGCCTCCCCATTTCTTGCACCCCTACATGTTCCCATGCTGCCTGTTAGTGTCTGAAGCATTGGTCTGCATGTTGTGGCCCTTGTCTTGCCCGCACTGACACGCACATGCTAATAAAGTCGACGCCAATTCACTGGTGTTTCAACTGTGATGAGTGTTGATTAGAATGACAAATCGTGTGCCTCATCGAGCATCGTCCGTACACAGGGAGGGACTGGCTGATGCATTTCACTTGGGGTGAGTCCCTATTGCCAGCTCCACCTCTGTGAGCCAGACATTGTGGTTGGGATAGCTGCTGGCAGACCTGTGCTCTTACGTGTCTTCTGGCAATGTGAGTATGGTGTCCAACTTCTTGCCATGTGGATCAATGTGATCCATCAAAACAGGCTGTGTCCACACAGTTGAGTGTGCAGTAGGTATGCGAAGATGTTCTTTGTCACATGTGATGGAGGACACTACTTTAGGCCTGCTACCGAATTCAGAAATTTTTACACACAGCCCCATTTAATACATGGACGTGGGGCTATGTTGGGAGGTTACGAGATTGTTGTTCATGAGCAATGAGGCCACAGCTAGTTCACACCTTCACAATCATCTAATTGGCCATGTGGGTCAGGGTAAAACATGCGCATTGATGTCATTTCCGTGTGTACTCTTTGTGCAATCAATGTCCCTACATTCATCCATACTTTATACTGTGATTGAACATAGACATGACACATCTGTGTGATTTGGAATGTTTTATTCACATTCTGTGGGGTGTCGGAGCTGGAGCAGTGCCTGGCCATGCAAACCCCACATTACATGGTTTCCCAGAGTCCTTTGGGGAATGACAATTTAATCTGAAGAGGAAGAGTTCAGTCCGCAGCCTTATTGCTGTGTCATTGGTAACCAGAGCAGATATGTGGCAGTCCATGTCGGGTCCAGGTGAATGTCGCAGAGTGTTTCGGGGACAGTGGAAGGTGTTGTTCCCGGGCATGATGCAGAGGGCTGAACCAAGCAGGAACAGGCCATATGGCAGGGAATAAATGCTACAACCTCCTTTCTCACACAGAGTCATTGCCATCCACATCTTAGTCCTCTGATATGTCTTCTGTGTCCAGGTGCGTCAGGTGTGTGTGGTGGTGTTATGGCTGCATCACTGTGTTCCACTGACACATCAGGGGGCGGAGGTGGTATGGCTGCATCACTGTGTGCCACTGACACATCAGGGGGCGGAGGTGGTGTAGCTGCATCACTGTGTGCCACTGACACATCAGAGGGCGGAGATGTGTGTGGTCGAAGTTCCTGCAGCAGTCATCTGCGACAGGCTCTGCGGCAGCAATGGCAAGATGAGGTTCTGCAGGGCATGGAAGATCCCAGCTACATCTCGCTGGTGTACAGCCACGGCAGCCATCCTTCCAGCCTGCATCCGCTCCATGTTCTCCATTGTCCTCCGCATCTGTGCCAATCTCTGTGCTGCCATCGCTGGAGCCTGTCTGACTAGACAGTTCTGTATCCGAGCAATGGCTCCAGCGAGGTCAGCTAAGGATTGTTGGAGAGCATTGAACGGACTGTGGTGTCCGTTAGGGACTGTAAGTGGTCCCTGATGGGACTCATAACCCACGTATGGCATCGTTTGGCTGCCATGAGCTTCGAAACCCACCCAAGCACCTCTTCAGCCAGCCCCTCTGGCAGTCTAACACACGGCGTTGGAATGCCATGTGTCTTTCCGTGAGGTGCTGGGAGCCAGCCGTGGTGGTGGGTGCTTCCTGCTGTGTGGGCTTGTGCAGGGGTGGGGTCATCCTCGATGCAGCTGGGCTGCCTTGCTCCTGGAGGTGGGGTGCGGAGGCTGTCCACGAGCCGCTGAGGGGTGTCGGAGCAGATGGCCAGGGGTCCTCCTCCTCATCACTGAAGAGATGTCTCGTCTGCTCTGCAGGAGGTGTTGATTGTCCCTCTGCAATGTAGAGGAGATGTGCAGTTAACAGTGTGTTCCGTGTACGTTGACGCATTGTGCATGGTTTACATACAGACTGCATGACAATGTACATTGTGACTGTTTTGGATGAGCTGGCTATTTGATGGGGACAGTGGACATTTCGACTACATGACGGATGTGGGGTTGTACTCGTATATTATTATCTCACAGTTTCCTGCTATGCCAGATGTGATTGGCCAGTTTCTACGCACAAGCGGCACCAGTTGTGTCCTCTGTTCTGTAGTGAAAGTGTTGCACTTTGTACCACATTGCTCGCCAATGTTGATGTGCTGTGATTGCTATGTGTGTGCTGCATTGTGGGGAGCGCCCTGCAGCTCTGATTTAGCGGCCTCTTATCCCTTTGAGGCGATGTGCCTTTGACTTGTGTGCTTTTAAGGTGCTGAGATGTTGGCGACTTGGGTCATTATGTGCTCTTGGACGGTTTTTGTACTCTTGTGCATTGTTTGTCTGCAGATGTGTTGTTGACGTCAGGGTTGTGTGCACGTGGATGTGTCAGTGTGTGACCTGCTCCTTTGAGGATGTGATCCACACTGGGCCACATCAGTGTCGTGTCGTGCACCATGGTCATGCATTTTGACTGCAGCCATGCTATTGGTCATGCAGTGTCACTTGCATTGTCAGTGTGGCTCACAGAGCCGCTGCTTTGCTGGAATCAGCACATGTGCATGGGTAGGTTGTGAGATTGGTGATAGGGAGGGGTGCCCCTTTGTGCACATAGAGGACGGGGGCCTACTTGGTGTTTCTATGTGTGCTGCAGTGTGCCAAGGGTATCAGGGACATGTTTCACAATCATTGTGGGTGTGCAGTGTGCTACACATAATTGTGCATGTGTGCCATTGTGCCCATCTCCCCGTCCCCCAGTCCCTGGTCGTTACTCACCCTGCTGCTGTTGGGTCAGGTCATATCGAGCTGTGTCCGGACCTCCAACTCCTTGCACCGTCTCCACACTGATGACTGTGGCCACCATTTCACTCCAGCTCATCCAGCTCCTCCTGTGGCGCAGGACTCCCACCTCAGCGCCGTTGCATGCCTTCGCTAGGTTGGCAGCGAGTTTCTGCTTGGTTTGGCTATTCACATCATGCCAGCGCCTCTTGACCTCCTCCATTGACCTCCTCAGCACTCCGACTGCATTCATGTTGTTCCGGCGATCGACTGCCATATTTCCGCTTGTGCCAGTGACACAGTGGAGGTGACGAACAGTTGCTGGTAGTGTTCTATCACCTCGTGACGATGATCCGGTTTTCCTGCAGACTGAACCGCGGCTTCTCTTCTCCCCTTGCCCCTTCCCTGACCCCGAGGTTCCTTGCTGGTCGTCTGTGGGGCTTGTGGGTTTGCGTTGTCCTCTGCACTCCGGTCCGGGTGCATCCATGAGTCACGCAGTTTATTTTTTGTCTTATTTTTTTCTGCTTTTATGGTGCAATTTCCCGCATGGCCGCGTGGGAATTGCAGGCCCTGTCGCTGGTTATCGCTGATTTTGTACCGCGATTTGAGGCATCGCAACTCTTTTCACGTTCGTGTTTCGCATTTTACTGCGTCGCGCTGATTTGTAACGCCGCCATTTGGCGTGTTATCGCGTGAGAGACTATCGCATGGTGCCGCCGGGTTGAGAATACAACGTTAACACAATGTCATTTTCCCGCGATGGACTGCGATGTGCAAAGTTGCGTTAGGCTAATTTTGCGATAATTATCACACGTTCTTGAGAATATCCCCCTAAATGTAATAACACATACATCCGTAACTCTATGGCTTATTTGGAAAGAATTTGGAAGGAAAAATTATTTACACTAAGCAAACATTCTATTTTCCCTGATTGCATTTATTTACAAAAAAACGCCCTTTTTTTACCCCAAGTGCAAAAAGGAAGGAAGACATAGGAGCTGGACAGAGGCATTCTCTCTGGAACACAATTAGCATATACGTGAATTAGAAACATTAGCCCCTCACTTTTGGGGTATTACCAACGTGACCTTCCCAAATGTGTGTGTTCCCTCAACCTGCTAATCCTACTACGAAGGTCATAGCTTCTTCCTGGTTAGCTTTGCAATTCATTTAACAGTTTCAGTTTACAACTCATCGACAAAAATTGCAACCAAACAGCCTTAGGCTTCTATTAAGAATCACAAACTCCTAGATGCGTAAGTGTGAATGTGTGTGTATGTGTAAGCATGTGTGTGACTGAGATTGAAGGTTAAAGGGCATGCAATGTGACTTCCACTACCCCTGTAATTTTGGTGAATTGACGTTCATGCTTATTCATCTTGATGGAAACATTTGAAAACAGAAAAAATAATAGGGGTGGAATCGACATTACAATTAGCAAAACTTTACATATAATCAAGAAGGGCAAAAATGCCATTTCCCCGGCAGTTTCTTTCAGTAATTCAGTGTAGACCTGTAGTTTAACTCAAAAGGATCAGAAACATTAGATGTAACAAAAAGTCTTGAATAATGAATTGGCTGTGTCAGAGAAAACTGACCGCTGATGTGGACTTTGGGATACAACTATATGGGGGTTAACAAAAGAATTTAATTTCACATTTACTGTGATTAATCTCATATCTTCCTATTACAGTAAACTCATTAACCTTATCAAAAGCTCTCTGCATATTTGCGTGTTCTGCTGCTAGGTATAAAATAATATAATATGCAAAGAATTTTAACTTGATGCGCCAAGGAAAGGATGTTGAAATGAATTATCACTTTGTTGTAAATATGCCAATGGTTAGATGAAAAAAGTAAATAAAATAGGCGATAGTGGGCACTCATGAAGAGTTCCACGACATATTGTAATGTGCCCTGCTGAATTGATGATGATTCTAGCTATAGTCCCCCGAGTATAAATTCATTAAATTTGAATAAACTGTTCCGGAAAACCAAACGTTCCTAGAATCTGAAACAGGGCTAACAAATTGACTAGCTCAAATGTTTTTTTGGTGTCTATTATTATAATAGCAGCTTTGATCTTATTCACTGTAAAATAATCCATGGCCTGCATCTAATAGTTGGTGTTAATCGTCATTGATCTCTGAGGAAGAAATCCATTTTGATCCTTATGGAATTCATTTTTGGCAATCAGAGTAATTCGATTACTTAGAATTTTCAAAAATAATTTATTGTTCGCATTAAGCAGACTGATAGGCCCAAATGATTTGGAGTTATTTTCAGGTTTATCTTTTTAAAGAGATCTTCATAAGATTGATTCTGAGAGCAAACCCAGGATCGAAGCACCTATGTAATTTAATTAAACAGCTTTTTCATAAAATCTTGGAGATAAGAGGAAACTCCTTATAAACCTCGATAGGGATGACATCATCTCCATTAGCCCTGGCATTTGCCATAGATGCAAATGCCTCCTTAAAATTCTACTAATGTAATCGAGTATACTACTCTCCCTGTTGGTCATGCACTAATTTCAGGAGGTGCACTGAAGCAAGAAAATTCATTAATGCACCTACAGAAACAGAATCTGGGGCTCTAATAAAAAACAGAGTTGTGATTCAGAAATATCTTTTGGATGCTATTACTATTAGTTGTGGGAGTGGTCGTAACAGAATCTATCATCTGATATGTTATTGCCAATCGACCATACTTTCGATGCCCAGGCTAAAGCCTTCCCAATATGTTCACTTTCTACACAAACATTCTGCAAAGCGTTTCTCTCATTTACTAATTCTTCTTTTAAAAATAAGTAATGGAGATTTTGCTTAGCTCTAATTAGTGTCTTACTCATAGAAAATATCTTTAATTCTAGACTTAGCCGCATTTCCCTCTCTAACTTCTGCTGTAGCCTCTTAATTTCCTGGTTAAGCAGTTTGGTTTTCTTTGCTTAGTGTGCAATCACCTGGTCCCTAAACATACTTTAAATGTTTCTCAAACAGTTACCATTTGGGCAGAATTTATATTGAGCTGAAGCAATTCCTCAATAAACATCCAGGTTTTCTCTTTCCACTCATCTTTGGACATCAGGGACCTATCAAAAGTCCATATATTACTTACACCCCTACTCAGTTTAATCTGAAGCTTAATTGAAACAACTGAATGATATGAAAACCCATTTCCAAGCATTGCTGCATTTATTCTAATTAATGATTGAGAGAATGAAATAAAGTAAATCCTCAGAAGCAGGTATACCGTCTAATATTAGAATTCTCAACATGCCAGGGATACAGCAGACCATAATCCAATCTGATTCTCTCAATGATCACAGCTGTCTTGGATTTAATTGTTGTCAATCTTTAGGTGAAGCATCCAAAGCAGGGTTCTATAAAAGTAGGGGTTGAGGCTTCCAGACTAGCCTATAGCCCTGAAAGCTTTACAATTAAATCAAGGCGGTACTTGCAGCAGTTATTCCTGGCAGAAGTGGTCCAGTAGGAGAGAATGGAGAAAAGTGCGCCCAGAGGTGAGTGCTCACTCAACCGCAAGGATTTGGGGTTGGGGATACACTCCCCGACTGGGTCCTAACTGGTTCTTAGTGTCTGGATGCGGCTTGCTGTGGGTAGATTAGCTGATTAACTTTATTCAAATGCAATCTGTTGAATTCATTTATTTACCATGATTACTCATAGCGGAGACTCCAGAAGCTCCCAGAGGAAAGTCTAAAGCACCCTAGAGTCCACAGAAAAAAATGCTTAGGGCTTCCAGGGCAGACGGCTCAAGACAGTGGATCAGCTAAGAAATTAACAGACAAACAAGACACCAGCTGACAACACCATTGCTGCTACCCCTTTGTACTAACCAGGGTGACTGAAGTAAAGCTTTCCCCAGGATTTGTCATCAAAACCCCCAGATCTCTCTGATTTAATCAAAACTACAGAATGTCTCTCAACAGATCTCAAACCTGGTACATGTATGCCTCACTTGGTGATGGAGGGGATGGGAGTATTGGTCTAGCAGAGCCACCCTCTATTTAATAATGTACAACATAGATCCTATCTCTGTCTCGAAACAATCAACCACCAAGGAAGGCTAAGAACAAGGAAATAGTCGAGTTTAATGGGGGTCTTAATCAGGAGGGGGGTGATTATACAGCAGATTATCTAGCAGAAAGATAATAAAGAACTGGATCCTAATATTGATGCAAACTTCACAGGTGGCCCTTCTCTACTCTCCTCCCACCAGTCTGCCTCTACCTCCATTATCATCATGATAGAAAATGAGTCTCTATCAATGGTCCTTACTCAATAGTTTGAGATAATGCTATCTGAAATCATAGACATTAAAAAATCACAGACACAGGCGATCTCTTCTCTGCGTGACCATTTACCCAAGATTGCTGAAAAGTTTTTTGACTTTTTCTGATAGAGACACTCCCCTCGAGCAAAGAGTTTCTGACTTGTAAGATAATATGTTTAGGCAGCAGAAGTCTTCAGCTGGGAGTATGCAGGAATTTTCCTCCCTTAAAATTAAACTGGAAGAATAGGACAACCACTCATGTTGCCCGAATCTAAGATTTTTGGACATCCCTGAATGCAGAGAAATGCAAGAGGGGGTGTGAGTAATCTGATTGAAAAACTGGTTTAAAAGCATTTTCTTCTTGAGCCTCCAAACGATTTATCAATAATCTATGCTCACAGGGTCCTAAAACATCAAAATGCTAAGTACCCATAAACTATACCAGTGAATTTTTCTGACTTTCGGATAAAGGAACAGATTCTTTCTAAAATTATTCAGCAAAAATAATTTAGTTCAAAGAAGGACATGATGTTTCAGGTTTATTCAGAAAAGTCTGTTCGGGCAGCTCTCTGGAGAAGATAATTCAGGGACATGATTGACCCCTATAAAGAGGCAGGGGCAAAGCTAATATTTATCAGCAATCAAAACTGAAAGTCCTATATAAAGGCTGATTTTGATATTTTTCTTCAGTACTGCCTCAATTAATGCAGTATTACCATGCAATACCGATAGTCTATATTTCAGATGTTGAGGAAGTGGATTTGCCGGTGATTGATCTGGGGAGTTTTCACTGATTTGTTTGTTTGAAAATGTTTTAAGGGTGGGAGTTGTAGGAAACGGGGCTTTGTTGCAGGTGTTCCCCCACTTTTTGCCCCATTTTTAGCTATTGGATGCTGATTTTCTACTCTGACAGTGCACTGAGGCCTGCTAACCAGACCCCAGTGCCAATGCTTCTTCCCTAAAACAAGGTAAAATCTAATTGTTCTACAACTGGCTAAGGACTTTAGCACCCCTGTAATTCCCTAATAAATGGTACCCAAGGTACCTATGGCATGGGTGTTAAAGGGGGTCCCTAAGAGCTGAAGCATATCTTATGCCACCCTAAAGAACCCACATACAAATTCTACACAGACTGCCATTGTTCAAACCATGAGTGAAAACATGATATGACACTCCTGTGTGTCATGCCAAAGTCACTACATCTAATATATGTAAGTCACCCCTACAGCAGGCCTTTGAGCCCTAAGGCAGGGTGCTTTATATTTTATGTGGGGACATATCTGCATTAGCAGATATGCCCCCTGTGATGTCTAGTGCTATTACTGGATATAGCAAGTGAGCAGGGAAGCCATCTTAAGGAATGTTCTGGGCAGAGGTCAAAACGCGTTACCCAGCCACTTAATTACTTCACTGAAACCCATGGTGTTTGGTGTCAACACCTCCTATTGATAAACCCATACTGATTCCAGTGATAGTTCTATTAATACATGCACCTAGAGGGCATTTTAGAAGGGCCCCCTGGAAACCTAGCAACTGCTAGTGTGCTGGCTGACTAGTTCTGACCAGCCTCCCACCACAGACAAGTTACTGACCCCCAGGGGTGAGAGCCCACACTCTTGGGAGGTCAGGAACAAAGCTTGCTCTGACTCAAGGTGTTTTACATGCCCTCCAGCAGGATGACCTAAATTAGCATTCCAAGTCAGGGACCTTCAAAGAGCCCACCACCTTTGGTATGCGAATCTGGCTTCCCTAAGAGGTGAAGGGCTCCCAACACCCCTGACCAGGGCCATTTGACACCAGCACAGGAGGGAAGATTAGCTATGTAGGAGGTGTGTTGCACTGACAAGCTGGACACACCTCTTGGGTGACTAGCTTGACGTGAAACAAAGAATTCCACCATCTTGTGTGTGGTGGAATTAGGGATTCTGGGACAGGGTGATGCCCACTCTCCAAAGAAAGTGGTCATCTAGGGAATGTAGTGACCCAAGGGGTAAGCAACCTATTGGCTACTATCCCTCACTCCCCTTAATGCCCCTAAATTGAGTATTTAAGGGAACCCCTGATACCAGGACCTCAGATTTCATTGGACATAAAAGAAGGAGTGGACAGACAATACTGTTGGCCCGAGAACCGAGGAGCACGACTGACTTGGCGCCACCTGCCAGCCTGCCTGGTGCACCTGACCTTCATGGAGCAATTGACTCTTCCTGCCACTGTACAGACCTCAAGAAACCCAGAAGGCTGCCAGTGCTTTGCCTATTGTCAGAGGAACTCCCTTGGAGTAGAGGAGCTACTCCCTTGCAGCTGCAGGCACCAAAGAAGCAAGACCTGGTTCATCGACCTGCCGCTCACTGGTACTACCGACACATCAGCTGCCCAGGAAGAGATAGCAGTGCTCCTACAGGTAAGATACGTCCTCCTTCTAAGTGTGGGTTGCCAGGACCGATTGAAGCCACACAGTACCAATACCTGGATTATTGTACCCTTTGCAGCAGTTAAGGCTTGATGTGTCCAGTCTGGACACCAACGCTGAGGAAAACCAACCTGCACATCAAGGGACATCAGGGACAGTGAGAGGCCCAGTAGTCCTGGGTTCCCCTTTTCTGCAGAACAAAGACAAAGAAGTGAGTTTTTGACTGCCGCTACCCACTGCCTCAAAGTACCTCTGCACCCACGCTTCACAGCCTGAGTCCAAGAAAGATGATGGTGCAAATGTGTAACTTGAAAAGTACTTACCTGAGTCTGATTATCTTGGTATCTAAATTCATATAAAGGTACATATTAGTTTTATAAATAGGTGTTGGATTTCTTTATTGAGTGTGAGTCTCATTTACTACCTTTGTGTGTGCAATAAATGCTTAGCTCTACCCTCTGAAATGCCTATCTGCTCGCCCACACTACTACAAAAGAGAGCATTTGGGGTGTCATTTGTGCCTCTGTAATTCTGTTGGGGTTTGCCTTGACTCTTTACATAGTGTATCTCATTTTGGTCCACTACATAAAGAGGCAGCTTCCTACAGGGCGGAAGGCGTCTTCCTTCTTAAATGGAGCTCAAGGTGCTAAACCAGGGCACCCACCAACTAGGGCAGGGGGTGGTTGCATGAGGGGAGGCGGGACGTGCAGGGGTCATAGGGTGAGAGTGGAAAAAAATGGTAGTATCCTAGATATATCAAGAGAGATTTAGAATATCAAAATCAAGTGTGAAATGTATCTAGTTGAGAATAGTAGATGCAACAGTACACAATGCCAGGTTCAAATAATATTATCTTGTGTAATATAAATCGCTTCTCCACTATGATGTTAATTGGTTAAAAACACTAAACCCAAGAGTGATCTTTTGGCAGGAGACACATCTTAAAGCAAATGACCTTGGCTGCCTATTCCTCAGATTTTTTGCGTCAAATTTTCATTAGCAGGTGTTTCATATAGAGGAGTAGCCATATTTTGTTGCTAACTAATTATATCTCTGTTAAAAGCGATAATTTTGGAAGGTAGCTGTGGGTGATGACTCACTTGGATTCACAGCAATTTAATTTTATAAATTAATATGGCCCTATAGAGGATGAGATTGCATCTCTACAACAGATTTATACTTTAATTATGACTTTCAATGGCCCTTTCATAATGGGAGGTGATTTCAATGTTTTACCTTACAACCTATATTCAATTAATTGTGCCACACACTGTATGACAGGCTGGGGAGAGACCGAAAGTAAACAAGAGATATCACACCCACCCTCTAGCCTGACCAGAACCAAAGGTTTAAAAAGTGCATCTCAAATCTAGAAGCCTTTGGTGGGAAAAAATTAACAATTGCTGGTCTTCCGGCAGTCTGAGAAGGAAGAGTAGGCTCTGCCTATTTTCTGAATGAAGCCCTGTGGCTTGCCTAAGGGTAAAGGATTAAATCAAATGCTCCCTTGGAATGGTCACAACCCCTGCCCACAAAAAGAATGGAGGGTTAAAATACCCTAAAACAAAGGGCAGCTCATATCTGTCCTCTACAGTTTCCATCTCCTGCACCTCAAAGTGTCAGCAGATGTTTTACAACCCCGCATTGCCTCAAGTGGAGTGAATATTTATCTTTTATATACCCTCTGAGACTATCTAAATGAGGAGAATTTCAAAAGGGTGAGGGATAGATATTTGTATACAAGATCTCCCAGACCACTTGTTCAAGTTATGGGGGTTTTCAACACCTTCCCACACCGTACCTTTGGGACGTCTAAAATCTCATCACATTGTTCAAGTATGAGGGGATTTTTTTCTATTACCCCCAACTTGTCACTTGGGTTAGGTGGGAGGTGTGTTCCAAATTATATCCCACCGGATGACACGGCTAAGAGAGAGAGGAATATATCTACCCCTGCCCATGGGCAAATGAGGGGTGTTCTTTACAATTGCACCCCATCCTTGGACAATGTTAAGGGGAAAGAGAACATTCACCACCTTTGGGCAAGGTGGGCATAGTTACAAAACTACACTCCCATCATTGAGCAAGAGGGGTTGAGAGTATGATTATCCTCTGCCATTGTGCAAGGCAACAAGGACTAAAACAGGTAGTTATTACAATGTCTGCTATTGCTCATGAACATCAGCAGAGATTCCATAAAATCCACTCACTATTGATCAAGGTAGGGGACACAAAATCAACCCCTGATCCTTAGGCTAGGAAGGGGGATTACATTCTGAAAATGCCCCCACTCACCCATTAGCAAAACTGGAGGATATACAATAGCCACATAATTTGGTAAGGTGTGATTAACAAAAAAATCCCCTCTTCATCTTTTAGTAATTCAAGGAGTGCCCAATTCCCACCCCTCCCATTCGAGGACTCGCAGAGGACAGAAACACCCTCTCTTCCCTATCTCATCTGATCCACTCCTAATATCAGCAAGCATCAGAAAAGATTTTTAAAAAGTTACAATTTGAAACACCAGAAGACAACAACACAATTCATCAGATCATCATACACTGGTTAGGGTGACTGGACCTCCAGGATTTGCAGAGTAATCCTAGTTTAGGAGCATCTTCTCTGGCATCTCATCTCTTTTTTTAAAATCATATACGTGCCCCAGTTTTAAGGAGAAGGTCGGGTGAACATGCACACAATTCCACCCTACCATCTCTTTTGGTAATATGTGAAACTTGTGTGGCATGCACTCTCTCCACATAGTCATTATATACACGAAGGTCAAATGTGGCAATGAGAAATTGTCAATCAGCAGGTCATTGTCAGAAGACACAGCCATCTATGTGTAGCCCCATCACTGAGGTCCACAACTGTTCAGCCTGTCTTCTCTAAGTCAATAATTGCTATCTATCTGTGCTGAAAAAGAAACATTTTATTTTTTACTCAATTCTGCATTAAATTTCCCATGTGTGATTAGCATAACAGTATCTGTCTAATATTTGGTATTAGTGAAGTAAGTATCTTACAGCTCGGTTTTAAAGTTAAGTGTATATGACAGTAGAAAGGGGTCATTGTGTTAGTATATTGCTTCCATGTCAGTGAGTGTCATTGTAGTGATTGTAATGCAGACACCACACTATCAATGCTTGTAATAAATGCCAAAACATGTGTAGTCTTATTTCAATGCCTCTGGATATCTTAATTTTGGATTTTAAAAATATGACCAGGCTACCCCTGAGATACTAATATATCCACTATGAGCTGCCACCCACCCATTACCTTTAACACACGCACCATTTTCAGCCCATACATAGCAGAACACACCCACATGATGCAGACACCTACAGATGCACAACATCAGATGCCCACACACACACACACACTTTCATCTTCTGATGGCCACTAACATCATCAGACGTCCACACACACAAACAATGAAACACTCACACACTCACTATTAAATGCCCTCAACGCTCATGATTAGATGCACAAACACACACTGATACTTTTTCGAATCCCCTGCAATCCCCACAGATGGAAAGAGACACCTTTTGAGAAGCACAGGCACCAGTAGAGCTACAGAATGAGACAGTAGAGCACAGTGGGAAGCACCAGCTGGCATGACAGTGGTATAGAAGCAGGATCTGAGAACTGGTGTTGCAACAGCGGAAAGAAGAAGACACTAAGGGGCATGGCACAGGTGCTGTACCTGCCTGGATACAGACACTATAGGACAGTGGTGATTCCAGCCACACAGCACAGTGAGAGTCTTGGTCGGGAATGGCCAAACAGAAAAGGAATGCAGTGGTTCCAAAAAGCAAAGCATGACACCCTCAGAGACAAACAAGGAGATCATTGCAGTATTGGGGAAGTTGAATTATTGTGCAGCATTGCAGGTGAGCTGCTGAGCAGAGATCATGGTTTGGAATGTGTTCCCCCTTGTTGCCAGGTGTCCACTTCCTTGAAACCACCATAAATGTCAACAGGCACTGCTTGAGCTCAAACTAACTATATAGTTCATCTGTTGGTGATGTGTGAGAGTGAGTTTGTGGGCATCTGAAGTGAGTGTGTGGTAGAATGATTGTGGCTGCCTGATGTCTGATTAGTGTGTGTGGACACACTGTGGTGTGTGTATTGTGTATGTGGGTGTCTGATCATTAATGGCATGCTTTGCTTTGGTGTGCTTTGGTGGGTATATGGTGGCTGATGGTAAGTGTGTAGGCCTCTGATGGTGAGTATGTGTGCATCACGAACTGTGTGTCAACATCAGATGGAAAGTATGAGGGCATTCGATGGGTGTGTTGTGCCTGACAGTGGGTGATTGGGTGTTGAATGGTGTGTGGTTGTACAATTGTGCAATGGTGCATGTGTAGGAATCTGATAATAAGTGTGTAGACTTTTGATGGTGGGCATTTGTATATGTGATGATGTGTGCGTGAATGGGTGTTGAATCATGAATATGTTGATGCCTGATTCTTGGTGTTTGAGAGGAGTTTGTGAGTGTGTGTTCATTTGACGGTGGGGGCATTGGCAACTGAAGCTGCCTTTGTGGATGTCTGATGGTGTATGTTTGGGTGTCTGATGGTGTGCACTGGTGTGTCTTATAGTGGGCAAGGGAGCTTTTTTGCATGTGTTCTGATCCCATCAAGTGTCTGGGTGTCTGATAATGCTTGTATATGTAAGTGCACGTAAGTCTCTGACTGTGTGCAGTGGTGTATGATAGTGTGTGGATGACTGATATTGTGCTTTGGTGTCTGATATTGTGTTTCAGTGCTTGATCATGTGTGGTGTCTTATGTCTGGCCTATGATGGTGGGTATGCTTGTAGGTCATGATAGATGTGGGCACTTCTTAGAAGTGTGTGGGGATATGAAAGGTATGTGGACATGTGACGGTGAGTGTGTTGGTGTCCGATGGTATGTGTGAGTCAATGATGGCCAGATGTTGTGAGGGTATATGATGTTGTACTGTTTCTAATTATGCATTACTTTTATTTTTAAATCTCACACCCAGTTTTCAGAAATATTGGGAGAGCTGTAAAAAGATGGGAACAAGTGAACTTCTCCCCTTGCCTTCCAGAAAAGTGAGGGTGGGGAATTTCCTGCTTTTACCCACCTCATTTTGACCAAAGGCAGAGGGATTTCTTTTCTACCCATGCCTTGCCCAAGTGAAGCTCCATCATCTCAACACATCCAAGGTCCTAGAGGTACATTTACCTTAGTGGCAGGGGGTGTAGTTTTGGAAGTATCCCCACCTTGCCCAAGGATGGAATAGTGTGTGCCCATGCACAGGACGGGGAAGTGTAGTTTTGAAACTACCACGATCTTGGCAATGGAGTGCCACCTCCCCTGCCTTGCCTACAGGTGTAGGCTATATCTGTTGTCCAATTTTCCTACAGAAATGACTAGTATGCGACTCTGGATTGCACAGGTCTGTGTGTGTGTAGGTAAAAAAGGAAAAAAGTAGCCGGAAGCTGTTAGTACCTGCCCCAATTCTCTGTGGCTCACAATATACTGCAGGTCACAAAAGACTGGGGCAGCTCCCAGTTGTCCCAGTACTTTGTTTGTAAATTGTGACTAGAGAAAGGGAACAGCAATGAGCTGTACAGCTCCTTCGTAGATTGCAACATTTTGTGGCCGACGAAGGAGGGGGCACCTCAATTGTACACATGCTACCACGAGGTTCGACAAGCAGATATTCTTATGAATTGTATTTCTCCTGTGAATTATGATTTAAGGAGTCATCATAGCCACAAATATGCTTTTTTAATGATTGATGCAATAATGGTCAAGATGTGCCAAACGTAAAACACATTTTGATGATTTCATTTGTTGTTAATTTATGAGAGGTTTACAATTTTATTTTTTATCAGAACTAAAATGTATTAAGAGTTCACACATATAGGCTGGCAAAGGAATTGTTTCGAGGTATGCAGCTAGACCTTCAATTGCCGCATATGCTCGACCAGCTTCAAAAGATACATTCACAAAAAAAGTGTGTAAGATGGGATGACATTTTGCTGACTATTGCCATGCTTAGAAACTGTAAACAAAGTATGTGTGCCTAAGCTAACACTTTGGCTTTCCATTGATAGTCCTTTTGTAGAATTTGAGCCTCCATTTATGCGCGAAGACATGCTGTCCCTTTTCAGGTCGTGTCTACAGACAACTAAGCTGTTTGTTGGCAAATAGACCTGTTGTATTCAATTGAGACCACCCCTTGCTCATGATTCAAAAGATTTCTTGTCTATTTGATTACCCTTCCCCTGGTTTGAAGACCTTCCTACCTATTCCTGTGTTTGTCCTGCCCAAGGAGCATTTTTATCCCACTGTGTTTTGATTTACCATTTTGTACCCTTCCACTGCTGTTGTCATGCATTGCATTGATTGAGGGACTATTTTCTCTGTCGCTCATTTTCCCCTCCCTGCTCCACTCTTCTTCCTCCCTCTCTTTATGGAAAAATTGATCTCCTCCCTCAGCACCCACATGCTACCCCCTCACCCCCCACCAACCAGTAGCTCCCTTGCGCCCCTCGTCAATTGGCAGTTAAGCCTGCAGGTTCTCCAGGAGTATGGGGGTAGATAAGAAACACACTGGGGATTGGACATTTGTCACCTGGAGTGCTGGCTTCTCACTCTCTCTCTCTCTTTCTCGCTCTCTCATGATAAGCATACACAGTTTGAGTATAAAAATATGTGCACAAATAGAACAATAATGAGAAAGCCCAATCCCCTTATGGCTCTACTCATACTCCAATAGGTAGCATTGATTATAAACCCAGAAAATACCTGAAGATGTTCATCAAGGTTTCGAGCACCAGTAAGTAGATGCTGTCAGTTCCGATTGAGTATAAGGTTAAGAGGGCGCAAAACTAACAGAGGAGCCTTTATTGTAGGCGATGCGTGTAAGCCAAAAAAGCATGACGGAAAGGGAGGGAAAACAGAGCAAAGTTGCAAGGAACACACATATGGTGAGCGAGCTGAGCATAGAAGAATCATACAGCAAGGTCGTTGCAATGCAACTTGTTCTGACTATACTACTGCTTAAATTGTTCTGGGGTAGTCCTTCCATTGTTCTGATTGGTCTTTCTTTTCTGAATGGCCTGGAAGACCCGGCCATCATAGCCTCAAACAAAACGGTTCGGTCAACCACAATCTCCAGGTCTTTTATCTTTTACTGTGTACCCATGTTATTCTTTTTTCTTGTTTGGCCTTACGTTTCATTTCATGATACTTCCAGACCCTTGTTGAGGAATAACAAATGACAACCTGTGTGTGCACATGTATGAACTAGCACTTGAAAGTTTTCACACAAACCATCTTTTGGTTTGATGTTAAGGAACCCCACTGCAAAATGGCAGTGATGTATTTGCAAACATGCCTGGGCAGGCACCCGTTTTCAACCCATTCATCCACAACTAAGCACTGTAATCTTGAAATGCATTTTGTTTTGTTTTGATTTTAACAAAACCCATTCCGTGATCACAGCCTTTCAGCGGACGCACGCAGTCGGCGTGCCGCTGGCGAGCCCGTCTGCGCCCGTCTGAGCCCGTCAGCGTCCTGGAGGCGGCCGGTGCCAGCCATGCTGCCTGTCGAGCCTCAGGTATGATGCACATTATTCACTATGGATGAGATGCACTGCTTAACTTAGGCACCCTCCACAAGTGTCGGAATACTGTGGTAAGCATTGACAGTGGCGTCACCTCTCACTGCCCTCGTTGTAACTGGTCTCCGGTCAGGGGCAGGGAGGATCCTCGGATATTACTCAGGATTACCCTGAGTAATAAAAAGGAAGCTAGCTCAGGGAGACAGGCGAAGCATTTTAAAGCTATATTGTTTAACACTCGATCCTTACAAAAACATGAGGCACAAATACATGACCTTTAATTAGATGAGAGCCCTGACCTTCTGTTCCTCACCAAGACATGGCTGTCTGATTCCTCTAATCCAACAATTGCATCTGCCATTCCCTCAGGATATACAATCATGAGGAAAGACAATTTGGTAGGGAAAGGTGGTGGAGTCGCTATTGCTTTCAAACAGGAGCTGGAGTGTTCCTCTATCTTTTTAGACCCGGTGCAAGGCGCAGAATGCCTGGGTTTCCGCTGTACTTTTTCACCGCAGCAATGCATTGCTGGGATGCTGATTTACAGACCACCGGGCTCACCTAGTAACTTCATTAGGACCCTACAGGAATGCATCACACCGCTGGCCCTCAGATATAAACACCTCCTCATCTTGGGCGACCTGAACTTACATATGGATAAGCCCTCGGATCCTCATGTGGCTGCCTTGTCGGAAATAACGTCAGCCTGTAATCTAAATCCTTTCATCATGGTTCCCATACACGAATTGGGACATATTTTAGATCAAATTTTCGGTAACTAGGAACTGGAAACGGACCCTCCAATCCCATTAACTAGGTCGGACCACTTCCTGGTTAATTTTTGGATATCAGACACAGGGAAGCATGTCCCATCTGGGTTGAATGTGGCCGAATATAACTACAGAGCCCTCAATAAAATATCTCTGCCATCTCTTCAGAGGGTGCTCGACTCCTCTGTCCCTTCTTTCTTGGACAATCCCGTAGTGGATGCATGTATTTTAGAATCATGGCTCGGGACTAATATCGATGCAGTCGCCCCTTTAACCTCGCACACCTCAAGGAGGATCTGCCGCTCTGCTCCCTGGTTCAGTGAGTCCTTGAGAGTCAGCAAAAGCAATTGCAAAAGCCTTGAAAGAAAGTGGCGCAACCATTATTCCGTGGAGGATAGGGTCATCTATAAGGCAGTTTTAAAATCACATTATAAGATGGTGAAAATGGACAAGATAAGCTATCTGCAGACCAAGATTGCGACCACTAATAACAAGGGTAAGGAAATATTTAATATTGTAAAGTCTTTTACGGCTCCTAAGGCAGCTAGTAAGGAAGCCCCGCTATCGGCAGACTGGATGAGCCAGGTGGCCTGTTCCTTTCACCTAAAGATAATGACGATCCATCAGTCCTTCTCTGCGGAGAAGGGGGAGGACATGTCGTCACCGTGCATCCATGATGGAACTATCTGGCCCCATCCCCCCCCGGCACTTTCACAATGGCCACCATTGTTACACATCCCGGCCATCGAACTTGTGGATTCACTTGCATATCTCATGGGCCTCAAGTTGGGATCACCAGCAGAAGCATGTCCAGCTAAACTATTACCCGCCCTAGCATCCATCTTAAACCAACCAGTCAATAAGGTACTGAACTCCTCTCTCTCAACGGGCATTGTGCCACCACTCGGGAAGCAGGGAAAAATCATGCCACTCCTAAAAAAACCGAATGTGGACCCTAACATTCCCACGAATTATAGGCCTATCTCCCTCCTCCCGGCCTTCTCCAAAGTATTGGAGAAACATGTCAATAAAGTGCTCATGGAGTATGCGGAGAATCACAATCTCCTGCACCCCACCCAATCCGCCTTTAGGCCTAACTACAGCACTGAAACCACTCTGCTGGAGGTGATGGAACATCTCAGAGATAGGCTAGATCAAGGGGGCAGGGCGATTCTCATTTTACTTGATCTGTCGGTGGCATTCGACGCAGTGCCACATGTGATGCTCCTCAACAGATTGAGGAACATAGGTATCGGAGGCTGGGCACTAGCCTGGATAACATCCTATTTGGAGGATAGAGAACAGGTAATATGGACTCCCCCTTTCTCAGCCCCCTTGCCCAGTATGCAGGTAGCAGTCCCACAGGGCTCCTCCTTAAATCCGACTCTTTTTAATTTATATATTTCGCCTCTAGCATCCCTGGCGGAGGCACATGGTGCCAAGATAATTTCATATGCTGATGACACTCAGCTGATTTTTTCATGCGACAAAGGCACAGACTTTGATGGGGATGCAATTAGATCCTGCCTCACAAAGGTTTTTAAATGGCTGAAGGAGAACCAGCTCAAGTGCAATCCTGATAAATCAGAGATTGTCTTCTTCGGCCAGCCTTTGGTGAGCAAATGGAGCCAATGGTGGCCCGAGGGATTTCCCCCCCCCAGCGTTGCCCAATCCATAGTTAAGAATCTGGGCATCTACATTGATAACGCCCTTTCTATGCGTTCCCAAGTTCAGGCCCTGGTGCGAACCTGGTTTACTCCGGATTTTGAAAAATTTCCTCCTGCTTCTCCCACCGGACTCCAGGAAGAAAGTGGTTCAGGCGCTTGCCACGTCTAGATTAGACTATGCCAATGTCCTTTACCTGGGGATATCGGACTACCTTCTTCAGCGCCTTCAGGTGGTGCAAAATTCAGCGGCTAGGGCGATCCTTAGACTGAAGCCCAGGTCTCATATGACCCCTCATCTCAAGGCATTACACTGGCTTCCAGTGAGGGAGCAGATAAAATTCAAGGCCATGGTAATTTTCTTTAAAGCCCTCCATGGCAAGGGCGCCGGTTACCTTAGAAGGCGAGCTTGCACTACGCACCTACTAGAGCACTCAGATCATCCTTGGCTGATTTTGCTTGCGTCCCTAAGGCACGAATGGCGCGCAGAGGTGGTAAATCTTTCAGCCTCCTGGGCACTCAAGCGTGGAACAAACTTCCGGCAGCTCTGAGAGCATCCACCGATCTGACTAACTTCAAGAAACTGCTGAAAACGTGGCTTTTTAAGAGCTAAGTCGTCATCAGGGCAGCAACGTGAGAACCGTTAGCGCCGGGACACTCCTGTTGGAGTAGCTGTGAGCTTTACAAGTACCAGTTATTGGACAGTTTTACATAGCGCAAGCCTTATGCAAGGTTTGCCCTTTTTAAAACTCCCAAATAAAATGTGGATCCTGCATAACAGATCTTCACAAGACAAGAGACACAGCCTGCGGTGCCAAGAGGCTTGACAGATGATGAGCAGATGCCGGGATTTGGACCTGGTTCCCCATGGTACAAGGTTGCAGTGCTTAATTTGTGCCAGTGGTTTCCAGTGCTCAGCAGCGGCACTTGATTGTCAATGCTGGCACTTATAACAGTCTGCCACATAGTGGCACTGTCTGTTTAATTTAGAGTTGAGCACAGCAACAGGTGTTTACTACCTAAATATGTATTAAAAATTACTCAAGTCTGCTGCACAAGCCATTCTTATAGCTTTGGGAGCAAGAAATAGTCTGAATTGTCACACTTGTAACAGTGTGATGGTCAGTAGTTGTGTTGGTATGACATTGGCATGGATGGCAGGGGCAGTGGGTTGTGCACGCTCCAATGGCCTCCTAATGAGGGCCCTTGCACTTATGTTTTTTCCCAAATTAAGCACTGCATGGTCGCCAGCTGTCGGCCACATTGACTCCCATAAAAGCTCAGTTCGTTTGGACTCAAGAAAAGTGTAGAATTCAAGATTTGTTTATTTTTATGAGTCGGGCCAGCACAGGATGTGATCAAGCGTTGATCACTGAGCTCAGAAATTGTGTTTTCAGACACATCAGAGCCGCTCAAAGTGAAGTTTTTCAACACACAAACACAGATAAACTGCCTGATGTTCCTTCTGACTGGTAGAAATGGGATATACATGCATGTCATTGATTAATGAGAGTCTTGGCAGAGGAATGATCTTGTGACTTCAAATAATTAAAGATATTTGTGCACACATGCATTTGTTGTAGTCTAAAGACCAGCCAGTAGTCTAAAGACCAGCCAGTGAAGGTAAAAGCAGCCAGTCAAGCGCTCCCATCAAAGAGGGCAAACGTTACATTATACATTTAAGAATTAAAGCCCAATCTGTTTTTTAGGTAAGAACTCAATTGCGTGTTTAAACTGTGTGTCCAAAGGAGTAGGATGCTGTATTGGCTTTTAAAAGTGCCCTTTCAGAATTTCTATATTGATAAGAATTCATTACTATCTAAAGCCACCCTTTTTTTTAGCAGCCTTAGCCTAACTAAAGATTGCGGTAAAAACTATAAGGCTATAAATGTATGCCTTGCAGTTTGTATGTGGCAGTTTGATGCTAACTCACAGCTCACTGTGCTATATTACTTACGAGTTGCAAGTAACAAAACGATCACTGTGACACAAACAATGACCTATTGAGCTATCTACATATACTACAACTGTGATCTGCATGATACACGTTGTGCTTTTCTGGAGACACATTATTATTATTATTATTATTATTACTATTTGTTAGGTGCAAAACGAATCATCCCCAAGGGGATCTCTCAGCGCCCCAATATCAGACAGAGCAGAAAGGAGACAACTAATTAGTGACTGAACAACCAGGTTTTAAGAAGTTTTTTAAACTGCCCAAGGTTGGAACAAGCGCGAATGTCGTCTGGTAGTTTGTTCCAATAACATTAACCCTCTGCACCTCTTTAGGATGAGCCAAAACTGACACAAAACAAAACAGATCTCTCCAGCAGATACATTTATCACCCTTGGGACCTGCTCGACTCATCCTCCCCGGACGTCGCCTTCCTGACAGAGACCTGGATGAACAACTCTTCGGCACCCGACATCGCCATAGCCATCCCAGACGGCTACAAGATCACCCGCAGAGACCGCACCAACGGAGTAGGAGGGGGAATCGCCATCATCCACAAGTCCACCCTCAAGGTCTCGACGAACTCCGACGACACCCTCAGCACCGCCGAACACCTACACTTCCAGATCCACACTGATCCCAACACCACCCTCAGAGGCACTCTGATCTACAGACCCCCCGGATCCCGGCCTCAGTTCAGCGACTCCATCACCGACTTCATCAGCACACACGCCCTCACCTCCACGGACTACATCCTCCTCGGAGTCCTGAACTTCCACCTCGAGAACAACAACGACACCAACTCCACCACCTTGATCGACAACTTCGCCAACCTCGGACTCAGACAGCTCGTCACGACACCCACCCACTCTGCCGGCCACACGCTTGACCCCATCTTCTCCGCAAGCTCCCACGTCTCCTTCAGCCACACCACCGAACTCCACTGGACCGACCATCGCTGCATCCACTTCACCTTCCGGAAACGCACCACGCACCACGCACCCAACAGACCCCCCGCCGCAGATGGAGCAAAATCACCGAAGAACAGCTAAACACCGCCCTTGCCCGAAGCCCACCCACGGACCCCACCGACCCCAACGCCGCCGCCAGCAACCTCAGGTGTTGGACGACAACTGCGCCAACACCCTCGCCCCGATCAAGAAACCCTCCAACAGTCGCACCAACAAGAGTGCCAGCTGGTTCTCCACAGACCTCCAGTCCTCCAAACAAACCTGCCGTAAACTAGAGAAGAAATGGCGCCACGAACAGACACCAGAGAACCACACAGCCCACAAGAACGCCATGCGCCAACACCATCACCTCATCAGATCCGCCAAAAAGACCTCCTTCAAGGACCGCCTCGACAACAACGCACACAACAGCAAAGAGCTCTTCAACATCATGAAGCAACTCTCCAACCCCAGCTCCAACACCAACGACATCCCACCATCGCAAGACCTGTACAACTCCCTCGCCTCCTTCTTCCACCGCAAGATCGCAGACATTCACGACAGCTTCGACAACCAGACCACCACGACAGCCAGCGACACCCCAAGCCCCACGGCCACCACCCACAGCGACCCCCTGCTCACCTGGACTAACATCAACGACACCATCAAAATCATGAACACCATCCACTCCGGCTCCCCGTCAGACCCGTGCCCACACCACATCTTCAACAAAGCCAGCGCCGGCATCGCACCCCATCTCCGCAAGGCCATCAACATCTCCTTCGAGACCGCAACCTTCCCGGAGAGCTGGAAGCACGCCGAGATCAACGCCTTGCTCAAGAAACCCAAGGCAGACCCGAGGGACCTCAAGAACTTCCGGCCCATCTCCCTGCTCCCGTTCCCGGTGAAGGTCATCGAGAAAACCGTCAACAAACAGCTGACCCGCTACCTCGAAGAGAACAACATCCTGGACCCGTCCCAGTCCGGGTTCCGCAGCAACTACAGCACCGAAACTGCCCTCATCGCCGCCACCGATGACATCAGGACCCTGCTGGACAACGGCGAGACCGCGGCCCTCATCCTCCTGGACCTATCAGCCGCCTTTGACACGGTCTGCCATCGCACCCTACGCACACGCCTCTACGACGCCGGAATCCGAGACAAAGCACTGGACTGGACCACCTCCTTCCTCTCCGGCAGAACCCAGAGTGTCCGCCTCCCCCCTTTCCGATCCGAAGCCTCCAAGATCATCTGCGGCGTACCCCAAGGATTATCCCTCAGCCCGACATTGTTCAACATCTACATGGCCCCGCTCGCCCACGTCGCCAGACTACACAACCTCAACATCATCTCCTACGCTGACGACACACAGCTGATCCTCTCCCTCACCAAGGACCCACTCACCGCCAAAACCAACCTCCACGAAGGAATGAAAGCAGTCGCCGAATGGATGAAGAACAGCCGTCTGAAGCTGAACTCGGACAAGACGGAGGTCCTCATCCTCGGCCCCACCCCTCGGCCTGGGACGACTCCTGGTGGCCGACCTCCCTGGGAGAAGCACCGACACCCACCGACCACGCACGCAACCTGGGGTTCATCCTCGACTCAACACTCTCCATGACCAAGCAAGTCAACGCCATCTCATCCTCCTGCTTCAACACCCTCCGCATGCTCCGCAAGATCTACAGGTGGATCCCCACCGACACAAGAAGAACGGTCACCCAGGCCTCGTCAGCAGCAGGCTGGACTACGGAAACGCCCTCACGCGGGAGCCCGGCCAAACTGCTGAAACGACTACAACGCATACAGAACGCCTCTGCCCGCATGATCCTCGACATCCCCCGACACAGCCACATCACACCCCACCTGAAAGACCTGCACTGGCTGCCCATCAACAAGAGGAACACCTTCAAGCTCCTCACCCACGCACACAAGGCACTCCACGACACCGGACCAGCATACCTCAACAGACGACTCACCTTCTACACCCCAAACCGCCAGCTCCGCTCCGCCGACCGTGCCCTAGCTACCGTCCCTCGCTTCCGAAGAGCGACCTCCGGCGGCAGATCGTTCTCCTACCTCGCCGCCAAGACCTGGAACACCCTCCCCATCCTCCTACGGCAGACCCAAGACCTACTAACCTTCAGGAGACTACTCAAGACCTGGCTATTCGAGCAGTAGCAGCACCCCCCTCCCGCCCCCCAGCGCCTTGAGACCCTTACGGGTGAGTAGTGCGCTCTAAAAATTTCCTGATTGATTGATTGATTGATTGTTATGTTGACATTTTTATTATCAGCTGGGAACATAAGGAGTTCTGAAACGTCAATGAGTCAAAGGCATCTGTAGCAAACTGCAGCCACCCTGTGCTGTGTCCTGAAGCAGGCACTGATCGTCTTCCTCAGAGGAGAATAAAGTAGGCGTTACCCAAACCCTAGCGTACCACGACCCACACAAGCACACTTGAAGTTGGAGAAGTGCGAAGCCGGTTTATCACAGCATGCTCGAGCAGGAGTAGCATGCTTCCACTTTTGTGTATTTTTCCCTATATTATAATAATACAAGAAATTAGAAATTACACAAACAAACATTGGCACTGGTTGTTATTTGCTTTTTCTCTCTCTCCAATGAGCTGCGTCTCTTGCCATTATCTGGGCATTTATCATCCTTTAATGGCTCCATCCAGGGAGGGAGCGTGGGAGGGAATGGGAACTAATTACTCACCAGAATTCATACTGAAGGTGCAGAGAGGGGGCTGTATTGAGGATACATAGTTCACTGGCAGAATGCTACAGGAGCAGCAGACCTAACAACTTTACATTTACTCTAATATAGAATGAGGCGTTATTTTCTCTGTGGGGTGAACATGCCTGCCCCCCCCCCCCCTGTGCCGAGACAGTGCTAGTTGTAGTGGGCCATGCATGGTGGCTAAACCCAGGGAAACATCAGTCGTATTACGTATATGTGAAGCTCTGCGGGTGACAGCTCAGGCAGGAGCGGACCCAACCAGTGTCAAAGTAGGAACATTTAACCCGTTCTCCTGTAAAGCGCTCCAATACCTTCGGGAAGAGCTCATGCTACATAAAACTACAAAATAAAATGCAAAAAAATAAAAAGCATATGGGTATGCAAATGAGAGAGGGAATAAAGTGACAGATGGAGGCAGACAGTGGGATAGCAAGTGAAAGGAAGACAGGGTTGGAGGAAAGTATAATGGAGGGGAAAGACAAGTTGCTCTGAGAGACCTCAACGAGTGGGAAATGATGGGATGCAAGAAAAATGCACACAAAAGACTCGCCGGCTTATTCTCTCTGGGGCCTGGTGACTGGACTAAACTGGCACTCACTACAAACCCACATATAACTCAACCTTGAAGGAAGCTGCTGGTCTCTTCCCCAAGGTCCCAGCCCACCTATCTGAAGATAATCAGCAGGAGTTGCTGGGTGGAAGTGAAGGAGGCAGAGATCACTGACACACCCACTCCTACATTGTCCCGAATGGCCTGCCCCACCCTGCCCCAGGCCATTGACATTAATGGCGGTCTTCCAACCCCACCCTGGGCCATGTAAATAACACCTCAAATGAAATGAAAATGTGTTCCTTGCAGAAACACACCATGTCCACCAGTGTGTCATCACTCCCCTGGCTTCAGCTTTCAGGGTGAGGTTTTCTTCAGCCAGTCAAGAGATGAGCAGGGCCCAGGGGCCTTCACCCTCCACCCCCCCCAAAAACAAAATCCCACAGATTTAGATATCTTTATCATTAATCATTAAGCAGCAAGCACAATTTATTTCTAGTTGCTGGGTGGTTCTTTTCTTCCTTTTGTTTCTCCTCCAGGTTGGTGGGGTGATACCCCTCACACCCATTACCGCCAGCCATCCCTGATCAGGTTTAGTTCCCAGGCCTATCCCTTGCCTCCATTTGATAAGGAAAAAAAGATCAGCTTGTACCAAAAGGGCCTATGTTTTAGCTCCAGAAACAAAGGAATGTGTTTTTTTCTTATTTCCCAGCCTTGGGGCCACCTCTAATGTTTTGATCTTTTAAACAGAGACATAATTATTGGCTTTACCCTCTGTTATTCTTCCTGAACTCCTTACCATGATGCTCTTACAGGCAATGTAAGTACAAACATGAACCCAACATAAGGGCATCTTTGTCCCCATGGAAAATCAGAGTTGTATGGCCACATGCATCAATGAAAAAACCGGTCGCAAACGGGCAGATTCGCAGAATCTGCCCCTTTGCGACCGGTATTTTTGCATTTGGGATGCATCATCCCAAATGCAAAAATTGCAATTTAAGGAATCGCAAAACTTGTGATTACTTAAATTGCGATTGCATCTAAAGAATCTCAAATTGCGATTCCTTAAATGCAATGCATTAACTAAAAAAATTGCGATTTCGCAAATAGGAATAGCAAATTACCGTCAATCTCAAGTTGATGGTAATTTGTGATTTCTTTGAAAAATGCACTAAAGTGCATTTTTCAAAGTCCCATGTTACACACACACATGCCCTTGGGGCATGTGTGTGCGCAACATGTGGTGTAATTGAAATTTCAGGGGTGCAACAGGGTGTCCTTTTGGCACCCTTGCACCCTTGAAATTCCATGCACAATTTGTGAGTACCTATTGGGTACTCGCAAATTGAGCATGCAATTCCTATTCATTCCTATGGGCCTCTAGGCCCATAGGAATGAATGGGTAGCAATTCCTTAATTGCGACTCTCAATTTGCGAGTCGCAATTAAGGAATGTGTAGGAATCCCAACTTTTTTTGCGATTCCTACATGCATAGGCAATTGAGATTCTTTAATTGCGATTCCTTAAAAATCACAATTAAAGAATTGCAATTGCCTATTTTGATGCATGTGCAACGTAGTCTCTCCAACATGTTGCCGGCCTGATACACAGTAGACATATTAATGGTTCATGCCTTACAAGGGAATTTTTAAGGCATATGAAATTAACATGAATGACATATGTATGTAGCTTCACCTTGGCTCTTTTGTGGCAACATAAGTCGTATCTCTAAGAAGTAAAGGCTAAATGGAATGTAGCCCTGTATTTGGATTGCCACAGACAATACTGGAACCCATCAAGCAGGTATCAGATAGGTGGGAATCAGCAAAATCATATTGGAATTTTAAGGGTCACTCCAGAAGCTATGGTATTTGATGGAATGTAATGTTACTTCCCCGATGCTTGTAGAAACAGGACTAGCATGACTACTGATGAAGGGACGCTTCTGGTGATTGCAGATGATAAAAAGTAAGGTGCCATTTCTGGAGTTGATAGTGATGAAAAGGAAAATATATCTTGTTGTGAGGCAAAGAGGAAAGAAAATGAAAATCCTTACAAAGACATGAAATGGAAAGTGGTAGTATGCATGATCAAAGGAAGGACATATCTGCATCTCCTTGTGACCATGAGCTAATACCTTTCTCAGACATGGTGAACATGTACAATGGAAGCCTTGAGAGGGAGCACAAAGCATCTCAAAGTAGGCGCAAATGATTTGAACCTTATTGCACGTGCATCTACATTAATATATATGCTAATTTTCGCTTACAATTGTGGGTGTATTTTTATTTTTTGTGACAGGCCTAATAAATGATTTATGAAGCTACAGGCCCTCCAATAATATTATTAAATGGGGTCAGGGGCTGTTATACGCCAAGGGAAATAAGAGGATAGCATTAGATCGCAGCAAGGAAGGGGTGGGGATTTACAGAAATGGGCTGTGAGAGAGTTTTTGTTCTGTGCTGACTGTATGTGTTCTCTTCTTTGCTTCTATCTGTTGGGTAGCCTCAAACCCCGATTGAAAATGTGTGCATAATGGTAGTAAGACTTGAAGGAATATTTATGAGAGGAGTTGTGTCGCTCTTGCAAATGCAACATGGTGCATGCCCAACGCAAGTCCAGAATGAGATTTATGAAGCCACGCAAGACCACCTTGCATGGCTCTAAGAGGCTTCATAAATGTGGAGTAACGCAACGCAGTGCAAATCAATGTGTTGCCTTACTATGCCCTGAGAAGACGTTCCATGGGCATTGCGTGGGTGCTCCCATGAACCTCCCATGGGTTTTGATGCATTCCTAGATTTATCAGAACTGGTAAACCTGGGAATGCAACAAAAGATACGCCTTACCAGGGAGGCCTAACGAGCAGACATATCTTTATTTCTCCTAGTTACTTCCTCTTTCTATGTGTGCTGAATTCTGCAGCACACATAGAAAGAGGAATATGCCTCTCAGGATTGTTTTTGTGCAGGAAGGTGCCCCTTTCTCCACAAAAACAATCCAGCTTACATCACAAGAAGAGGCCTGCACCACCAAAGCATTACTTTTTATGATGATCTGGCGGCTCAGGCCTCTCAATCATCACTATGAGGCGATGTAAAGCCACACTGCGAGGCTTTGCATGGCTTCATGGATATGGAATAAGGCAAGGCAGCACAAAGCGCTACCATGCCTTTCTCTATGTCAAGGAGTCGTTCCATGGGCGTTGCTGTGGGTGTTCCCACTCAACACCCTTGGATTTTGACACTGCCCCAGATTTAAAAATCATGTAGACTTGCGGAAGCATCAAAAACATGCTTCCCCAGAGCAGGTGTAACGAGGTGAAATGTTTACATTTCGCCTTATTTTTTACTCTTTCCACATGTGCTGCATTCTGCAGCACACACAGAACGAGGAAAACGCTTCTTCTGATTGTTTTTGTGCAGGAAGTTGCCCTTTCCTGCACAAAAACTATTATGTCAACAACACAGACACCCTTGAGCCTGCATTGGCGCTCGGCTGCAAACTGTGTGCCGGCGCTGGCTGAAAGGACAAGAATGCACCATATCTTGTAAATACGGTGCATTCCTGCCCTTTCGAAATAGTGTAGGGCAGCGCAGCAAAATGACTTGTGTCGCTGCCCTACACCAATTCATGGTAAATGAGGCCCTCAGTTTCTGAGAGAAAACAAGCACAATCTGAGACAATGAGAAATGGAGGAGACCATTAGATTTAATTTTCTCCCTTTGGCTCCGTCGTTCCTTTCTTGCCCTTTTCCTCTCTTCACAGAAAGAATCCGTGGACCTTATTGGCTATATTTAAGGACAAATATGCTCTTTAACGTGGGTGAAATGTATTCGTTCCCTATTGTACTGGGATTTGAAATAATGCTCATGTCCATATGTGGGTAATATTTTGCTTTTTTATTTTGCTTGACGGGTTCATTAGAAACAAAACTAAGGGGCATATTATCAAGAACGGCGATAAAATTATCGCTGCTTTGGCGGCAGAAAACTGCTGCTAAAGCGGCGATAATGGGCTTGATAATATGCCCTGGAGAATTCCAATAGAAGCCCATGTTCACACCAGAACATGGGGGCATATTATCAAGGGCTTTATCGCCGATTTAGCGGCACTTTTGCCGCTAAATCGGCGATATTTTTAACGCCCTATTAGCAAGCTGTCGCTAACAGGCGTTAGCGACAGCTTTCAGGCGTTAGAGGCCGGGAATTACATCGCCTTGCATGTCAGCGATATTTATCGCTAATGACATGCAAGGTAGGCGTTCCTCACTAAAAGCGACTGTAAACAGTCGCTAACACCACTAACCCCTATTATCAAGGCAGGCGAAGCGATAAAATAAATCGCGCTAAGCGCGTTTATCGCTAGATTTTAACACCTGCTATTGACTATGACTTACCTGTTTAAGTATAGGAGGTGGATTCTAATGCTGAATCCACCTTAGCAGTAATGCGAGAATATCGCTGGTTTTCCAGCGATATTCTCGCATTATGCACGCTATCGCTGGAATAATCATCGCCATAGCGCTAATTGTTGCTAATACAGCGTTAGCGTGGCGATATATTCCAGCGATAGCTGGCGATAAAATATTTCGCGCTAAGCGCGCTCTGCGATATTTATCGCATTTTGTTGCTAATATGGCCCATGGACTTCTATTGGAATTCTCAAGGGCATATTATCATCCCATTATCGCCGTTCTTGATAATATGCCCCCAAAACATTTAATACAGCGTGATCAAAATGAAATCTCTGGGGTGACGTGGAACACTGCTTTGTTATTGCCTGTGAAATAGCAAGTACACTGTGTAGTATCAGGTAATTCAGCTGGCGAAGTGCTGTGTTGATCATTACGGGGCATATTATCAAGAACGGCGTTAAAAGTATCGCCGGTTTAGCGGCAGAAAACTGCCGCTAAAGCGGGCGATAATGGGCTTGATAATATGCTCCTTGAGAATTCCAATAGAAGCCCATGTTACATGGGCTTCTATTGAATTCTCAAGGGCATATTATCAAGCCCATTATCGCCGCTTTAGCGGCAGTTTTCTGCCGCTAAACCGGCGATAATTTTAACGCCGTTTCTTGATAATATGCCCCTATTGTTCGTTGTGTAGCACTGAAGAGGCTTTCTTCTCCATGCATCACTGTCCACCCTACTATTGTTTCCAGGCCACACTGAGGGCGTCATTTACTATATTTTGATGCTGCGCAGAAAGCCTTCCTGCTGCGCAGCCCTGCCTAAAATAAAAGTACAGGAATGCACTGTATCTGTAAGATACGGCGCATCTCTGTCCTTCTCCCCTGCGCAGGTGCACAAACAGCATCCGTGCGCCAATGCAGTCACCCTTAAGCCATGGTGCAAGTGTGCCTGCATTGCAGGGATGATTGTTGTTGTGCAGGAAGGGGCACCTTCCTGCACAAACACAATCATTAATAGCGTTTTTTCTCCTTGTATGCATGCTGCAAAAAGCAGCACACATAGAAAGAGCAAAAATGAGGAGAAATGAAAGTATTACTCCTCGTTGCGCCACTCCTACGTCTCAGGCGTAGGATTCTGACGCATTCCAAAGTTTATGACACTTTGCAAATCTGTGAATGTGTCAGGTTCCATGGATGTTGCATGAGAACACCCACAGCAACACCCATGGAATGCCCCTTTCACGCAGAGTAATGTAGGAAAGGGGCCAAAATTTACAAGGCCATGAAAAGTCACTCACGGTGACTTTACGTGGCCTTGTAAATAAGGGCAGGCACATTGCGCCGCCAGTGAGTCTAAAAAAGTGAGGCACCTGCTGCAACATGGGCGTGTAAATAAGCCCCGAGTGCCTTGTTGCCTTAATTCTATTTGGTAAGGGGAGGCTATGCTTCTATAAGGGCTATGTTGGTAGAGACAGTAAGGGCCTCATTTACAATATTTTGGCACATGGTAGCGCAACAAGCCTTCCTGCTGCACTCTCTTGAATCAAAAGAAAAGGGCAGAAATGCTCTGTATCTACAAGATAAACTGCATTTCTGTCCTTTTCCACTGAGCTGGTGCACAATGGCCTGCCATGCGCCAACGCAGGGACCCTTGTGCCATGGAGCAAGAGTGTCTGCACTGTAGGGGGGAATGTTTTTATGCAGGAAGGGACACCTTCCTGCGCATAAACAATATGAAGAGAGTTAAAGGTATTTCTCCTCGTTGTGACTCCCTTTCGTCTTCCCTGTAGGAATCTGATGCATTCCCAGGTTTACTAAACCTTGTAAATCTGGGATGTGCCTGGTTCCATGGATGATGTGTGGGAACACCCACATCAACACCCATGGAATGCCCCTTTCATGCAGAGTAATACGTGAAAGAGGGGCCGTATTTACAAGACCATGAAAAGCAACGCTGGGTGGCTTTACATGGTCTTGTAAATATGGCCAGGCACACTGCGCTGCCGGTGAGTCAAAAAAAGTGCCGTACCAGCAGTGCTAGGGGCTTGTAAGGAAGCCCCAAACTCCTTTTAAAAACACTTTTTCACCACACTTAGCCACTTCTAGTTGACTGAAGCTACACACCACCACTTGTGGGCACACTCCATATGAATCCAATCAGCAGGAGCACTTCTGCCTGACAACAAGTACCAGGGAATGGAGGGACAGAGGCGATAAAGAGTAGCAGACAAGATAGTTGGTGGTTGTGTGAGTGACGTGACTCCAGTGGAAGCACAATTAAACAGATCAGAAGTTTTTCTGGGTCTTACTCAGCTAGCTGCTCTACCAATCTGTGATTCTCTATCAACCCCTGAATTTTCACGTAATGCACAAGCCCACTGCTCCTCAACCATCACAGCTTCATAGTGTTAGTAGCCATCTGTGACAATACCAGTGTGCCTTATAATTCCACTGTAGCTCTGTCACACCCAGATGACTAAGAAGCTCATAGCAGCAGTCCCACTTACTACAACTTTGCTAGTTCTTTCCTTCTCTAGTTACCACATTTCGGCTCAGATATTCTCTTGATGCCTGTGGTATGAGACCCCTAGAAACCCATTGGCCGCCATTTTATTATTTATCTGTTATGTTATGCAGATTTGTACAGCGCACTATCACCCAAGAGTATATTCTGGCACTGAGCAGGTGTGAGCCTAGGCACTCCTAGGGTCTAGTGGTACTACTCAAAAGCTTGATCTTCAGCTTCTTACTGAAATTCAAGAAGTAAGGAGGAGGGTCTTATGTGTAGTGGCAGGTCATTCCATGCTTTAGGAGTGATGTAGAAGGCTCAACTGCAAGATCTGGTTTTCCGTATGCGTGTGATTTGTGTAAGTAGTAGTCCAAATGAGCGGAGGTGTCTGGAAGGTTTGTGAAAGCAGATGTGATTGCTGAGATATGCTGGACCAGTACTATATAGTGCCTTGAAAGTGTGAGTAAGGAATTTGAATTTTGTTAGTTTTTTGTGTTCGTTTTTTAATGGGGAGCATGTGGAGCTCCTTCAGGTGTGGTATGATGTGAGTGCCACGTGGGAAGTTGAGAGTGATTCTCGTCTCTGAGTTCTGATTGGTCCAGCGGCCTTCTGGTGAGCTTTTTGTTAATCCTGGCATAGAAGGTGCTCCCAAAGTCCAGCTTGCTTTTGACCAGGTCATGTTTGATGGTTTTCCGTAGGCTAATTTGGAGCCAGTTGAAAAATCTTCTTAAGCTTCATCAGGGTATGGAAGCATGAGGTGGTGATGGCATTGACTTGAGCGGTCATGTCGAGTTTGCTGTTGATAATGATTCCAAGGTTCTTGGCGTGGGTGGTGGGGGTGACTGATGTCTACCAGTTGGCGTCCTACAGTGATCTGCTCTTATCAAAGATCATGATTTTGGTTTTGTCAGTGTTCAGCTTTAGACATGTGGGCCCAGATTTTCAAACTTTCATGCAGTGCAACGCAGAAAGACACCTTGATGCGCTGTGCTGCACTGCATGAAAGGAAGATATTTAATATTATATGGTGCATTCCTGTCCTCTCCTTGCAGTGGCGCACAATGTGCTGCCTTGCGCCAACGCAGGCACTCTTGTGTCATAGTGCAAGGGTGCCTGCATTGCAGCAGGGTTGTTTTGTATGCAGGAAGGATATCCTTCTGGGGCTTTATCCTCTTTCTATGTGTCCTGCAGAATGCAGCACATGTAGAAAGAGGAAAAAACAAGGAGAAATACACATATTTCTCCTCATTACACCACCTCTGGGAGGCATGGCATTTTGACGAATTCCCAGGTCTACCACTCATGGCAAAGTTGGGAAAGCACCAAATACATGGGAATACCCATGCTCCATCCATGGAATGCCTCCCTAGAGCAGAGTTTCGTAAGATAGAGACTTGCACTGCCTTGCGTTACTCCAGATTTGCCAAGCACCGCAGGCCCACATGAGGTCACCTTGCGTTGCTTGGTAAATCTAACTTTAGTGTTGTGTTGCCATTGCTTTACCTTGCATGATGCAAGGGCAATGCAACTCCGTGATAAATCTTCCCCCTGGTCTTTATCCAGTGGGTGATTTTAGTCATGCAGGCATTGAACTTGATACAGGTGCTGAGGGAGAGAATCAGTTGCGTGTCATCAACATAGGAGAGGACGTTGATATTGTGAAAGCAGATGTTGCTGGGTCGAGGGATCATGTATGCATTGAAGAAGGTCAGGCTCAGGGAGGATCCTTGGTGAACTCCACAAGTGAGGTCACTGGCGTTCAAGATGTATGGTGCCAGGCTGACTGAGTGCGTCCCTCCAGTATGGAAGAGCAGATCCATTGTAGAGCGTGTCCCTGGAATCCGATGTTGTGTAGGCTTTGTTTGGATGAGGATGGGGTGGGAGACTCCGTCAAATGCTGTAGAGAGGTCCAGGAAGACAGAGACACCATGTCTCCTCTGTCCAGAGTCATTCGGATGTCATCCATGGCAGCATTGAGGGCAGTTTCCATCTTGTGGTAGTGTGGTGTCAAGTAGCAGGTGGTCGTTGAGGTATTCGTTGATGTGTCTATTGATGATTATTTTCTCTTAGACCTTGACTGGCAATGGTAGCAGGGAGATCAGTCTGTAGTTGGCAATATTTGAAGGGTCCACAGAGGGTATCTTCACCAATGGGAAGACAGTTGCACGTTTCTAAGTATCTGGAAAAGTCACAGAAGAAGTGGAGGCATTCAGAACGGATGTGAGCATGACACTGATGGGTTGCAGTTCTCTGGAGTAGGCGTGGTGGAGGCAGGGGTCCAATGCGGCCCCTGAGTGTATGGCCTTCATGGTGGCAGCAGTTTCCTCTGGGATGATGATGGGCCATGTGGTTTTTATTAGCCACCATACGTAGTATCCCTAATAATTATTTATCCTCTCTTAGCAGCTCCGGCTAAAACATGCTTTATCAGCTCAATAATGCTCTCATGACATGCAACAGTTCTCCAGACCTTCTAATGCCCTAACGGTCATTGCTGCTCTATCAGACCCTTATTGCTCTATGAGACCCCAGCCCCACAAACCACCTGCACTGCATTAGCTAATGGGGAAGGTTGTAATAATTAAAAAAAATATTTGCATCTATTGTCAAGATATAAGGCATGTAAATGAAATATTGTGACTAAATTTGGAGTGGGAATAGTAAATCCAAATCCCCCAAAGTTAAAAGCTTTCCCTGATGTGGTAAATTTTGGAGTGGGACTAATAAATCTAACCCCTCAATTGACCAACATTTTCCTCAAAGTGGCTATGTGTGGAGTGTGAATAGTAAATATAATTGCAGGAGCAGGCCATCTTGTGTGTGGCATTCTCCCGGAATTTTGCTTTCCTATGCTGAACCTGTTGTTGCTAGCCCTAGGACTCTGGGCACTTTAACCCTGGCAAATAGAGCTAAAGTGCTTGTGCTCTCCCTTCTAAACATATGAAAATTGGCGTACACCTAATTTGGCACATTTAATGTACTTCTATGTCCCTAGTATATGGTTCTACATGTACCTGATCTTGTAAGTAAATGCTACAAGTGGCCTGCAGCACTCATTGTGCCACTCACTACAGTAGCACTGTAAAACAAGTCTCTAAGCTTGCCACTGCAGCCTGTGAGTGCTGCAGTGGAAAACTAGAGAGAGGTTCAAACTGTCATTTCGACCTGGCAAACAAAATCTTTTGCCAGGCCTAAAGCTTCCATTTTAATTTCTATAAGTTACTACTCAGGTAGGCTCTAAATGCTCATAGGGCAGGGTGCATGGTATTTAAAAGTAGGAAATGTGTATGTTAGACGTGGCATCCTTAGGCATGGTTTCCTCAGACTTTTTGCCTCTACCTCTTGTATTTTTGACTGTATGCTGGATTTTGTTTTTGCTAGTTTAGGTACTCCGGGCACCTTGCCACTGCTGATCAGTGCCAAAGTGCAAGTGCTCCCTGTGTAAATTTTGATTATGATTGGTTATCCATGATTGGCACATTTGATTTACTGATAAGTCCCTAGTAAAGTGCACTGTGTGTTCCCAGGGCCTGTTAATCAAATGCCACTAGTGGACCTGCAGCACTGATTGTGCCACCCACACCACTAGCCTTTCAAATGTGTCTCAAACCTTCCACTACAGTGTCTGCACGTGCTGTCTTTTTAACAGCCATGTTGACCTGGCAAGTGCACCCACTTGCCAGTCCCTAAACGTCCCTTTTCTTACATGTAAATCACCCCTAATGTTGGCCCAAGGTACCCCCATGGACAGAGTGCAGTGTATGTTAAAGGTAGGACATGTACTGGTGTGTTTTACATGTCCTGATAGCGAAATACTGTGTATTTCCTTTTTCACTATTGCAAGGGCTAGCTCTTGCATAGGCTATCATTGGAGCTGCCTTGTAACATTTTTCAAGTGTAACTTTCAATTGGGAACACCTAGAGATTTGGAGTTTGTGTTCTCTTAACTCAGAAGTTAACAACACACCTTTTAGTAAAGGTGGTTTGTAAAATGAGTGTTTGAAAATGCCACTTTTAGAAAGTGGGCATTTTCTTATTTAACCATCCTGTGTGCATCTGCTTGCTTGTGGATTCACCGTCTGATTTTAGACTGACAGGGGCTATTTGTGCATTTACTCCAGACACTCAGACAAAGGGAGCTGAGGTGTACCCTGCATATGCTGATGGGCCATCCTAGGCTAGAGTGGTGGGAGGAGTTGTCACTGACACCTGAATAGGCTGTGGCTGCTCTGCACAATGCTGTCTTCACCTCGGGTAGTGAAACTGGACCAGGAAGGACAGAGGACAGAACTGGTTTTACTGAAAGAGAGACTTTCTGAACAAAGACTTCAAAGGTAAAAAAGGATATACGTATTAGACCTAAAACCCCAGAACTTTAGATTACTTCTGGACTAAGAGGACCCTGCCAAGAAGAAGAGCTGAAGAGCTGCCAGGAAGTGTGCTGCCCCCTTTGCTGTGTGTTGCTTTACTGGGTGGACCTGCAGTTGCTGCTTCTGTCTGTGGGCAGTGGAAAGGACTTAACTTTTGCAGTGCCTTGGTATCCTGCTTAAGAAGATCTCCAAGGGCTTGATTTTGAGCTTGTCTCCTGTTAAGACGTCTCAGGGACACAAAGACTTCATCTGCAGCTTGCTTGAACTCCACTGCTGGGAGTTCTGACCTGCCGTGTGGTGTCAAACCCAGTTCTGGGCCCTTGCAGGTTGTTCCTGCTGCAAAGAACTATGAGAACTTGAACAAACCTGAAAATCGATGTTCGTCCTTCTTGTTGTGACTGATTATTCCAATGCAGCACCGTTATGTGGGAGAAAGTCTCGACGCACAGGCCCCGTGCATCCAAAGAAATCCATGCAGTACTGGCCAGTGGCCTGGAGAATCGCCACACGCCGAGTCCCACGCACCATTCTCCGAAGTCTGAGACCACCGCCCTGACTCCGCCACGGGCCTTGCTGAGCGACTAAAAGAAACCATGCATCGTGAGGCTGTTGCTGAAGAAATTGATGGAGCTCCTGTTTGACGTTGCCGCATATACTTTCAGTGCGTCGGGATTTCCATGCATCGTACCTGTGCGCCACACTTCTCCCACGCAGAATCTGCAGACTAGAACTGTCTTGTAATCGACACATCACTCCCTATACAGTCCGGATTTGGTGCATCACTTCTCCTGCATGCAGCAGAACTGTTGTATCGCTTCCCCAAGGACCCAGGGACTGATGCATCGCTGACGCTTCCCTCCTCAGCAGCTGTTTTGCCTTGTGTATTTTGATGCATTTGAGGTACTTTGTAAAGAAATCACAGATCTATAGCTTTCTGTGGACAGAATTGCTTGAAACCTTTTAAAAGACATATTTTGAGTTGTGTAGGTTAGATTTTTGTTGTTTTGGTCTTGTTTATTTTCTAAACTGGTGTGGTGTCCATTTGTAGTGTTTTCACTGTTACTGTGTGTGTTTTGTGCAAATACTATACACTTTGCCTCTGAGATAAGCCTGTCTGCTCATGCCAAGCTACTAAGGGGGTGAGCAGGGGCTATCTAGGTGTTTAACTTCCTTATCCTGACTCATAGGAAGGGTCCCTACTGGCACAGGGTGCATACCACTGCCAACAAGAGACTCCCATTTCAAACAGTATATTTAATGTTTTGCATGTCCTAACAGTGAAAAACCTCCAAAGTTGTTTTTTACTGTGGCAAGGCTAGCCCTCCCACAGGGTAACACTGGGTAACATTATAACAAACTATTATAATGCTTAATTTCAGTTAAGGAGCAGCTAGGCCATGATTCAAGGAAGGACTCATTGGAATAGTAATTTCAAATCTAACCTAAGAGAGAAGTCACATTTTATATCACTATCTTCGAAATTATGCTTTTAGTATGTTGTCATTTCTTTTCCTAAGCCAAATATGCCTTTCTGCCGGAGGCCACCTGATTGTTAATGGCTATCCTGTGGTGTTATGTGCATTGCTCTCAGACAGTAGACACAAAGCTTGAGTGTGGAGCGGTGTTTTTCTTCCTTGAGAATAAAGGCCTGGGGGGGGTGTGTGAATTGTGCCAGCCCCTACCTGGGCTCAAAGATTGCCTACTGTGTCACTGGCAGATGTAGCTCACAACTAGGTTTGTCTCCCTTTGTCTCCGAAGTCAACGTGGATCCAAACTCAGTGGCGGGGGCTGCCCAAGAACTGGTTTAGAGTGACAACAAGTGAGAGTTTGGCCATTATCATAGCCTCACGACTAGGTGGGAACAAGGAGATCTGAACAGGGGTTCTGGCATGTTGGATTTAATTAGAGAATGGTACTGTAGAATCATTTACGGTAGAACACACAGAGATTGCTGTAAAAGTGATTAGGGTCACCCCTGGGAACTTTTACCTTACTCATAAAGGAGGTTTTCTTCACCCATAGGCTGACATGGGGCATAAATGTGGCATGCCCGGTACCTTCCTCACATCACTTCTGGACTTGTGGAAGAACAGAGGAGGATGGGAGCTGCTGACGGTGACCTGAGAAGAGCCTTGAATGCTGAACATGCTCTCCCTTGTACCCAGGACAAAGAAGTGGACAAAAATGTTCATAATGCTGACTTTCTGTTGGGGCTAGAGGGACACAATAAGCTCCGGGAGGCATTTTCAAGCATTTCCAGATGACCAGTAGCAACTGGACCATCCCAAGAGCCTGCTGCTTGCCTCTGCTGGAGTGAGTCTTGACTCCCCAAGTGCAGTCCCCAAAGGTCCTACACCATTGGCTGCTGTCAAAGTGTGCTCCTCCAAGAGTTTCCTGAAACCTGGGAGTTAGAAACGTTTTGACAACTTTTTGCTCTGAGAACCAAAGGGAGACCGGGATCAACCTGCAAGTGAATCTGACAATGTGCATTGTCACTCAGCCAAAGATTCAGATGCTCCTGCTACGTTCTTCTCCATAGCAGCATATCCAATTCAGCGGGACCTTGCGGAGAAGGTGTCCTGCTTAGTGGAGCTCTCTTTGGATACAGCCTGCAGCTTTTCCCAGTGGAAAGAATCTGAGCTTTAAAAAAGTGACTTACTCTAAAGGTAGAAATCTTCACTGGCAAAGTCATGAAAAGTATCCTGCTAGAAAGGAATCTCCTCTGGGCACAAAATTCTAATTTCTCCCAATCTGAGCTTTCCCGCCTGACAAGGATTGTGATTATTACTTGAGGAGCCACCCCACTAGTATCTCAATCCCTTACATTGGTGTTCAGCATTGGGATTTAGTTTTTGTGTTTTTGAAGTGCCACTCCATGTAAAGTCAAAAATTCCTTATTATAATGTGACATTAAAATTAATTTTTGATTTTTAATTCTCCTCTAGTTTTAATTGATCTTTTTTCCTTTTTTACTAAATGTCACTCCTATTCTCATAATTTGCACTTGTGATTTTTGCAAGAATTGAGGTGGATCTCAGCAACATTGAAAGCTTATACAACTGCGTTGGGCGTAGTATGGCTTCTTGCCTCTCGTCTTCGAGAAACCATACTACGTCCGATGCCAAACTCGAGGCAGGCTTATCACGGCCACTCTGACTATTTATAAATTGGATGTGTCTTAGCCTCGAACTTTGGGGGCCACTATCCAGTCATGTACGTAGGTGTTCGCTGCATGACTTTCCCGGATTCAGGATTATTATTCCTCATGTGCGACCCACGTAAGTGCAGACTGCTTGCACAAGTACAGACGTAGCTGGATTCAGCACACCCGAAAAACAACAGCCTCTTTTCAGCACGGTCCGGTCTTTTCCTTCCTGGATAAGGCATTCTAGCCTCGAAAAAGTCCAAAGGACGAAACATGTGTCGGCTGCCTCTTTTTGTGCTATGTGTATCAAGATGTGTGACGTACACAAAGAATAAAAACTACACAAAAAAAGAAGAAGAAAATACTACGGATTACACTTGTCTTTTCTACTTTAAAGTTTCTTCTTGCCATGATTTAGCATCACTGTATGGACTTCTAATGTGTGCTTCGGTACTTATTGTTGTATAGGTTTATCCCAAGAGTTCTCTCTGGGGAGTGTACCCTCCGGGTGGCTGGGGGATTAGTGCCATGATAGCACCATAATTACTATCTGTTGTGGATGACTACACCCCGTAACTTTGTTTTAGATGTGCATTTGTGCTTGGCAGAGCCACTTCTAAACATTGAAAGCTTCACTGTGGCAGAGCTGAAAGATTTGTGTTAGGAGAGAGGGCTGAAGCTGGCCACGGGATCCAGGAAGTTGGAGTACCAGATAGCCCTCTGAGCCTGGGAGGAGGTCTGTATGCGGTCTGAAGCACAGGAGCAAGGGGATGATGAAGTGGACGAAAAGATGACTTGTCATTGGCTGCAGAGCTAAGAGAGGAGGATATTCCTGCGGTGGTCCCCGAGCCAGAAGAGGAAAGGGGGCCCCCAAGAGTAAGGTAACCAGCCCCATCTCGAGGTGGGAACAGTGTGTCCTTGCAAGACCTGACCCCTGCAGAATTGGAGAACAGGAAGGAGGAGAGGGTCCTGAAATTACATTTAGCTACCCTAGCCCTGGAGGAGAAAAAGTTAACCTTGGCCTTGGAGACGGAGATGGCCCTGCTGGCCCACAGAGTGGCCAGAGAGAGCTGTAGTTGAGAGCAAAAATGACTTCTATGTCCAGTGAACATGGTGACAGCAGCAGCGAAGGGTCTTCAAGAGGTAAAAGAGTCTATGTCGCCCCACTGTTTTTCGCAGTGAAAAAGGGAAAAATAAAATGATAATAACTCAATGTTATTATCATTTTATTTGTTCCTGCTGCGGCGTCTTGGCGGGGCGGGGCAGATCTGCTCTGCTCTGCTTTCAGAGCAGGGAAAAGAGTGGTGGGCACTATGCAAGTGCGCATGAATGTTCTCCACCCAGATTACATTACAGCCTGGGTGGAGAACATGCCCTGGCTTCCATTCCCTGACCACAAGGCCACTTTGGTAGAATACCAATCTGGGCAAAATGTGTGGGTCTTGGAGCCAGTGGAGCCCTAACCCTTAAAAGACAGGTGGGAAGGGGCCTATAAACTCAAGGGGAAGAAGAGTGAGGTCACCTTTGTTTTGTACCTCATGACATCCAGGAACCCCTCAAAGGTACAGCATGTGAAATGTCTCAAACCACACTTTGAGAGGTTCGAGTTGACAGCACTCATGGTGACAGATGGAGGAAGAGAGTGAACCTCTCCTTGATTTCCTCTCCTCAAAAGAGCACAATGGATCCATAGAGGGAATTAACCTCTCCTTCTCTCTGACCGTTAGTTAGAAATGGGGATCTCTAGTTGGCAGTGGGTGGAACCATGTCCAAGTAGGGACCCTTCCTTCTAGTCAGGGTAAGGGAGTTACATACCCAAGATAACCCCTGCTCACCCCCTTGGTAGCTTGGCATGAGCAGTCAGGCTTATCTCAGAGGCAATGTGTAAAGCATTTTTACATGAAACACATAGTAACAAAGTGAAAACACTGCAAATGGACACCAGACCAGTTTAGAAAAATAACCGATCTTTATCTAAACCAAACAAGACCAAAACGACAAAAATCCAACATACATACCTCAAAATATCACTTTTAAAAGGTTTAAGCATTTCTGTCCATAGAACTCTATGGATGCATTGATTTTAGTACAAAGTACCTTTGATGCGTCAAAATCCAAGACAAAAAACAACCGCTAAAGAGGAAAGCATCCGAAATCGCAACGAGGTGTTTGTTCTTGAGTCCCAGGGGAATTGAGGCGTCAATTCTGCGAATCACTGACAAAATATCGAAGGTCAGAATATCGACCTACAGAAATATCGACGCAAGAATATCGAAGTCAAGAATATCGACATCCTATCTACATTATGGCAAGTACAAAAATATCAGAAAAAAAATATCGATGTCAAAAATATCGTTGTTAAAAATATCGTTTTTTATTTAAGTTAAAAAAATAAAGTAAATAATACATATAATTAAAATAAACATAGTTAAAAATATTTTTAAATGTTTAAAAATTATAAGTAATATATATGTAATGTAAAAATAAATTAAACATATACATATAATATATAATATATATATACTTACTTACTAATCATTTTTAATAATTATTTTAATAACATAATTTTTTTTTAAATATCATAAATACAGCTATACACATAAAACAATAATATAAATACAAATTAAATAAATATATATAACACATTTAAAAAAATATATATATTTTTAATCTTTTACAAATTAATTATATACTACATTAACTAAAATAATACAAAAAATATTAGATAGCAAAGGTAATAAAATTACTATTCCAACTCCAAACAGTGCAACAGTAGGGAAAATGTTGGACAGCGTAGGGGTAAAAATTACTATTCCCACTCCAATGAGTGCAACAGTAGGGAAAGTGTTGGATAGCGTAGGGGTTAAAATTACTATTCCCACTCCAGTGAGTGCAACAGTAGGGAAAGTGTTGGGTAGCATAGGGGTAAAAATTACTATTCCCACTCCAGTGAGTGCAACAGTAGGGAAAGTGTTGGCTAGCGTAGGGGTAAAAATTACTATTCCCACTCCAGTGAGTGCAACAGTAGGGAAAGTGTTGGCTAGCGTAGGGGTAAAAATTACTATTCAAACTCCAGTGAGTGCAACAGTAGGGAAAGTGTTGGATAGCGTAGGGTTAAATTAACATACTTATTAATTAAATAGCTTTTGTAAAAAAATAACATATTAATAATTAATTAACTAAAGAATTAATAATAAATACCAATAAAATTCAATTAATATTTACTTAAATAACATTAAATTACTTCCCACCCTATTCCCCCATAAACACACAACCGGCTACACATAAAAGAACCCAATTAATTTAATTATCAATTAATCAATTAATAAAAATTAATTACCAATTAATAATAAATTAACAATAAATTAATTAACAATAACAATAAATAAAAAATAATAAATACAAATTAATTACCAAATAATTATTAACAATAAATTAATTATCAATAACAATAAATAAAAAATATTAATTAATTAATTATAATCAAATTACTTCCCACCCTATTCCCTATAACCCGCTACACATAAAAATTAACATAATTAATTTAATTATCAATTATTAAAGATTAATTACCAATTAATTACCAATAAATTAACAATAACAATATATTTTTAAAAAAATTATAATTAATATAATGATACATTAATCAATTAAAAAAAATTACCAATTAATAATTAATTAACAATAAATTAATAATCAATAACAATAAATAAAAACATATTAATTAAATAATTTTAATTACATTACTTCCCACCCTATTCCCCTTTATACCCACAACCCGCTCTGATACTAAAACGCAAAATTTACTTTAAAAAAATTACTAATTTCTAAACATTTAATACATATATTTAAAAATAATAAAAATACATTACAAAAAATGTTAAACATACATATAAAATACATACTAAAATACATAACACTAATATAAATATCGATATTATTGATCCAGCGCGATATTAGCAAACAGCATTCATACACCAGATACTCACTTGGGCCCATACATTCATACTACGCTAATACTTACGCTGGGTTTTATCAGTTGATACTCTTTATCAAAATCCCTGCTACCAATTACCTTCCGATTGAAGAGTAATGACTTACCAATGAATCCTTTGCTAATTGGAAAGTTTAAAATGAGTGACATTCATTATAATACATAATCCTGAAATAACCACTGAGTCAGGAAGTTTTAAAATGTTTATCTAAAGATTTATCAGAGTAAATTACATAACCACATGGTACTTAATCACATATCACGGGTGAAGCATAGAATGATAATTTTTGATTAATGACGGTTCCTCAGAAAGGAGAGGATAGAGACAGCAGCGCAACTAAAGGTTGCATTTATATTTACCTAAGTGCGAGAACCAAACACTTGGCCAAGGAGTTGGAAAGATTAGGACCCAGGAAGGATGAAGAGCAAAGACCTCCTCCAGGATCAGGACAGGACCGGTGACCTCTCTACAACGACGCCTGCGTCGTTCCCCTCTCTGATACTTGACTTCTCCTCGATTCTCCCCTGCCTTCCTTCTAATGGACTCCGCCGCCCCCTCCTCAGGACCTCTTCTGGACAGGGATTCAGTCTGCAATCGATCGGCTTGGCGGTCTGGAGCTCTTCTGTGCGTTCTGAGAGTAAGCTCTTGTTCCAACTAATTAACTAATTCTATATCTATTATACCCTTCTACGCCCATGTACCTCCCCTTAATGTTGCTAAAATATGGGACCACTACTTCTGATTGGACAGGGACAGGGGGTTGATCCTCACACCATATTGGTTTCATTTGATTTCTGAAGACCTTTGTCTTTAAACTTCCGCCCATCAATTTTAATACATTGGCTTTATTTCCCACCCGTCTCACGACAAAGTTTATTCATTTCCATATACATAGTTGCAAGTTTGGCAAGAACACATAAGTATATCAATATCGGCCATTAGGTCGTGGCCTTGGACGACGTCCAGGTTGACTTCATTCTTTGGCAGCCAAGGAGGACACATGCGCAGAATCACTGTCTCTCGAGTTTCAGATCACCAACCCCAGGCCCAAGTTTACGAACTAATAAAAGTCAAAGAAGAGAATATTAAAATCACAAATAATATGTTTCACTGTATACCCACTCTTTCTACTCTATCCCCATTTTACTTATAAATCTATTCCGCATTAGTAGCTTTAAGAAAACAACAAATTAATAATAACACAAGAGCAAGCTGAAGCATGTGAAAACATCAAGCAGCCATTTTAATACACACTGCGCAGAAGCAGAAATTTCCCACCAAGCAAAGAAAGACGTCACACCATGTGGTATGGTTGAGACATGCGCAGTAAAGTTCCCGTGCTTTAGCGGCCATTTTAGGAAAAGACAAGCGTTACTTGTTAGTTAGAACACATAGGCAAGCTTCCTTGCTATTCGTGTAATGTATGCAACGTTAGTATAAACAATACAAGATTAATAAATTAATACTATGAGGTGATTGCATTCGAGCAAGTCTAATTTTTGAGTCCTTGCTCCATCAATCCCCTCTCTGATGGCGTTTAAGAGCCATCAAAATACTACCCTCAATCAGATGCCAACTTCTAGCAAATAGTTTCATTCTCATTTTTACATTTTACATTTTTAACCTCCCCTTTCAATTTCTTGTATAATTCACTTCTCACATCCTCAAGTTCAATTTCATCAACCTTTCTCTTCTTTCCTCTTCCTGTCACAGTATACGATTCATTCTTTCTACAACATTTGCACCATATTATCATCGTCAGTACTATTATTGCTATTCCTGCTAAAGGTACTAGTATTTGACCTATAAGCCCTTTTCCTACATTAGAAAACCAGGTACCAATTGACGCAATACTACTTGTCAATCTTTCCCATACACTATCAACTTCCAGTGGTTTAAGTTCCTTCTCAAGTTTAGTTATATTCTGTATATACGTTCCAATTTCTACACTTTTATCAGGAATGTAAGTGCAACAATGTTTCGTCTTCAGTAATTTACAGACTCCGCCCTCTTTTGCCAATAGAATATCAAGAGCAAGTCGATTTTGCATAACCATAGATCTAATAGTAACCATTTCTGCATTAATCATTAGAAATCCTCCAGCAGTGTCAGTTGATAAACGATCAACCACTGTAGACAATTTACATATTTTCCTTGAGTTCAGAATTATTCCCACCGAAGGAATCAATGCACCAAATATATCACCTACAATTTCAGAAAAACTAGCTCTTTTACTACGTTTTAATTCGCTATTGTTTTCATTGCTCCCAGTGTTTCTTTTTACGTGGTATATTTTTGGAAATACTATTCCAAAATAACAACTTCCATACCACCGTGCAGGATGCCTAAAATAAGCCTTATTCCCACACACATAATAGATTCCAGGAAAAACTGAATCTGTCCCTCCTTTGATTCCCCAACCTCCAAGAATTAAGAAATTATGTTCACATTCACTGGTACCGATGAAAACATTGTTATATTCAGTCCTTAATCTATGTAGACACATTTTCCCCGTCTTTACAAAATCCAAAGCCATAGCAGCTTGAGCCTTGCCAGGTGTGTAACTCCCTTCTTTTTCAGCCCAAGGTGGCAAATGAGCCTTATGCTCAGAAGCTTTCTTTTGAAAATCTTGTCTTCTATCTTCTACTAAATTCAAAAATATCTTTTCTTCTTCGTATAAAGAACATGTTAGATTGTGTCTATGTGCATGTGTTATGTCTATCGATTTCATTGTTAAGAAAAATTCTCCCATAAACTGTGTGTCTTGACTACTAAGCACTGGGTTCATACTCTTTCGAATCAGAACCTCAGAAAATATCACATCTATGTTTGAATAATAATAATATTGAAGTCTCCCTGTTCTATAAAATAAACTAGCTAATACACTACATGATATACCGTATGTCAATGGTAAGTGATGATATGTTAATCCTTCTGCTACTGATTCAGGCAACTTCATACAGACATAACAATTACTAACTTCCATGGTATCTACATATTGAAATAATAACTTTGTGAAAACATTTAAACTAGTGTCGTTATCTGTTACTTCATGATGCAATTCTTGTTCATCTTCTGCTTTTAGTTCTACTCTATTACTTTTCAAGTTATCTGTCCTTTCCGTTGTTTCGTTGTTAATCTTTTTATCTATTATCATAAGGTAAGGAACTGCTACGATCAGGACTAACCATACTATAAGCACCATTACTAGACTACATATGCATATTGCACAGCATCTCCTACAACATCTCTGTTTTGGTCTCCCAGCAACTCTATCATCAGACATTTCGACAAGGAAGATTGCTCTTCTTATCTATTTTTCATTTTTCTTTATATGACTCTTTTGCGTAGTCAAGGTGGTCTTGTTTCTTTCTCGTACGTCAATTCTGCACTTGTTCCTTCGTCACCACTTTCATTTGACTCTGAGCTCTCGTAATCTTCAAGAATAATGTAAGTCCAATCAGGACCCTTGAATTTGTTATTCACAAGTTTCAGTCTCTTGCTTCTTCTTTTCTTAGTTCTGTTTTCTTGTTCGGTTTGACTTGTTACTTCATTTACTTGATCTGGATCTTCACTTCTGGTTGTTATGTGGTATTTCACTCTTTTAATGACACTAGCCAATGATCACCTTTTCTTATTTTCTTTGTTTGCACTGTTTCTTTATTTTCGTCTTCAGCAATCTCTTTATTTTCACTGTTTGATACCCTTTCGTTTTCTGTAATTACTGTTTTTCTTTCTTGCTCTTTTCCAGGCCTTATTTGGTTTTCTTCTGCAGCTCCTCTGTGAGCTTTCAATAATTGACCTTGTTTTTTCTTTAATTCTTCATGCTTATGTTTCTCGAGATCTTTTTCTTCTGTGTGATTTTCTGGATCTAACTGGTTCTGATCAGGGCTTATTGCACTTTGTACTTCTGCAGCCTGACCGGATTCTTCTAAACCTGTCTTTCCCTGCTCAAAACGTGTTTGTTCTTCGTTATTTTGAGTCCAGTTTCCTTTCCCTATCTGGTCCTGCTCAGGTTCTTTTATTGTATGTTCTTCTTTTCCCTGAGCTGCTTCTTCTTCACCTACCTGATCTTCTTCAATTTCTTCCAATTTTGCTTGACTTCTTGTTTAGGTTTAGGTTTAGGTTTAGGGGATTTATAAAGCGCGTGACTACCCTTGGGCATCTCAGCGCTACAGTGATACAGGATAGGCAGATGTTAGCACAAGGGATTAGGGAAAAAGCCATGTTTTAAGTCTTTTTTTGAAGGACACTTCGTTTTCAATTAATCGGAGTTCTGGGTCCATACTGTTCCACAGTTTGGGTACCAGATGAGTGAATGACCTTCCGCCCCATCTGGCTCTCTTGAATCTGGTAGGGTTCATCAGAAAGTTAGAGCTTGACCTAAGCTGGCGACAGGGTGAATAATGTGAGACCAACTTTTGGATCAGGAGGGGCCTCTCCCATACATGGCCCGGTGAGCCAGGTTTAAGGACTTAAATTTGATCCTGGCTTGGACTGGAAGCCAATGAAGCTCCCTCAATAAGGGTCTGGCGGAATGGTGTCTGGGTATATTCAACAGCAATCGGGCAGCTGCATTCTGTACGACCTGCAGTCTATTTGTAACATATTTAGGAGAGCCCAGAAAGAGAGAATTGCCGTAGTCCAGCCTTGATACCACCAAGGCTTGCACTACAGTCTTCCTCGACTTCTCTGGGAGCAGGGCAATTCTTTTCCTGATCATACGGAGTATCCCATAGCAGGTGTTTGAAAGTTTTCTGGCCTGGGCCTCCATCGTCAGGTTCTGGTCCAGCCACATGCCTACATTTTTTATGGCTGTTTTAGGAAGGGGTGGCGGCCCCCAATTGGCTGGCCAGGGAATCTCCGAGCGAGGGCTAAAGTTGCTGCCCAGGATCATTAGCTCGGTTTTGTCCCCATTCAATTTAAGGCTGCAATCAGCCATCCAAGATTCTATTTTTTCCAGGCAAGGGACGAGTTGTCTGTGGTCCGAATCAAGGGAGTCTGAGATTGAGACCACTAGTTGCGTGTCATCCGCATATGACACGGTGGAGAGGCCAAATTCCTGTATAATGTGGGCCAAGGGGCTAAGGTATATGTTAAAGAGTGTAGGACTTAGGGAGGATCCCTGAGGAACTCCCCAGGGAGCTGAAAGGGAGTCTGACGTAAATCCGGCCTCCTTGCATTGGAAGGATCTCTCACTCAGGAATGACGCGACCCATTTGTTGGCCATTCCTCTGATTCCAACATCCTCAAGCCTTTGGATAAGCACTGTGTGGTCTACCGTATCAAACGCCGCGCTTAAATCCAAAAGTACTAGGGCTGCAGATCTCCCTTGGTCTAGGATATATTTAAGTTTTTCAGTGACCACAAGCAATGCTGATTCCGTACTGTGTTTTGGTCGGAATCCCATCTGGGTCTGATGTATGATGCTGTTGTCTTCTAGAAAACTGGAGATCGTGCTGTTCGCGTGCTTCTCTGCTATCTTGCCTAGAATAGGCAACAGGGATATTGGACGATAATTGGCCAGAACTGCGGGGTCTAGTTGTGTTTTTTTTAATAGGGGTTTGATAATGGCGTGTTTCTACTCTTTGGGTACTTTGCCGTTTTCAAAGGAGAGATTAATTAGATTGGAAAGTTGACTAAGAACAGCTTTCCCACCCTGGACAAGAATATGGGGTGGAGCCGGATCTAACGGGGAACCTGATTTAATATTCTGTAATATAGAGCACCCCAGATCTTCACTCATTTTCGGAAAGGACAGGAGGGCAGGGCCGGCGGGGTGGGGAGGTCCTGCTCGTTCACTCTTCCCAGTGGTGTTTGAAGTGCTATGGTGGTCCTCTGGGCTCCATAATGTCTTGGTGGATTTAACCCCTTTACCGCGGCGAACATTCCACCGCGGTGCGGCGGTTTAAAGGAGTGGGCGGGGCCGCGTCGGCCAACGGACGTGCGCAGCACTACCGAGGTAGTGCTCGCGGCGTGCCGTTGGCCGACGAACGCAGCGTAGGGGTTAAGGTGGAGAGAATTGTAAATATTTTCCACTTTGCTCTTGAAAAACGAGGCTAACCCATTGCATCTTTCTTTGGAAAATTGGGAGCTGTTTGTTCCCTGGTCAATTGTGGTAAGAGATTTGACAATTTTAAAAAGCTCCTTAGAGGAGTTGGAGGACTTTGCTATTTTTTCTTCAAAGAAGGCTGCTTGTGCTTTCCTGATGTTCTTATGGTAGAGCTGTATGGCTAGTTTGTAAGCTATTTTAAGCTCTGGGTCATAGGATTTCCTCCAGTCACGTTCCAGTTTCTTACAGCTCTTCTTTTGAGCGACCAGCGTGGGGCAGAACCAGGAAGATCTATTGGAGGTTTTTTGCATCAGTGGGCCTGGCTTCCTGAAGTTTCGATCAATGGAACTATTTATCCAAGTTAGCCAGTTGCCGTGGGCCTCTTCCAGGTCTTTAGTATCTGGTGGGGTGGAGGACTCAAGATCAGTGATCCAGGCCTCAGGCACTTTTCTAGGCCATTTGCACCCCACTGCTATACGTTCTTTTTTTGGTCACCTAGATGAGGTTTAAGGAGGCGCAACGGGATCACAGAATGATCTGTCCAAGGCATCCGCTTGGGTGCTAGCACCTCCAGTCTGGGGTCGTTTGAAAAAATGGGGTCTAGAAGATGGCCTTTTTCGTGAGTGGCGGACGTCACCAGTTGTGAGAGCTGTAGGGCTTCCAGATCAGCTAGGCATCTCCTAGCTGACGGGTCATTGGGATCGTCCAGATGGATATTAAAGTCGCCTAACACTGTAAAGGTGCTTTTTTCCTACTACCATGCTCGCCAGTGTGTCAGGAGCGGCTTCTAAGAACTGTGTACAGGCGCCTGGAGGTCTGTAGATAAGTCCGCCTGAGAAGGAACACAACGGAGTAAGGGATAATCTGAAGGCAAAGGCCTCACATTTAGCGATGTAAAGAGGGGTGAAGGTACACCCTAGCTGTGTTTTACAAATGATTGCAATACCGCCTCCTACAGTTCCGACTCTATCCAGGCGGAAAATTTCAAAGCCCTGGGGAAGGGCCTCTACAATCTCTGGGGTTGAACTTTCTCGAAGCCAGGTTTCAGTTAGAAACAAGACCTCCAATTCTTCTTCTTCTATTAAAAGTTTGATCTCCACCGCGTGCTTTGGAAGGGATCTACAGTTAATTAATCCCATCTTCCAGAATTTACGGTGGTCCGTCCTATTATCTAATCCCTGTACAATAGGCACCCTGGTCTTTCCTGTGAACCCACAGACCGAACAGCTCAAGGGCAGCTCTGCTCTCAGGGAGTGCAAACAGGGTGGAAGAGCTACTATGTTCATAGCCAGAAGCTCTTTATTTGTGTATGTGATAGGTTTTCCAGGAAGAACGGTGGTTTGGACAGGGTATCTGGCCCCTGGTCCCGGATGGTCGCGGACGGGCGCAGACGGGCTTGCCTTAGGCGCGCCTTCGGCGCGCCAGCGGCACGCCCGCTGCGCGCGTCCGCTGCGCGTCGGCGCCATCCCGAATTTAAGTGTGCCTTGGGCAGTACTTTCTGTGAGGACTAGAGCGCCGACTTCCAAAATGGCTGTCGCCTAGTGGCCACCCGGAAGTGAGGAGTTCGGCGGGAGTATCTCCCTCCACACAATCAGCTATAGAAGCTGCGGTGGACCGGGGAGTCTCAAAATGCTGTGAGGAGTTAGCAGCTTACGGTATTTCACATCACATTAAACAATGTTTAAAAGTTTTAAAAGAGCGTGAGGTCTCGCTGTGCAAAGTGCGCTAGCAGCAGAATACAATAAATCAGTGGCAGTTAAAGAAAACAATTAAGAACAGCGTTGGCAGTTTCCTCAGCCCAGCGTGTGCTTGTGTTCGTGGCTGCCTCTACCTGATCATCTGCGCGTCGGCGCCATCCCCAATTTAAGTGTGCCTCGGGCAGTGCTTTCTGTGAGGACTAGAGCGCCGACTTCCAAAATGGCTGTCGCCTAGTGGCCACCCGGAAGTGAGGAGTTCGGCGTGAGTATCTCCCTCCACACAATCAGCTATAGAAGCTGCGGTGGACCGGGGAGTCTCAAAATGCTGTGAGGAGTTAGCAGCTTACGGTATTTCACATCACATTAAACAATGTTTAAAAGTTTTAAAAGAGCGCGAGGTCTCGCTGTGCAAAGTGCGCTAGCAGCAGAATACAATAAATCAGTGGCAGTAAAAAAAACAATTAAGAACAACGTTGGCAGTTTCCTCAGCCCAGCGTGTGCTTGTGTTCGAGGCTGCCTCTACCTGATCATCTGCGCGTCGGCGCCATCCCCAATTTAAGTGTGCCTCGGGCAGTGCTTTCTGTGAGGACTAGAGCGCCAACTTCCAAAATGGCTGTTGCCTAGTGGCCACCCGGAAGTGAGGAGTTCGGCGTGAGTATCTCCCTCCACACAATCAGCTATAGAAGCTGCGGTGGACCGGGGAGTCTCAAAATGCTGTGAGGAGTTAGCAGCTTACGGTATTTCACATCACATTAAACAATGTTTAAAAGTTTTAAAAGAGCGCGAGGTCTCGCTGTGCAAAGTGCGCTAGCAGCAGAATACAATAAATCAGTGGCAGTTAAAAAAACCAATTAAGAACAGCGTTGGCAGTTTCCTCAGCCCAGCGTGTGCTTGTGTTCGTGGCTGCCTCTACCTGATCATCTGCGCGTCGGCGCCATCCCCAATTTAAGTGTGCCTCGGGCAGTGCTTTCTGTGAGGATTAGAGCGCCGACTTCCAAAATGGCTGTCGCCTAGTGGCCACCCGGAAGTGAGGAGTTCGGCGTGAGTATCTCCCTCCACACAATCAGCTATAGAAGCTGCGGTGGACCGGGGAGTCTCAAAATGCTGTGAGGAGTTAGCAGCTTACGGTATTTCACATCACATTAAATAATGTTTAAAAGTTTTAAAAGAGCGCGAGGTCTCGCTGTGCAAAGTGCGCTAGCAGCAGAATACAATAAATCAGTGGCAGTTAAAAAAACAATTAAGAACAGCGTTGGCAGTTTCCTCAGCCCAGCGTGTGCTTGTGTTCGTGGCTGCCTCTACCTGATCCTTGTTCTGTAGTAAACTTCAGGAATTTCTACCACCGGTATCCAGTCCTGACTTGTGCTCGGTTGTTCTTCTGCAGCTTCTCTTGAATCTCGAACCTGAGATTCTTCAGCTGGGCAACCTTCAGCTTCCTCAGTGATTGATGCTGACTGAGGATTTTCTTCTTCAGGGTCTGGTACTCTTTTGGTGTGGCTTACATGAATCCAATTAGGAAATCCTGCACACTTCACTGCTGTATTTGTAGTCAGTATGACTTGACAAGGTTTTCCCCATCTAGGTGATAGACACGTCTCTCTGGTGTGATTCTTCACTACCACCCAGTCACCAGGATTCAGATCATGTTCTTGTTCAGGCTGCCTCGAAACTGCGTCTTCTCCGACCTGATGAGAGACAGAACGCACTAGGTCAGCCAATCCTTTGCAATAATCCAGTACCATATCATCAGATATATTCAGCCGTTTGTTTATGGGAACATGTGCTTGTCTCATTGCTCTTCCCATCATTATCTCGTGTGGGCTCAATCACGTGTTTCTATCGGGAATGCTTCTGAGTCCCATTAAGACAAGTGGCAATGCATCTGGCCACTCCTGATGTTGATGCACACATTTTTCCCAGTCTGGATTTTATCGTGCCATTCAATTGTTCAACCACTCCAGAAGCCTCTGGGCGATATGCACAGTGCAATTTTTGTTCAATTTGGAATGCTTCACAGATTATTTGAATCACTTCACTGTTAAAATGTTTTCCTCTATCTGATTCCAAAGTTACTGGGAACCAAACCTAGGAATGAGTTCTCGTAGTAACAGCTTTGCGACTGTAATGCTGTCACTCCTCCTGGTAGGGTAAGCCTCCACCCACTTTGAAAACAGACATACTATGACTAGTACATATTTCAACCCTCTGCATGGTGGTAACTGTATAAAGTCGAACTGTAGTCTTATAAATGGACCTTCTGCCTTTCCAATTTTCCCAAACCCAATTTTTGTTTTTCTTCCTGGATTATGCATCTGGCAAGTCAAACATCTCTGGCAAAGACTCTCTGCTACAGCCCTGAACTTGGGATTGTACCAGTTCTGTCTGAAAAGCCTAATCATTGCATCTCTCCTATGTGTGTGTCTCCATGATACATCCTGGCCATTTGAGAGAGCAGACAGTCAGGCATGACTGGTCTGCCATCAGCACAAATCCACACTTCATCATCTCCCCTTTGGGAACAACCCACTTTGACCCATGTTTTCTTCTCATTTTCATCAGCACCATCTTGCAATCTTCTAACTTCATTCCATGTTTCAGGTGGCATATACAGCATAAGTTGGCAGCTGATTCCCTATCTTTCCACCCTTTTATTGACTGACAATCTATTTCTGGCACAATGTTGAGCCACAAGATCTGCATATCGATTGCCGACTACTACCCAGTCATCTCCTGACTGGTGTGCGGCACATTTCACCACAGCCAATTCTTTTGGTGATTGTATTGCCTCCAGCAATTCCCTTACACATTTTCCATTTTTAATGGGGGATCCTGAAGAAGTCATGAAATCCCTCTGCATCCATAGTTGGCCAAAATCATGCACAACCCCGTAACCATATTGGCTATCTGTAAATATAGTCACTTTTTGATTCCTCCCAATTTTGCACGCTTTTATCAAAGCAATCAATTCGGCTACTTGTGCAGATTTTACTCCTGGTAAATAGGATGCTTCGACTATTCCAGTTAATTCACACACCGCATAGGCAGCAGTTAGTTTACCGTCTTCATGCCTCTGACATGAACCATCAACAAACAGCTCCCTGTCTGGCTTTCTAAGGGGCTGTTCTTCAATGTCCGGACGTGGTTTCGTACATAACTCTGTGACTTGTAAACAATCATGTTCTTCTTCTTCGTCATTTTTAATTTCCTCATGATACGGGTCTGGTAGTAAGGTTGCAGGATTTACTATTGTACATCTCACTATGTTCACCTTTTCAGCACCCATTATTATTCTCTCATATTTAGTCAGCCGACTAGGAGTAAGATGCTGAGTTTGTGTTCTTGTCAACAGAATCGCAACCGCATGTGGAACAAACACCTTTACTGGGTGTCCCATCACAATTGACTCACTTTGTTCAATGCTTAGACAGGTAGCCGCTACGGCTTTTAAGCAGCCTGGCAATGCGGCTGCCACTGGATCCAATGTAGAAGAAAAATATGCTATAGGACGTCTGTCCAAACCATGTCTCTGGGTTAGGACTGAAAGTGCACAATTTTCTCTTTCATGGCAGAATAATGCGAAGCTTCTCTTATAGTCGGGCATGCCTAGGGCTGGTGCTGAGCACAAAGCATTTCTCAATTTTACAAAAGCTCCTACACTCTCATCATCCCAATCAACTGGGTCTTTTGCTTTCTTTCTTGTCATTTGAATTAGGGGCTTCGCTAACAAGAAAAATCCTAGTATCCATTGTCGACAGTAACCTACTATTCCTAGGAACATTCTCACTTCTCTTTGGGTTACAGGCATTTGCATTTTCTTAATCAATTGTACTCTTTCCGATGTTATTCTTCTTTTTCCCCTCTCAATTTGGTGTCCCAGATATTTAACAGCTGTTGTACAGAACTGCAATTTTTCTGGTGAGACTTTATGCCCTTCTTCAGCCAAATGATTTAATAGTGCTATGGAATCAACAACACAATCCTCTCTGGTGTTCGATGCCACCAGTAAGTCGTCGATATATTGCACTAGGACTGAGCTTCCTGGCATTACTAGTTTCTCTAAGCACTTTTTCAATAACTGATTGAAAATAGAAGGACTTTCCGTGTACCCCTGAGGAACACGATTCCATACATAGATTTTGTTCTCAAATTTAAATGAAAAAAGATACTGGCTGTCTGGATGCAATGGTATTGAAAAGAACGCTTGGCATAAATCAATTACTGTGAACCATCCTGCACTCCAAGGAATCTGGTATAGGATTACTGCAGGATTGGGTACTATAGGACAACAAGGTTCCACAATCTTATTTATTTTCCTGAGGTCCTGAACAATCCTATACTTTCCGCTAGGTTTCTTTAAACCCATTATTGGTGAATTACATGGGCTACTCATCACTTCTATTAGTATGTTTTGTTCTACCATTCGATTGATTTCTTCAATGACTCCTGTCTTTACTTCTGCACTCATTTTGTACTGTCTAGTATTTGGGAAAATCGCACCTTCTTTTACAGTAATTTTAACTGGGTCTATTTTGGCCATAAGTCCTACTTCTTTTCCTGTGAAATCCCATACTATGGGGTTTACTGTAGTTTTTAATTCTTCTGGCAGTTCATCTTTTGTTATTAACGAAAACATCTCATCTACCTCTGTACCTTGTTTTGCAATCATAAACTTATATACATGATCTTCATCTGGGGTCTGAACTGCCACACCATCCGGTGTGCAGAAAAGTGTACAATTCATTTTGCACAATAAATCACGACTTAATAAATTTACTGGACTAGAATAACACACTACAAATTGATGCATTTCTCTGAAATTTCCAATTTTAACTTCCATTGGTTCGGTAAGAGGTGTTCTAATCTTTCTATTAGCTACTCCCACTACTTGGATAGCTTCTCCAGAGAGAGGAAGGTCTGGAATGTCTGCTGTTCTCACAGTAGACCGGGTAGCACTCAGTGTCCAAAAGAAAAGTAATATCATTACCTTTTACACTCCCTTCAACATATGGACCTGACTGATCTACCGATAAGGATGCGCCAAGTACGCACTGCTTCTCCCCTCTCCCAGGCACCGTCATGAACTGTATTGACAGAAATCGTCCTGTAAAAGAAACTGTGATGTTACATAATCATTCTTACCACTTCCTCCTTGATATCCGACGTCTGTACCGTGGTTTGCTCTGCTTACATTACCCTGAATAGGTGCAGGTGGCAACTGACTCTGAGGATTTACACCCTGCTGTGAGTCATTCTGCGTCTGTGGATTTAAATTTTGATTTGGGCCATTATTATTCCGAATCTTTTTACATTCATCCTTCCAATGCCCCAATTTTCCGCATCCATGACAAGGAAATTTCTTTTTAGCTTCATCTCTACTCATTCGTCCTCTCACTTTTCCACCATTCCCAGTATCGCCATTCGTTCCAGAATCCTTTCCTTGATTTTCACTCGGATTATCCAAATTAATCCCCTGTTTCTCAGCCATTTTCACCTGTGCCCACATCACTTTTTCCTGCAATTTCTTGTGCCTATCCTCAATATCGTCTCCACAGTATTTCGCATATTTCAAAATTTCATCTATGGGTTTCCCTTGCCAACACAACATGTGCTGCTTAATCATCTGACAAATTTCTGGCTTCAGACCATAAACAAATCGATACACAAACTGACTCATGTTCTTGTCTCCAATGTCCTCAAATCCACTATACTGCTTAAACACCTGTAATAAACGCTCATAATAGGCGTGTACCGATTCACTAGCTTCTTGGGTGGTTCGGTCTATTTTCACCCAATCTGTTTCTTTCGGAGGTATTTTGCCTTTCAGGTAAGTTATCACCTGCTGATACTTTTTCATTACATCATTTGACGGGGCACCTGTCTTTGGATCCCTAGGATACTCGTCACTAGGCCAATCAACTGTGATTTTACAATCTGTCCATAAATCGGCAGGTACCACTATGTCGAACAAACCATCCAAATCTTTCAACAATACCTTTGACACCTTCACAAACCTCTCAACCTGCTTGTACCATTCAATTGGCTTTTCCCTCAACTTTGGAAAATCATTCATGAATGACAAAATATCCTGTCTACTCCATGGGACATGTATATATCCCCCTCCGGGAACTTCTCGCATCGGGTACATTTGATCTGTCTTCCCTGTTTCTTTCATCACATATTCAGAGGCTGTTCTACTGGATCGTGCCTCTTCCTTTTTCTTTGCCCATCGAACTCTCCATTTATCTAGGTCTCCCCATTTTTGCAAGACTGTCATTAACTCTTTGACTTGTAATTTTCTTCCAGAGGCATTCATATTTTCTAAATCTTTGTCTGAGAAATCTGCTCTATAGGGTTTCTGCAACACCTTTGATCTCCCTATTTCAATTCCCATCTGCAGAGCCAAATCTGATAATTGTTCATGAAATATTTTTACATTTCTGGTGATACTTCTGCATACGAACAATAATTCTTCTTCATTGTAAGCGTTTAGGCGATCTAACCCTACATTTCCTGCTATTATTTCTTCTAATTCGACTTTTTAATTTATAAATATCCAAAATTTTGGAGGTGTACACTGCTGTTCTGATCCTTGTGCCCACCTTTCTAAGTCTTCTGGACTAACTACAATGACACTTTTTGCTCCTGATGAAGTTATTAAGTTTATCTCTTTCGAGCACCCAGGTGTAATTCTTCTGGGAGTACTATTGACAGAATCTCGAATTGGTAAATCCATTAATGATATTGTTGATTCACAATCACTAAAATGATCCTCAACTATTACTGTGGCTTCAGGTTTAGGAATATTCACAGGAGTAGGCATAACTAATGGTGGAGGACAATTTCCTTGACCACCATATAATGGAACTACCGGACCAATTGTTACAGGTATGGTCAAAGAATCAGGATGTACCTTTATCTGTGTTATTTTCTGTATTAATTCTGCTCTGGTCTTCTCTAGGGCTTCTTTTTCCTTGTCGTGAAGTATCCTACTGGGGCTGAAATCATGCACTACCTGTGGTACTAATGGAGTTTTCAACAGTGGGGCACTTGGGGTGCATCCACTTGTCCCTTCCTGATATGGCGGGGGGTTCCTTAATATTTCTTCTATAAATTCATCTTCGGAATCTCCATTTCTCATTAAATGTTTTGTCTTTTCTGTACATTTACTTCCTAATTTTTCTTCTGCTGTTAGCAATGGATATAATCCTTCTGTAAGCATTGCCCTTCTCCATTGTTTCATCTGACCGTCCCTAGACTCATGTTGGTATCTGGGGAAAAATCCTCGATAACCCCTATTACTCCTGGATCGGTCACGCTCAAATGCCTCGGTTTCCCATTCCTCTAAGGCTTCATATTGAGTTAATCTAGGTCTGGGTTCTAGGTCATTCATCCTCAATCTCAAATTTTGAAGAATTCTTCCATTAAAGGTACCATTTTCGGGAAATGCTAATATTCCATCATTTTTGGTATATTCTATCCAATTCTCTATATATACACAAGTATGATAACCTCTCTCCATCATCATGAATGAAGCGGGCGTTTTAGCTGGTGGAATGATAATTCCTTCCCTAGTTTTGATTGGTTTATCCTTTTTAAAATAATTCTTAATCTTTTGCAGAAAGGACATTTTCTCTTCTCTCCGTACATCTTGGGCAAATCTCGATGTATAAAATTATATTCTGCAAAACCTAGGAATCTCCTATCCGGACGAGTTCCTGTTAAAGTCGGATCGCGTTTTAACATGCAATCTCTATCCACTAAGATTTTAGCTTCTAGAATCTCAACCAATCAAGTGTCTGCTAACTTTTATTTCTGAACCAATCCTAACGCGGCCTTTCGGTGACGTTTGTCTGTCAACCCCTCCTTTACAATCTGCGCTTCTCTGTCCCTCGCTGTTTCAACCAATCCCAGCGCGGCACCTGTGACGTCAGTACTGCTCCTGACTTCTGACCTCTCCTTTACAAGAGTCGTTCCACACCCACTGATTCAACCAATCCCAGCGCGGCGTGTGTGACGTCAGCTCCCTCTCCGGCAGCTGACCCTCCCTTTACAAAATCTTACGCAAACTTTATTTTCTCTATAAATCTTAATTAAATTTCAGTAACAACATAAAACATTCGCTATCGTGCCAGTTTCTCTAAAATAGAAAAGATAGTTTCTCTCACACTTAGTAAAACCTTTCCGTTTACTAAACATACACTACGAGTAAAACCCTTCCGTTTACTCTTCGCACAAGCTCCAGAAGTACCTGTTACTTCTTCAATGTTACCCTCTCTAGGTGATATAACATCAAATTTTCACCAGCGTACTCTTTTGCTATTACTCACACGCATAAATTCCCTAACCAGTACTGATAGTCCTGCTTAACTTTTCAGTACTATTTCTGCCTGACAGATAACCTCACTGCAGTATGGCTTCCACTTACCATCCGCTAATCAATTTTCCCCAGGGATTCTAAACAACATAAAACAAACTTTGAAAACACACGGATGTTAGTTCATAAAAATAAAATTCTCATTACCCAATTAACAAAGAGTAACCATCCTCTGCTACCAGAAAACTGATCCAGCGTGATATTAGCAAACAGCATTCATACACCAGATACTCACTTGGGCCCATACATTCATGGGAAACAACCTTTACTACGCATGCATTACATCGCATGCCATTAGATTGCGGTTTTTAAAACGCAAGTCGTTACAACGACTTGCGCTGGAGGGCGCTATAGGAAAGGAGTAGTTTAATTTACTATCCAACACCTTCCCTACTGTACGTAGGCTGGAGTTGGAATAGTAAATTAAACTACTTCTAAGTCCAGCGCCCTCAACGCAAGTCGTTGTAACGACTTGCGTTGTAAAAACCGCGAACTAATGGCATGCGATGTGAATGCATGCGTTGTATCGTCATACATTCACATTCATACTACGCTAATACTTACGCTGGGTTTTATCAGTTGATACTCTTTATCAAAATCCCTGCTACCAATTACCTTCCGATTGAAGAGTAATGACTTACCAATGAATCCTTTGCTAATTGGGAAGTTTAAAATGAATGACATTCATTATAATACATAATCCTGAATTAACCACTGAGTCAGGAAGTTTTAAAATGTTTATCTAAAGATTTAGCAGAGTAAATTACATAACCACATGGTACTTAATCACATATCACGGGTGAAGCATAGAATGATAATTTTTGATTAATGACGGTCCCTCAGAAAGGAGAGGATAGAGACAGCAGCGCAACTAAAGGTTGCATTTATATTTACCTAAGTGCTGAGAACCAAACCCTTGGCCAAGGAGTTGGAAAGATTAGGACCCAGGAAGGATGAAGAGCAAAGACCTCCTCCAGGATCAGGACAGGACCGGTGACCTCTCTACAACGACGCCTGCGTCGTTCCCTCTCTGATACTCGACTTCTCCTCGATTCTCCCGTACCTTCCTTCTAATGGACTCCACCGCCCCCTCCTCAGGACCTCTTCTGGACAGGGATTCAGTCTGCAATCGATCGGCTTGGCGGTCTGGAGCTCTTCTGTGCGTTCTGAGAGTAAGCTCTTGTTCCAACTAATTAACTAATTCTATATCTATTATACCCTTCTACGCCCATGTACCTCCCCTTAATGTTGCTAAAATATGGGACCACTACTTCTGATTGGACAGGGACAGGGGGTTGATCCTCACACCATATTGGTTTCATTTGATCTCTGAAGACCTTTGTCTTTAAACTTCCGCCCATCAATTTTAATACATTGGCTTTATTTCCCACCCGTCTCACGACAAAGTTTATTCATTTCCATATACATAGTTGCAAGTTTGGCAAGAACACATAAGTATATCAATATCGGCCATTAGGTCGTGGCCTTGGACGACGTCCAGGTTGACTTCATTCTTTGGCAGCCAAGGAGGACACATGCGCAGAATCACTGTCTCTCGAGTTTCAGATCACCAACCCCAGGCCCAAGTTTACGAACTAATAAAAGTCAAAGAAGAGAATATTAAAATCACATAAAACAATAATATAAATACAAATTAAATAAATATATATAACAAATTTTAAAAAATATATATATTTTTAATCTTTTACAAATTAATTATATACTACATTAACTAAAATAATACAAAAAATATTAGATAGCGGAGGTAATAAAATTACTATTCCAACTCCAAACAGTGCAACAGTAGGGAAAATGTTGGACAGCGTAGGGGTAAAATTACTATTCCCACTCCAATGAGTGCAACAGTAGGGAAAGTGTTGGATAGCGTAGGGGTTAAAATTACTATTCCCACTCCAGTGAGTGCAACAGTAGGGAAAGTGTTGGGTAGCATAGGGGTAAAAATTACTATTCCCACTCCAGTGAGTGCAACAGTAGGGAAAGTGTTGGCTAGCGTAGGGGTAAAAATTACTATTCCCACTCCAGTGAGTGCAACAGTAGGGAAAGTGTTGGCTAGCATAGGGGTAAAAATTACTATTCAAACTCCAGTGAGTGCAACAGTAGGGAAAGTGTTGGATAGCGTAGGGTTAAATTAACATACTTATTAATTAAATAGCTTTTGTAAAAAAATAACATATTAATAATTAATTAACTAAAGAATTAATAATAAATACCAATAAAATTCAATTAATATTTACTTAAATAACATTAAATTACTTCCCACCCTATTCCCCCATAAACACACAACCCGCTACACATAAAAAGAACCCAATTAATTTAATTATCAATTAATCAATTAATAAAAATTAATTACCAATTAATAATAAATTAACAATAAATTAATTAACAATAACAATAAATAAAAAATAATAATAAATTAATTTTAATTAATATAATTATAAACAGAATCAATTAATAAAAATTAATGACCAAATAATTATTAACAATAAATTAATTATCAATAACAATAAATAAATAAATATTAATTAATTAATTATAATCAAATTACTTCCCACCCTATTCCCCTAAAACCCGCTACACATAAAAATTAACATAATTAATTTAATTATCAATTATTAAAGATTAATTGCCAATTAATAATTAATTACCAATAAATTAACAATAACAATATTTTTTTTTAAATTATAAATAATATAATGATACATTAATAAATTTAATTTTTTTTTAGCAATTAATAATTAATTAACAATAAATTAATAATCAATAACAATAAATAAAAACATATTAATTAAATAATTATAATTACATTACTTCCCACCCTATTCCCTATATACCCACAACCCGCTCTGATACTAAAACGCAAAATTTACTTAAAAAAATTACTAATTTCTAAACATTTAATACATATATTTAAAAATAATAAAAATACATTACAAAAAATGTTAAACATACATATAAAATACATACTAAAATACATAACACTAATATAAATATCGATATTATTGATCCAGCGCGATATTAGCAAACAGCATTCATACACCAGATACTCACTTGGGCCCATACATTCATACTACGCTAATACTTACGCTGGGTTTTATCAGTTGATACTCTTTATCAAAATCCCTGCTACCAATTACCTTCCGATTGAAGAGTAATGACTTACCAATGAATCCTTTGCTAATTGGAAAGTTTAAAATGAGTGACATTCATTATAATACATAATCCTGAAATAACCACTGAGTCAGGAAGTTTTAAAATGTTTATCTAAAGATTTAGCAGAGTAAATTACATAACCACATGGTACTTAATCACATATCACGGGTGAAGCATAGAATGATAATTTTTGATTAATGACGGTTCCTCAGAAAGGAGAGGATAGAGACAGCAGCGCAACTAAAGGTTGCATTTATATTTACCTAAGTGCGAGAACCAAACACTTGGCCAAGGAGTTGGAAAGATTAGGACCCAGGAAGGATGAAGAGCAAAGACCTCCTCCAGGATCAGGACAGGACCGGTGACCTCTCTACAACGACGCCTGCGTCGTTCCCCTCTCTGATACTTGACTTCTCCTCGATTCTCCCGTGCCTTCCTTCTAATGGACTCCGCCGCCCCCTCCTCAGGACCTCTTCTGGACAGGGATTCAGTCTGCAATCGATCGGCTTGGCGGTCTGGAGCTCTTCTGTGCGTTCTGAGAGTAAGCTCTTGTTCCAACTAATTAACTAATTCTATATCTATTATACCCTTCTACGCCCATGTACCTCCCCTTAATGTTGCTAAAATATGGGACCACTACTTCTGATTGGACAGGGACAGGGGTTGATCCTCACACCATATTGGTTTCATTTGATTTCTGAAGACCTTTGTCTTTAAACTTCCGCCCATCAATTTTAATACATTGGCTTTATTTCCCACCCGTCTCACGACAAAGTTTATTCATTTCCATATACATAGTTGCAAGTTTGGCAAGAACACATAAGTATATCAATATCGGCCATTAGGTCGTGGCCTTGGACGACGTCCAGGTTGACTTCATTCTTTGGCAGCCAAGGAGGACACATGCGCAGAATCACTGTCTCTCGAGTTTCAGATCACCAACCCCAGGCCCAAGTTTACGAACTAATAAAAGTCAAAGAAGAGAATATTAAAATCACAAATAATATGTTTCACTGTATACCCACTCTTTCTACTCTATCCCCATTTTACTTATAAATCTATTCCGCATTAGTAGCTTTAAGAAAACAACAAATTAATAATAACACAAGAGCAAGCTGAAGCATGTGAAAACATCAAGCAGCCATTTTAATACACACTGCGCAGAAGCAGAAATTTCCCACCAAGCAAAGAAAGACGTCACACCATGTGGTATGGTTGAGACATGCGCAGTAAAGTTCCCGCGCTGTAGCGGCCATTTTAGGAAAAGACAAGCGTTACTTGTTAGTTAGAACACATAGGCAAGCTTCCTTGCTATTCGTGTAATGTATGCAACGTTAGTATAAACAATACAAGATTAATAAATTAATACTATGAGGTGATTGCATTCGAGCAAGTCTCATTTTTGAGTCCTTGCTCCATCATTATTAACAACGACATTTTTGCTAACGATATTACTTACTTCGATAGTACTTACTTCGATATAAAAAAAAACTATATTACTTACCTTAAGGTCGATATTCTGGTCACCGATATTCTTGACATCGATATTCTGTCCCTACGATATTAAAAACTCGATATTAGTGTAGGTCGATATAAAAAAATCGATATTTTGACTGCGTACCCAATTCTGCTGCACGCAGGAGAAGTGTTGCGTCGATCCCTTACTGCAAGGAGAAGCGATGCGTTGATTTAACAAGGCGACTCCTTTCGGCTTGGTGATGCATTGGAAACTTAGCAAACAGGTGCGATGCGTGAGAAAATCCAGGTGCTGCGGGTCGATGCGGCGGTGAAACAGGCACTACATCGATTTCCACTCCCGCAGACAGGTGATGTGTCGATTCTTTCAGCCACACAGCAGAGCCTGCGTCGAAGTCGGAACGGGGGTCTCAGACTTCAGAGTCATGGTGCTCTGGACTCGGGCTTCGGCGGTCCTTTGGACTACAAACAGGCGCTGTGTCCTTTTTTCAGCCACACCGAAGCAATGCTTTGGTTTTTCAACCACACGGCAGGCTTGCAGCGGGAAAAATGGTGCTGGAAGGGCGATGCGTGGATTTTCAGGCCTTGAAGTAGCAGACTAGCCTCCAAGAGCCCAGAACTGGAATTGTCAGCACTTGGCAGGTCAGAACTCGCAGCAGTGGACTTCAGAGATGCTGCAGATGAAGTATTTGATGACCCTGAGACTTCCAACAGGAGGCAAGCACACTCAAGCCCTTTGGATAACCTTGGAAAATCAGGATACATGACAGCAAAGTTCAGTTCTTTCACTGCCCACAGAAAGAAGCAACAATTGCAGGCCAGCCCAGCAAAGCAACACACAGAAAAGGGGCAGTACTCCTCCTGACAGCTCTTCAGATCTTCTTGGTAGAGTCCTCAGTCCAAAAGTGTTCTAAAAATGTGGGGTTAGAGGTCCAATACTTATACCCCTTTCCGCATTGAAGTAGGCATACTTCAAAGGATAGCCTTTGTAGTGTGCAGATCCTGCCTTGCCCTGTCCTGGCCCCAGACATACCGCAGGGGGGTGGAGACAGCATTGTGAGAGGCCAGGTACAGCCCTATTCAGGTGTGAGTGACAACTCCTCCCACCACTCTAGCTCAGGAAGGCACATCAACCTGGTGATGGGCAATCAGGATGCACAGTGCACTCCTCAGCTCCCTGTGTGTGACTGTCTAGAGTGAATGCACAAACAATCCAGTTGTCAGTCTAAACCAATCACTGATTCCACAGGCAGGCAGAGACACAGAATGATACAGCAAGAAAATGCCCACTTTCTAAAATAAAAAGGAACAATTGATGGAAGGAATGCTGAACAATGCAAACGTTCACCCCCAGTCACAAGGATCTGGGTTTAATCCATGTTTCTTTTGCTCACCAAGCTACCGTAGTTTGGACTTTAATGGTAAAGGGGACTATATGGGCATATAAGCTTCCACTTTCGTGTCCACACCTCTAATATACTGCACCCTGCCTCCTGGGCTTTAGGAGGCCTTCCGTAGGGGTGACTGATATATACTAAAGGCAGTGCATTGACTCAGTCACACATAGTGGGGACAGAGTCGAGTTCGAGCAGTTTGCACTGCTCCTGCAGTCTGCAATGGCAGGCCTGCTGTCAGTAGTTTACTTGGGTCACTCAGGGTGGCACAAACAGTGCTGTAGGCCCTGGGGGCCCCTCTATCACCCATGCCCTTGGTACCCCTGGTACCATATACTAGGGACTTATAAGGGGGGGTAAAGTCCTTGTCAATTCGGGCTGCAAATTTTCACATAACAATTTTAGGGAGAGAGCACTAGCACTGGGGTCTGGACAGCAGCCTCCAGTGCACTATCAGAGTTATAACCATCAGCATTGGAGCAAAAAGTGGGGGAGGGACCATACAATAAAGGTCACTTTCCCACACCTGGTACCTTCTTTGAAGTAGGAGAAGGTTCTAACAGTCCCCCTTCCAAATGTTCTTGGAATTCCCTTCCTCCCTGCCCTGGCTCCAGCCTGACTCCAGGCGCAAAAGACTAGTGTGAAATCCTTTGTGTGTGAGCAGGGCCCAGCACTGCACACCATCCTGTCTAGGATGGCCCATCCAGGCACACCTAATGCCTCCATTGTGTGGCTGTCTGTGAAGAATATACAAAGGCCAGCTGCCACTCACACCTAGTCATGTGACCCAGGACCAGGCTGCAGTCACCAAATAGTTAGGGCAGGAAAATGCCAACTTTCTATAAGTAACATTTTCAAAATTATGACTTAAAATTCAACTTCACCATTAAAGAGGATTTTAATTACAATTTCTCAGACACTAAACATGACTTTCCTGACCTGCTCCCAATCAATGGTTAGCACATATTAAATGTAATAAGGTAAGCCGATATTATCCTAAGGGAGACGTAGGCCTCACAGAAGTGAAAAACAAATGCAGGGAGTTTTCACTAGCAGGACATGTAAAGCTAAAAAATACATGTCCAACTTTTTAATTACAATGCACCTTGCCCTAGGGGCTGCTTAGGGCCTGAGACATATTGTAAAGGGCTACTTAAGTGGGTGGCACAATAAGTGCTGCGGGCCCATTTGTAGCATTTAATTTACTGGTCCTGGGCATATGGTACACCACTTTACTAGGGAGTTATCAGTAAATGAAATATGCCAATTAGGTGTGAGCTAATGTTACCATGATTTAGGGAATAAGAACAAGTACATTAGCTCTGGTTATCAGTATTAAAGTGCATAGAATCCTAAAGCCAAGAAAAAAGAATTCGTCAAAAATAGGAGGGGTGAAGGCAAAGGTCTGGGGGAAGACCGCCCTAAGGCTGACATGTCTAACACGTGTCCCCCATATCTGAAAGTGGGGAGAACTACCCAACCTCCTGGGAGTTCTCATCACTAAGGCAGAAGAACCTGGACAGGCCATCAGCACTGGAGTGGGCTGACCCAGGACAGTGCTGAACCTTAACTCCAATCCCTGTAGGGAGATGGACCTCCTCAATATTTTGGGATGTTCCCTCCTTATTTGCTTTAGCCATCTGAGGGGCCTGTGGTCTGTCTGAACCTGGAAGCGAGTCCCAAACAGCCATGGTCTCAGCTTTTTTCAGTGCCCAGTCCACAGCAAAGCCTTCCCATTCAACAGTACTCCACCTTTGTTCCCTGGGAAGTAACCATTTACTGATGAAGTCTATAGATTGGTCTATTCCATCCTCATTTAACTGTGATAACACAGCCCCTATGCCGTGCTCTGAGGCATTAGTTTGAGCAGGTGACTTGAGTACAGGTGCTGTACATCTGGCCTGTTTGAGAGTGTCAAAGGATGTCAGGCAGGCCTCTGTCCAGATCACCTTCTTAGGCTGCTTCTTCAAAGCCAGCTCAGTTATGGGGGCAACAATGGTGCCATGTCACATAACAAACCTCCTATAATATTCTGTGAGGCCCAGGAAGGCCCTCACTTCTGTTTGAGAATTTTGTATCTCCCAGGCCAGGATAGAGTCTATTTTGGACTAGAGGGGCTGTGCCTTACCCCTGTCCAAGGTGTCCCAAGGCAAACACAAGGAGATGATGGACGGAGTGCTGAAACTTTTCAGACACTCACCCCCAGTCACAGATCTGGGTTGAATCCATCCCAAGTACACCACAGAACCCTAAACTGTCTGGCACTAACTGGCCATGATAGTCAGGCCTGTCTGTTGCAGGGCCCGAAGCACTTCATGTAGATTATACAGGTGGCCCTCCCAGCTGCTCCTGTAGACAGCTATGTTATCCAGGTAAGCAGCACTAAAGACCTTCATTCCTGCGAAGACCTGGTTCGCCAACCTCTGAAAGGTGGCAGGGGTATTCTTGAGTCCAAAGGGCATCACCCTAAACTGAAAATGGCCCTCTGTTGAAGAGAACGCTGACCTCTCTTTCACCTCCCCAGTCAGGGCAATCTGCCAGTAGACTGAAGTGAGGACAAACGTACTTAGGAATTTGAAAGCCCCCAATCTTTCAAGGAGCTCATCAGCTCGGGATGGGGTGAGCATCAGTCTTAGTGACTGAGTTGAGCCCCCTGTAGTCCACACATGAGTTCTGGGGAGGCACACGGTGGGGCAGCTTTTGGTTGTCAGCATCAAAGGGCTGGAGCAGGGACTACTGGAGTGCACAATCACTCCTGATTCCAGCATTCTAGAGACATCCTCCTTAATCCTGGCCCTCACTTTGTCTGGCAGTCTGAAAATGTTATTTTTGACAGGTTTCTCCAGTGTCTATATCGTGGTTAAACAATTGTGTAAGCCCAGGACTAAGGGAGAAGAGGGAGGCAAACTGTCCCAATAACTGGTGACAGTCCCTCTGATGTTCTGGGGTCAGAGTAAGAGAGATTGACACCCTTCACTGACCTATCTTTTTCTTTGAAGTATGGGAGGTCAGGGAGAAGCTCACTACCCTCCTTCACTCCATCATCTGTCACCAGAAGCATGGTGACCTCAGACCTCTCATTGTGGGGTTTGAGGTGGTTGAGATGGAGTACCCCTAAGGGGTTTCTGGGAATCTTGAGGTCTACCAAGTAGGTGGCCTCTCACTTCCTCTCCTTCACCTGAAAGGGCCGTGACCAACTGTCTTGGAGGGCCCTGGGCATTACTGGCTCCATCACCCGCACTTTGTGGCCAGGGTAAAACTCTACCAGAGAGGCCTTTTGGTTCTACCAGAGAGTCATGTCTTCCTAGCTGGCTTCTAAATTCTCAAAAGCCTTCCAGAATGTTTGCATCTGGTTTCTGAAGACTAGCACGTAGCTAATGAAATCCTGGGGGATGAGCTTCTTGGGAGCTAGCTCCCACCCCTCCTACACTAGACTGAGAGGTCCCCAAACAGCGTGGCTATTAAGGAGCTCAAATGAGCTGAACACAACCCCATTCTGTAGTACTTCCCTGTAGGAAAAGAGGATGCATGGTAAGAGTATGTCCCACTTCTGCCTCATGGGCTCAGGGAGGCCCATAATCAAGCCTTTCAGGTTTTGTTGAACCACTCAACAAGCCCATTGATTTGGGGATGATAGGGTGTGGGGAACTTGTATGTAACTCCACATTCCTACCACATGGCCTTTGTGTAGGCTGACATCAAGTTGGTGCAGATCCTCAGAGGGATAGCCTCCGGGTACCTAGGGCATGGTCCACCAAAACCTGGATACACCTGTTGCCCAGGGCAGCTTTGGGGCTCAAGGCTCCAAACATGTTAATTCCTACCCTTTCAAAGGGGTTGTCAATGACAGGTAAGGGATTCAGGGGGGCCTTAAGCTTTTTCCCTCTTTTCGCTGGCAGGTGAGACAGGTCCTGCAGAAAGTATCTAAGGGTGTCTTCATCCTGAGCCAATAAAAGTGGGAGACATGTCTTGCAAAGGTCTTATCCTGCCCAAGATATACTGCAAGGGGTACCTCATGAGCCAGTCCCAGTAGGAAGGTCCTATAGCATTGGGGGACCAGCAACACACATTGCCCCATGAATAGGCACCTTTGGCTCACTATATAGGAGGTCATTCTCCCAATAAATAAAATATTCTTCAGCTGTGTCACCAGCTGACTGGGCTTCAACCTGACGCCTCATGCTCTCTAGGGCTCGAGAATCCCTCTGTGCCTTTCAGAAATCCGCCATGGAAGGCCTATCTTCCACTTGTCATCCTGCAAGCTCAGATAGGTCTCCTATGGAGGCAATATCCTCCCCGATAGGCTTGGGCGGCCTCCTCCGGTGCCCCATCCACCTGTACCACAGGAGTTTCAGGGGCTGGTTTTCTGTGCCCCAGCCCTTCCCTTTCTTGGAAGCTGCCTAGGCCATTCTTCCAGGCTTCAGGCCCACTTGACTCCCCTTCTAGGCAGACATGTCACTTGTGGTCATACAGACCCACTCAGGTAACCCCAACACCTCCAGGTGGGACTTGAGCTCAACTTCCTTTCATGCAGTGTGTTAAAAGTCATTTTCTAGCAAATAATCCACAGGTATGGGAGTGCTTACTGCTACCTTAAGAAAACTTGAGACCCCCCGCCCCACTTAAAGGGAACCAGAGTCACTGGGTATTGACCCTCATGTATTGTCTTCTACTACAACCTGTTGGAATACATTAGGTATCACCTGTTCTGAGGACACCAGGTGACACCTTACCATAGTCATTCTGACACCTGTGTCCTTCAGAGCCTCCACCCTCTGTCCATTGACGGTGACCCACTGCCTATGCTTTGAAGTATTGGAAGGCACCATCTCTTTGTCACCCAGAGACACCAAGGTAACCTCAGCTGATCCCCCACACTAACTGGAGTCATCTCCACCCCAAGCGCTAAACTGGCAAGCCCTTGGGAACTTGGAATCTCCTTTGGTGTGTCCAAACTGGTTGCACTCATAACACTAAGGGACAAACGTTCCAGTGTTCTTGTCAACAAATCTATTCTTCTTGTAGCCAGGTTGACACTGGGAGCCCTTCCCCTTCCCCTGAGAACTGTTTTGGGGGCCTTAAGAGAACTCCTTATTTTTACTCACCCCCTCTTTCTTCTGGTGGGATCTCTGATCACACATTTGGGACACCTTCTTGTGGACCCTGGTGCTGAACCAGTTGTCCGTCTCCTTAGCAAGATCCCTGAGTTCAGAGAGCCTACAATCAAGTAGGTGTTGGTGCAGCTCTGTAAAAGGCTGAACATGTGCTCCCTGGCATTCAAATTGTACATTTGCTGATAATCACTGACATCACTACCCTTCACCCAACCATCCAGTACCTGGCAAATCTGTTCCACATAATCTACCCAGGACTGTTGGTGCAACTTCTGGTTATCCCTAAACGTCTGACTGTACTTCTCTGGGGTAAGCCATACTTCCTGGTGACAATGTCCTTCATGAGGGGATGCTTCATCCTGTCCCCTTTCTCTAGCACTAACAGGGCTTCTCTCCCTTCATTGGGAAAGTGCATCTAGAGACTGGGCCCCCAATCCTCCACAGGGAACCTGGGCATCTCTAGGGCAAACTAATAGGCCGCAAACTATCTATGTCACCCATCACAACAAAGTTAGGCACCATATCCTTTGGCATGTGGACTATCTTATCTCCAGCTCCCACTGGGGTATTGCTGCCAATATTATTGCTGGACTCTGATTGCTTGGCTCTGATGTCCAGCTCCTTCAGGCTCCTCTCATGAGCGAGCATCCTTGCCTCCATAGCCACCATCTTTTCTCTAGGGCCAGCATCTTTTCTTCTAGAGTCAGCTCCTCCTTCATTTGTAATTTGGCCAGCTGCAACCTGAACTCCCTTTCATACCGCCTGTTTGCCAACTCTTCAGAGGACAGGCTGTGGGTAGACACACTGCTCCTTACTTCAGCAAGGATCTCCTCTTCTGTGGGCGTGTGTCCTGCTCTGCAGGAAGTTGCAGCTCAGGGCCTATGGCCAGACACTCCTCCTCCTCATTCAAGTTCAATTCCTCCTCCTCAATATTGTAATCTTTTTGCTCCTCAGGTGTGGACTTCATCCTCTTGACCTCCTCATAGGCATGAGGGCTATCTGGAGGTCCAAACTTGAGGCCCTCTTGCCTGCATTCAGACCCCTCTTCTTGCAGAGACTGGGCATCTCAGCCCTACTGAGCTTGTCAACGCGAGTAGCTCCATTTCCATTTTACACAAAAAGGAGTCGGAAAACCTTAACTGTGCAAAAAAGGTAGGAAAAATAGGCAATCAAAAACTAAGGAGAATTTTGAAAAAGGTCAGCTCTGGTATTAAATTATTTATCTGGGATGTTAGTGTTACACTAATCACTGTATGGCACTGGACAAATATAAGTAATGTATCCCACCAGTGAACACTAATTTGAGAAATTGGATTGGTGGTTCAAATGGGTGAAACCCTGCTCAAGCAACAGCCTCAATCCCCGTCAATGTGAACCACTAAATTAAACTGTGCTTAACCCTCTGGTGGCTTGGCACAAAAGCAGTTAGGCTTAACTTAGAGGCAATGTGTAAAGTATTTATTCAGCACACAAACAGTAATAAAATAAAAACATAACACAAGAAAAATCCCACACTAATTAAAAAACAGAGTAGAAATTAATACAATATTTGACAACAAAATGAAAAACTGCAGTTAGTAGAACTGGAGATTTGCACTTTTAGAGGTTTAGTTAAAAATAGTACTTAAACTCAATGAAAGCGCCAACTGTGGGTATCTGGTTGCACTGGACTGGGACAAAGTCACAAGTTCAAGCCAACAGTGATGGAGCACGTGCCGGATATAGGGACCATGTTAGGCCTGCTGCAAATTGTAACTTATGACCTTGATGTGGGGCATCGCGCAGCGGTGGTTCCGAGGTGCGATGGAAAGTCCTGCGTTGAGATACATCCGTAGTGTTGGTTCTACTGAGCTACGCTGGATCCTGCATTGAGATGAGTTATGCAGTGTTGATTCCGATGAGGAGCTGTGAGGGCTGCGAGGCAAGGTCCTGCATTGGGTTGCATTGCACTGTGTCACTTCTGATGGGGACCAATGCTGAGCTGGTAGAGAACCTTCATCCCCACTTCCAAAGGTCCAGGACTGAGAGGCACCACTTGGTGGGTTATGACTCACAATAGGCAGAGTCCAGATGCAAGGTTCAAAATGGTTGGAGCCTTTTCTGTGCCCGAGGTTCTGATCACGAGGCCAGCCAACTAGTCCTTGGAGTCATTCTGGTCGTCCTGAGTTCAAGGTGCAGATTCAGTCCTTCTTCCTCAGGCATCAGGGCAGCAGACCAGTCCCTCTTACAGACAGGGCAGCAGAGTAGCAGAGCAGCTGGGCATTTCTGCTTGCAGCAGAGTAGCAGGGCAGTACAGCAGCCCTTCTTCGGAGTCTTCCACAGGTCCAGAAGTGATCTGAGGAGGGGGTCTGAAGGACCTTTTTTAATATCTGGTGCTTTCTTTGAACTTGGTGATGTTTCTAGAAGTACCCCTTTCAAAAGTGTTTGGAATTTTCTGCCTCCCTGCCATGCATCACAATAGACTAGTGTGAAATCAGTAGTGTGTGAGCAAAGCAAAGCCTATTGAATTGCAAGCAGGGCTGTGCCCAGCTCAGCCCCCATCCTGCCTGAGGTGGCCCATCCAGGCACACCTAATCTCTCTATTATGTGGCTGTCTGAGTGTAATTTACAATTGCCAACTGCCACTCACACCCAATCATGTGACCCAGGAACAGGCTGCAGGCACCAAATAAGGCTGGAAAATGCCAACTTTCTAAAAGTGGCATTTTCAAATTTATGACTTAAAATTTGGCTTTACCATTAAAGAAGCTTTTTAATTACAATTTCTCAGACGCCAAACATGACTTCCCTACCTGCTCCCAATCAACAGTTAGTACTTATTAAATGTGAAAAGATAACCCGATGCTATCCTGTGTTAGAGGTAAGCCCCACAGTAGTGAAAAACAAATTACGTTTTTTTTTTTACTACCGGGACATGTAAAGCTCAAATGTACATGTCCAACTTTTTAATTACAATTTAGCCTGCCCTAGGGGCTGCTTATGGCCGACCATAGGGGTGACTTATTTTAACTACAAAGGGAGTTTTAGGCCTGGCAAGGGATTATTTGGCCAAATTGAGTTGCCAGTTTAAAACTGCTGGCAAGCTGCAATGGCAGACCTGAGACATGTTTTAATTGGCTACTTACGTGGGTAGCCCAATAAGTTCTGCAGGCCCACTGATAGCTTTTAATTTACAGGCCCTGGGTATATGGTACACCAATTTACTAGGGGCTTATATGTAAATGGAATATGCCAATAAGGTGTCAGCCAATGCTACCATGTTTTGGAGAGTGAGCACAAGCACTTTAGCACTGGTTAGCAGTGGCAAAGTGCACAGAGTCCTAAGGCCAAGAAAAAGGAATTTGGCAACAACAGGAGGGGTGAAGGCAAAATGTTTGGGGGAAGACCACCCTCAGACGGACGGATCTAACATATATTTGTCATTATGCTGTGCAAAGATTATACATCAGAGATTGTGAGCCAGAGGTCAAAGGCCCCACAGGTCTGACACAGTAGAAAATAACGATGTTCAAGCAACATCCCAGGGATGGTACAGAACCATTCAGGATATATAAGGAAATATGTAGAAATTGCAGTTTGGTAAAATGCAAAAAGTGGTCAAGGATTCATAATCAAACTATTTCGGCAGTATTCAACAAAAAGATACCAAAATTGGGCATGAGGATTAAGCAGCAACTGTATGCCGCAAGGGTACGTGGATTCAGTGGAAATTTCAAAATCAGTACTTTTGAAATTCACAGGCAACAATACTGATGGTCAAAACTAGCTAGCAGAAGGAGTAGTTGCTAGTGACAGAAAAGAGAGATCACTCAGAGACTATGAACTTGTCCTGACTCATAAGGATGGCATGGATTGTGATCTAGACTGTGACATGGCCAGCAATGGAGGGGCAAGTAAGTGAGAGATTGTCTTGTAAATGTCCATGAGAGGGGCGAGCGATACTGGTGAGTATGTTCATACATGCACAGTCATTAAAGAATGGGCATGGTACCCATGGATGGAATATTGGTGAGAGACAGGCAGTAGAGTGAAGATGTTGCAGGTTCAAAACTGCACAGTACTTGGAGGGAATGGTGATGGGCTCATCAATTTCTCATTGATGACCAAGAAGCACAGCAGCAATTTACCATGGAATAAAATGCAGTTTAGTGTGAAAACTGTATCGACAGTGGAAGAGGGGCTGGGCCATAGGCACCAAGATTTTGTGAAAACAAACTGTATAGTTTTGAAAGATGTTGGAAAAGGTGTGTACTGAAAGTAGGCAGCCAATAAATTACACTATTGTTGCTCGTCTGCGTACAATGACGTTATTGTCGAAGGATGCTACTCAGAAGAATGACAGCTGACACATTTGCAACAGGAAGCAATCCAGAGAAAAGGTGTGAGGTTAAGGCCAAGAAGTTCATTACACTTAATATTGCACCGAAGAATCCTTTGGCGACCCAAAGTCCACACTTTGAACCTGTTTGCTATATCTGTAGCACTAGCATGGAAGACGAAAGGCAAAATGTGCTGGATATTGAGTGCTCAGCAAGGGTACAATTTAAACTGCAGTTAAAGGCACTTCCTTTTGCATTATAATATATATTATTTCCCTAATGTATCAAAGTGGAATGGTGTCAAGGTAATGCTCAGATAGAAAAGAACTTCTGCTGGGGATGATCCTGACGTTAAATACAGCCAGATCCCTTAAAGCATACACTGTTCTTCCTCTAGGTAGACATAAGTGAAAAAGTGAAGTTATAAAAAATTAGATGTTTGCTAAGAGATTAATATTACATTAGAGGCCCAATCATGAGTGGGGTTTCATTTTTATTCCAAAACTCATATTTTTATCATAATGGGATTGAAACTGTCTTGGTATATTTGGACTCATTCATCTGCAAGCAGCCGATGGAAATAACCCCTTAAACAGGCCAGACTTGAGTGCAAAAGTGCCAAATTCAGTGCAATAACACCATCGCCCATTCCAAGTGGAGTAGTACCTCCAGTATCAGTAAAAGTGCACCGTGTTGCCAGGCCGCTTGTGATCAGTGCCTAAGCCTTTCTTATTCTTATAAAATAAGAGATTTTTATATGAAAACTTATTTAACCCATCCAATTTTTTGCCTAAATAACAGATATCAGATCTGCAATTTTAGCCAACCCACGTTTGTACATCCGCCCATTTAGCTTTTACTGTGTGTACAGACAGTTGTCAATCAAATTACACCTAATTTTTTTGTTTAAATATCTTTATTGGTCGTTTCTTATTTTATCTTTTCTCATATCACATAACAGTTCAGGAGTATCTGAGACATTATCCAGACATTTATTAAACATCTCAATGAAAACACTGTGCATATCAACAATGTATTACAGAAATAGAATTACAATTCACTGTGATGCATACATGTTTCTCCAGAAGATATTTACAGGTAGATCGTTGTGTGCTACTCCCTACTCACACTGCTGCACTGCATTTCCCAATCCTCATGCAATATCGCCTGTGCCCTATTCTAACACATCTAGTTTTAACCAATCTGTTGGTACCTGGCGCACATGGCATTAGCGCACACCAAAGATATCAATGCATGGTCGTTTCAATACTTCAATGAGGGGGTTGTGCAAAGAAAAAGAGAAGAGGATAAAGAAAAGTGCCAATAAGACATATTTTATCTAATCTGCAAAAAATCTAACAATATAATAAAGAAACTGCCATCAAGAAAAATACAAGTGGAGTGAACATAGCATGACTGGGTATGGAAATGTGCATCATGTACATTACAATATGGTGGCTCGCCAGGGTGGGACTTAGACTTATGTGAGTACTAAAAGTCACTGCCGTGTAAGTGGCTGATCAAGGGCTAGGGGAATCTCCAATAGCGGACTTAGGCTATGTGTGGGCTTCACAATGGTTCGCGCTGCTAACTGCAGATATCACACCTTTTGTAGCTCGGGATCCCTGGTATACAAGTTACAAATTGACAGACTGGGCATCATCATCCTCCCCGTCTCCTTCGTTCTTCAGGGCTGTGAGTATTGTGTCCCAGTATTGCGCTATGGGGTATTTGCGGAGCCCCGCTGTTTCCTCTCTGTGCAATGTTGTACTTTCCGCCGGCGCCCATATCGTGAGCGATCTTTTCCAGCTGATTATCTCTGGGGGGTCGGTGTGCTTCCACCTCTTTGTGATTAAGCGCTTCGCAACTATCAACCCCAAGTCACGAAATCGTGACGTGACTCTGTTCTTTTTGGATCTGGCATAGATCCCTAATATACAAATTTCCCATGTAAGCGGCAGGGATGTGTCAGTGCAGAGTGCAAGGGCCGTAACTACTTCTTGCCAGTGAAGTTGGAGGGTGGTGCAGGACCATAGCATGTGGAGCAGGTCCGCGTTGAGCTGCCGACAGCGTGGGCATGCAGAGGTGGCGATGTTAAAATATCTGTTTATGTTGTCGGGTGAAAGGTACGCTCTCTGTATAATGTACGTTTGTATTAGTTTAAATTTAGAGCTTCTCGGTATATATATATATAGAGCCAGCCAGGACCGCGTCTCATTCCTTGACAGTCCAGGGCTGGCCTCTGTCCTCCTCCCAGCGGGTACGAAGATTCTGCATCGGTTTCAGTGTGTGTGTGAGTAAAGCCGCCACCAACCAGTGTACTATATGTGATCCTGCCCCCATGACGTGTAAGTATTGTAGTAGCAGATGTGTCAGTGGTTCAGTCGTCAAATCTCCCCAAAAGGCCGAAAGGGCCCTTGTGAGGGAAGTGTGCAATAGGAATTGTCCTGCCGGCAAGTCGGTATCTTCCGCCAACGCCTCAAAAGTTAATAATGCACCATCCCTATATAAGTCGCCCAGGGTGTCTATACCCGCTGTATGCCAGTGTGTAAGAGCTTCCTCGGAAGTGCCCAACCGCCCCCTAGGCGTCCCCAATAATGGTAGTATCGGTGCATATGGGATTGTCGTGCAAGTGAGATGTAAGCTCCTCCTGTAGCACTTATGCGCCAGCCCCAAGTGTAATTGGGATGGCCTTGGGAGCTTGGCAGCAGGATGGAATAAGTGATAGATTTGGGATTGGGTCCATGGCTGTTGCGAGGTCGCTGTGTCTTCTAAACTCTTGCCACTGAGCCACTTGGTCACCCATTGTAGCTGGGCCGCTATATAGTACAGCTCCATGTTAGGGACAGCCAACCCTCCCTGACTGGTAGGGGCATATAATTTCCACAGTGCAACTCGGGGTCTGCCTTTGTTCCATATTAAGTCTCGGAATAGGCGCTCCAGCTCTCGGAAGACCTTAGTCGGGACATAGATCGGGAGATTCGAAAAGTAGTATAATAATTTGGGAAGAACAATCATCTTCAGCAGGGTAATGCGGCTCATAACATTCAATGGGAGTGACTTCCAAAATTGTACTTGGGCCCTAACAGCCGAAATCGCTCTCGTCAGATTACCCTCCAGCAAATCATCAGGCGTCCGATATATGAAGACACCAAGATAGCGGAAGGTGGTGGGGTACCATGGAAGAAGTGAGTCATTAAGGAGCGCATCTGTTTCGACCGTGTCTACACTAAAGGGATAAACCCCCGACTTGGCCCAGTTAACCCGAAGACCCGATATCTCTTCAAAGGCCCTGAGCGTGTCTGCTATGGACGTGCGAATGTCAGTAATGTCTCGTACATACAATAGCAAATCATCAGCATATAGAGAAACAGCATGTATCCCATCCCCTAACTGGATTCCCCACGCCTCGCTACCACCGCGAAGCAACATCGCCAGTGGCTCCATGGCTAGAGAAAAGAGCAGCGGGGACAGAGGGCACCCCTGGCGTGTCCCTCGCCTCACTCTAATGGGATCTGATACGAGTCTACCGGTTTGGACCCGAACAGTGGGTTGCTGGTATAGCAGTTGAACCATGCTCAAGTAGTGATCACCTAGCTCGTATATGTTCAGAACCGCCGCCAGATAGGGCCATTCCAGAGAATCAAAGGCCTTCTCCAGGTCCAATACCAGGCAGCCAGAGTGGGCCATCTATGTAGCGCGAACTGCTGCACCCAGAAGAACCTGCGGATGTTGAGTGAAGTACTCCTGGCGGGGACAAAACCTTTCTGATCAGGGTGCACCAGTGTTTTCACTAAGGGCGAAAGATGCTTAGCAAGCAGTGATGTGAAAATCTTGTAATCAGTGTTGAGAAGTGCCAGCGGGCGATAGGAACCTAAAGATTCAGGATTTTTGTCAGGTTTAAGAAGGGACACCAGCAGGGCTTCGTTTTGTGTGCCGGTAAGTGTGGAGTCATCTATCGCGGTCTCATACACTTTCAGCAGCTGCGGTACTAATATATGCGCATAAGCCTTGTAAAATTCAGTCGGCAGTCCATCCGGTCCTGGCGACTTCCCGTTGGACAATGAGAATATGCAGTCCCGAACTTCCTCCGAAAGGAGAGGATCATTCAGTCCCTCTCTTTGGGTGCGCGTAGGTTGCGGCAGGTCTATCCCCTCAAGATAGAGCTGCAGCTCCAGGGGTGTAGCCTGCGTACAAGATTTGTACAAGTCCCGGTAATGTGCCACAAACTCACCATGTATGTCCCGCTGCGTGTACGCTATGCCCCCGTTCGCCATGCGTACAGATGCGACAGGGGTCGATGATTCATCTTGGTGTATGAGCCACGTGAGCAGTTTACCTGCTTTGTCCCCCATGTGGTGCGTCCGCGCCGAATGTGCGGCATAATTAAGACACCGCAACCGTTCTAACAACTGTGCATGCTCCTCCCTGTGGCAATCTAGTTGTCTTTGGGACTCCTCAGTTGCTTCTTGCTCGCTAGATGCCAGCTTTCTTTCTAAAGTGGTGAGTTCCTTCTCCAGCTGTACTCTTATACCCGCCTGTACACCCAAACAGTGCCCCCTTACGACTACCTTGAGAGCGTCCCACTCCAACAGTGGCGATGAAGCTGTGCTCACATTCTCATCAAACTATTGAGCTACGGTGGTAGCTAATAACTCCCGGAAGGGTGCATCGAGTAGGACATCCGGTTGGAGGCGCCACACAGGGATCGGCGGTACTACGTCCTCCCACTGCAAATCCACCACATGTGGGTTATGATCTGAGTGTGTCCGCCCCATTTAATAGGACCCGGAGACACACGGTAGAAGATTATTCGACACCATAAAGCAATCTAGGCATACATGAAGGCCGTGCGTCCCTGAATAAAAGGAATACACTCTATCCTGCGGGTTCCTGTGGCGCCAGGCGTCAGATAAATGCCATTGCGTAGCCCAATGATTCAACGCTTTCACGGCAGTGTGTGTGGCCGTGCCAGGCAGGGGAGGAAAGGAGCGGTCTAGCGAAACGTCCAGCACACTATTATAGTCGCTGCCTAATACCATAGGCACATCATGCCACTCGGCCAGCTTGTGGGAGATCAATTCCAAAAAGGCTGTCTGTTCAGTGTTGGGCGCATACAGCGATGCAAGTATGATCGGCCTGCCGTCCAAGACACCCTTAACTATGACGTACCTGCCCTCTGTGTCTATGAAGGAGTCTACCACCCGAAAAGGAGTCCCTGGTCTTACCCACACCAGAACCCCACGCGCGTACGCTGAATAGCCCGTTGCGTGTAATTGACCGCTCCAACGCCTGTGTAATCGTGTGACTTCTGGCTTATGCAAGTGTGTCTCTTGGAGGAGTGCTATTTGTATGAGGTGGCGTTTCAAACATGAGTAAATGAGATATCGACGTGATGGACTATGGATGCCTCTCACATTCCAGGTCCCTATCATAATAGGTGCCATAATGTTTGGATGCCAGTAGCGCATGTGTCCCTGCCAGGCCAAGGGATGGGGAGAGTCAGCATGATGCGTGCGAAGGCCATTCTAGAGTGTGCCTCCCTGCGCGGGCCAATATCACGATTGTCATACCTCAGTACATAAGCGATGGCGTGATAAACAATAGAACAATTTGCAATAAAAAATACCAAAAGGGTGAATATGCAACAGGCAACCACCCAAACTTGAAATAACAGTAGCATACAACTAACGTCTGGGGGAGACTACTTTGCACGGCACCGTACGGGGCGTCTGTGAATGGGGAGTGGCTCTAGCAGCTACCCCTGTTCCTGGCCAGACGCTTGTAAGATAGGGCCGCTACCTAAACGTTATATATGATGTTCCCATGTAGGAGGGAGTCATAAAGGCAACCTGTGCTATTTTATCGGGGCCTGCCCTGCGATGGGGCCCCTACCCTCTACTTACAATGAAACCTTGAGTCCCGCTGTGTTGTCCCAACAACTAGAGCCAGGGAACACAACATACAGTTAAAGCTTAGGGTCCATCATACTTGCGTGTCTGATGACATTGGCAGCTGCCTGGCAGACGGAAAGCATGAAAGAAAGGCAAGTGAGAGTCCAAATCTCAAACTATGTCATTTGAAGTCTGTGGAGTAACCTGGGGCAGGTCGCAGGAGTCCTGTGAAGCAGGAAAACTGTCCGAGAGGTCATCATCACTGGGCGGCCCCTGCCGATCAGAGCCTGAATTGATCTCTTCATCCTGTGCCCCGCTAATGTCCGCCACTGCCTGTAGAGCCTTGAGTTGGCTGCTTAAGATCAATTCCGGTGTTGGGCCAAGAGTCTGAGAGGCCAGGGATTGTGGTTTCTTCCACCCCCTATGGCGGCGGCGGCGGCGCCGGGCGGCTGCGGGGGCTGATTCCTTCCATCCGGCAGTGGGGGCCCCATTCCCCGAAGAATCGTAGGTGTCGAGCCATTCCTCCGCCCCCTCCGAGGTGGTGAAAAAATGGGTCTTTCCATTTGCGATCACCCTTAGCTTCGCTGGGAACAGCAGCGAGTATTTGAGATCATGTTGTCGAAGGCGCCGCTTCACTGCCAGATAGGAGTGCCGTTGTTTCTGGACCTGAAAGGCGTAGTCCGGGAAGAACATAACTTTGTGATTGTCAACTTGCACCTCCTGCAGCTTCCGGGTTCCTTGAAGTACGGCATCCCTGTCCCTATAATTCAATAGGCGGATTAAGAGCGGCCTCGGATTAGAGCCTGGTGGGTGGGGCTTGGCCGGAACCCTGTGCGCCCGTTCAACAACGAAGCGTGGAGAGAGGGCTTCCCCGGGCAGCAACTTGCGAAGCCAGTCTTCAGTGTAGGCCACTGCGTCTCTTCCCTCCACCCCCTCCGGCAGGCCCACTACGTGTATGTTGTTGCACCGGGCCCTGCCTTCAGCATCCTCGGCCCTGTCTTCTAAGAACTCTACTCGGTTCAGAAGGTCCCGTATGTGCTTCTCCGCCGTGGTCACTCGTGGAGAGACATCCGCAATGTCTCCTTCGGCGGTGGAGGGCGGTCTGCGAGTTTCCAGTGGTCCGCATGGAGCAGGGTGAGCTCGATTGCCACTTTATCAATTTTACCTTCCAGTAAAGTGTGGATCTAGTTCATGGTTTCCCCAAGTTTCTCTACAGCCGCCAGCACCGCGTCTAGCTTGTGCGACATTGGGTCGGCTGTGTCCATGCCCGTCATTTTATCCGTCTGCGCCCGGGTCTGCGGGGCGGGGGCACCGCACCCCCAGTGCCGATCTTTGTGCGGCCTCCCCGTGACATGGGGCACCAGTGAGTATTCACTGGGGGTTAGATTTGACACCCCCGCGATGCTGCTCAGGTAGGCTCTTGGATGTTCAGCAGCGCGGTCCCGAAGGTGAAGCGCTATATGGAGGAGCGCCGCCTTCAGCACCCCCCAGAGATCTCCACTGCCAGTCACAATCTACACCAGCCAAGGCACAGGAGAAAGAAATGGCATGATTTTGGCTCACAGGTGCTCCCTGTGCATCTGCCGAAATGTCCCCACAGTACAGTGCCGCAGACGGGCTCCGCCGCCCCTCACGCCAGCCCCATGATCGCGGAAAGCAGGGCCCAGTCAGAACGAAGGCGAGGCAAGTCGTAGGCCCGCAGCAGTCCGGGCAGGTGAACTTTCCCCCAAGAAGGGACGGTGTCCCGATGATATGTACACCGCAAGGCCAGGACATGTAGTAGCGCCTCTTCGCCAGCGGCCCCCACCTCAGGGTGTCACTCGCAGCGTGCCATCGGCATTTAAGTCCGGTGGATCATGCCTACTCACCGGCGTTATGTCCTTCCTTCCCCACAGCCCCAGGGAGCGCGCCGCAGCAGGAGCGGAGGAAGCGCTCAGCCGCAGGATCCTTGATGTCGCAGGCCGCAGCGTCGGGCTCGCGGGCCAACGGTTCGGGCGTATCTCCGGGGGGGGGAGCGGATCACCGCATCAAAGTTGTGCCCCCACTCATACAATTTCTATCTCTGAAGGAATGCGGCCGCGAACTCCGACGGCCGCAGCAGAGACGGCCTGCGCGTTCAAAATGGAGCCTCTCCAAAAGTCCGGGCCCAGGGGGCGGAGTCAGTCCCCGGCGTCACGTAGTTTGTGGCGCCCGGGGCTATGGTCGTCCGCTCGGCAGCACCGAAGACAAGGGGGGCCCGCTCCGGACCTCTGCGACCTCCACCTCCTGGTCTCCTACCGGAACAGCGAAATCGGTTCTGGGACACGCGTGGAGGACCGCGGCCCCTTTCAGATGACTTTGGACGGAGCTGTGCGGCCAGGAAAGGGAGCCTGCGAACGAGCTCTACATGACCACGTCCGACTCCATTGCCGGCTTAGCCACGCCCCAAATCAAATTACACCTAATGATTTAAAATCTCATAGGTGGGCAGAGCAGAAAACATCTAGCACCCTGTAGTTCTGTTGGTGTCCACAAATGGCTCTGATTCTCAAAACGTGAAGCCACACAACTGTGAAATATATATTTTTCCTCTTGCACATTTGTGAGTGTACCTTTCATACATCTAGGTCCTGTTTCAAGATGGAAACCGGAGAAGGGCCCGGCTCAACCCCCAGGGCGTCTCCAGGCATGTTAAAGGTGCAGAAATATGTCTGTTCTTATAGTAAGCATTTACTCCCTTAACCTTCTTCAGGGAAGGGGCAGAAGTCTACTGACCGCTCTTTTTTGACCACATGGTTCATGGAGTGCATTATCTGCGACAGGCCTTAAAGGACTGGTCCACAAACATGTTAATAATTTTGTATATTTATCTGAATATCTAGAAAATTAAACAATGCCACAATGCTCATTCCTTGCGTGATCTTTTTTAGACGGGGGAAACAAGATGGAATATGTTTGACTTCTGTTGCCATTGTACCTTCCACTACATACTACAACACACCTGACCTCTGGGCTTGACTGCCCTAGTAACATAACCCATATACTACACTCACAATGCTGGCTACCTGTCAATGACATTTCAGCTTACAAACGTGCATGTTTAGTACACGAACTATTCAACTCTGAGAACTCTCGCTGCCCAGTAGGTATGTTCAAGATCTCCAAGGACTCCTGCCATCTACTCAACTGCTTAAAACCGCAATTTTCAACAAAAATACGCATTGTGAGGCAGTCTTTCTCTAGAGGTGCTCCTAGAGTAGGAAACACTATTCTGCTTTCAATTTGGATAACTGCCTCCCTACAAACCAGAGCTTGAGCGTTTTCTTCTTCATCAATACTTCACTAAACTCCCATCTACTTGCCGTGTCTCTGCAGCCATTGGTTTTCTGCTCCATCTCAGACCTTGAATCTTATGATACTGTAATTTATGCACCCGATTAAATACATTATACCTGTGTTTCATCCATTTAATGTATTTATGCGTATATAATACATGGGATCTGCAATGCCTACACCCGGTCTCTAATTTAATTATAATAGGCGACTTGTGTTGTGACACACCCAGTCGCTTGTTACAAAGAAATGATGTCAGAACTCAACTGTAATAACTTTTTACAGCTGGGTTTTGACATTGAAATGCCAGTCAAAGCCAGCAGCCAGGGCAGGTCACAGTGCATAATTAAAGCAGCACAGTTACAAGCAGAAAGGAGATATTTATGGCATCATGTTTATTTTTTTGCACTCCTTAGGTATTCCTTATAGGAAAGTTAGAATCTATCTGCATATTTCTACACATTCCTAGCTACTACACTTAAAAAAATAAAAAAGCTTACTTGTATTAACTGATTCTAATTTCTTTTTGCAGTTTGTTTTTTAATTTTGATGTGTTTAATGAGGAGCAAGAGATTTTATTTTTATTCTTATTTGCAAACATACTTACTTTCATATTAAGGAGCTACTCACCAAGGATTTAAGTGGTTTGTGGGAAAGGTGATGGTGCGACCACCTGTTATTATGAAGAACAAAGTACCCGCTACCTTACATGATGTGAATATTGCAAGTCATCTCAGAGTTCCAGAACCGTATAAAGTAGCTCATCCTTCTGCCTCGTTCCTCTATATGGCCATGGAACTCCTCGGTGACTTGCAGTATCCTAGTAATGTACTGCAGGGGGTAGTTTATCCCATATATAACCTTTACCCGTCCCTACATCTTCTGCTCTGGATTCTTTTTGACTTTAACTTGCTTCACTTTTCTTGCCATTGCTTCATTTTATCATACAATGTACACTCTTTTTCTATGCAAAACACTCAGATAACCTTCGACCTCTCTACATGCTATACAAAAATAAAATAAACTCATGAGCAAAACACTCGATCTAGGCTTGCATAGGAGAAGGAAACGCCTGAGTGGACACACTGATTAGTGAATCTATCTGAGACTGAGGGATGCACCAGGCTCTAGTTTAGCCCTCATATCAAATGTTGGACAATCACGATCTTCCTCTGCACCCCCTTAGTTATTACATAAACAGCACAATATCATCCACTTTGTTAATTTGGTAAATGGTGATTTGGTTTGCTAATCTACTCAGATGCGTGTTGGTAAAATAATTCTGAGCCTGACCCTCATTGTCATTCATGCTCTGGGATATTTATAGCACCCTGTCTCCTGAATGCACACTAATACATTGAAACTGAGCGTTAGAGAGCGTCTTTTTCCTGAGGACTGAATGTTAAATCCAGCTGATAATGACATCATCCCTGCATGACCAATTAGGCTCTCCTTGTGTGAAAGTGTCACATTAAGTGCGTGGAGATTATGCTGCACAATCAGATGGCTTCTAAACCTTCAGACATCCTGCAATCAAGGAAAGGTTCAATCAGCTTCGAATTCTGAAAAAGCTAAAGCTATTTTTGTATTTCATTGCACGCAGTAATATAACTTTCTTTACCCATTGCATGCTGTGAGCCGCGGAGCATTGCCTGCAATCAGTTCAGAATGGTAGAGTTTGATGTTTGGTGGGTAAAGGCATTCGCCGTGATTACTCACACTATGCTTACTTATCATTCAGTTCTCTGATTAAAAACATCAAGGCCCTTTCTCCTCTCCGCCATCTTTTTTTATTATCAGGTTTACTGTGCTTGAATGGAAAGCTTTCACATTTTTACAACATAGGTCGACGAAGCTCTTGCTGCAGTCCGAGCATAATCACATTCACAAAAAATTAACCACTTAATTTCTTTTTGTGCCTCCAGTTTTTGAAAAATTCCTCTTGATCCACCTCACAAAAAAAAACCGATTGGCCTAATTTTAACAAGACACGTGGCATGGTTGATTGAGCCGTTTCAGGACGTGTTTGACGCAATACGCTAGACCCCTCAGTCTGGAGCTAATAATCTCTTCTGACATTTGGGATTGGGCATGAAACGCTATGGGCCTGACACAAAGGCAAATGTACACGCTTATGTAATTTTACGCGTTGTTAGTATTCACAAAACTGCAGTTTAATAGTGAATTTACGAGTCGGGCGGAGAACTCCGCACATAAAAAATATAGGACAGGCCTATCTTTTTATGTGTGGAGACTCGTAAACGTACTATTAGAATCCAGTTTTGTGAATACTGAAAAAGCGTAAACATGTAAGTTTACCTTTGTGAATTAGGTCCAGTGTAAGGAGCTTTCCAAACCTGCTATGTTATATCCCACTAACATCTCTTAAAGAAATGTTGCAATATAAGACACAATAAATGCTCATAGGACATTCATGTGAGTGGGTGATATAAATAAAGTAGCATAGTGGAAGTGTTGTACAAGTTAGTTGTTCTGCTGTATGGGAAATAGTGGCATAACAAACAGAATATGTAGGGCCTGATCATAAATATCCTGTTGTAATGGTAGTTATCAGTTACGATAAAAAGGCACCCTATGGGCCTGATTACGAGTCTGCCACTGCCGCACCGGCGCCCCCATTGCCCTATTACGAGGGCGGTTGGACCACCATGGGACTGCTGCAGCTGCCAGGGAACTACCGTTCTTTGGCAGTGGTGCGGCGGTCTTGAGGCAGTAATATGCTTGGCGGGACTGCCACGGTCCCGCCAAGTATATTGCGAGTTTCCTCTCCACCACGGTTTTCATGGCGGTTGCTCCCCCATGAAAACTGGGGGGGGGGGGAGAAACAAAGGGGGCCCTACAGGGCTCCCTGTTGGCTCAGGGCCATGGGGTGCATGCAAAGGAGCACAACATGTGCCCCCCCTGTGTGCATGCACACCAGTTCCTGCACGGCATGGACTTTATAGTCCATGCCGTGCAGCAACTTTTTAGGGCGTTCCCATTGCGGTGTCCATTTTCAGAGGCACTGCCGTGGGACAGCCCAAAAAAAGCCTGCCAGACACAAGAAACACTTGTAATCTGGCAGGCGGCCTGAACACGGGTTTGGCAATGCAGGAGCGGGTTGCCGGCATGGCGGTTCGCTCCCACACCGCTAAACTCGTAATCAGGCCCTATGTTAATTTTAGCAGGCCAAACCTGCCTGAATTTAGCAAGGGGGAAAGGTCTGGTTTTTACTGGAACAGTCATTGTTTGGTGTGGTAAGATTTCGGTTCTTTGCCATGAATTTTGGAGACATTTACCCATATTTACAGTGGAGTTCAGTGTGTGTTAATTTTGTTAACATTAAGGGGTTTAACAGATCACCTAGTCACCAGTAGTACGATCAGCGTATAGCAACATGTTCCTTTAAGCTACAAGGATGGTGATTGCTTTGTGAGCTTAAAAGTGAAGTTATGAAAGAGTTTCAGAGGTTTAGAGGACTGCTCTGAAAGCAAGATTTTTAGCGATTGATTGCATATGTAGTGAAAAGAATTTCTATGTGCAGGTCACTTGGACAGAAAACACCATCCAAATATAAGGACACATTTCATGTGAAGATGCAGTAAGCAAATGCTCATTGAAGGCCAAGTGCGAGTCCTGGTGATATGGAGCTGCGCGAAACCCCCCCCACCCCTTTTTTTCCCCCAGCACCTTCAGACCCTTACAGGTGAGTAGCGCACTTCACAAATACCTGACTGATTTATTGATTGATTGGTTGCATAGCCATCTTTTATGGAGCAGCATAGTGCAACAAGCGCTGTGCTTCTTCAGTAGTCTTAGGCATATGCCTTCTTCAATCTTAAATCCAGTTGTTTCTCAATACCTGACATCCAATAGAATGTACCTGTCAATAGTGAAATATACACATATAGGACTGGGCTACTCAGTGAAGTTTTGAGGGGATGGAGTCAATAATTTCATCTAGTGTTACTAGTCTCAGTTTCTAAAGGAGAATATGTAATTTTTTACTCTATTCCATTTCTAGGGCTGCAAGAGAAACAACTGTTTCATGTTATTGTTTGGCAAATCTGAGTTTGCCCCACGAGATGCATTTCGGTCTCACAGTTTTCTGAATGGATAAGTGGTGTACTTCCACAGGAGACTTGAGGAGATTTTTATTATTTACTTTTGACAACTTCATGGGATTGCATCTGAGTTCTTACTTTATCTCTTCTTCCTCTTTACCCCCTTGATTCCCTCACACGGTATTTTTGCTTTCTTCCCTCCAATACTCCCTTCTGCCCTCCCCAATGGGCTCTGAGTGTTAATATATATATATTTTTTAACAAGGGCCTGGTCGCTGCAAAGTGCTACCAGGCCACATGTTCCTTTTATCGTGCTTTTCGCACTCTTCGTTTCACACCTCCAACTTACCCCATCCTGCTTGCCATCTCCCTCCTAGTGTTAATTTTTTTTAAGCTTCAAGCTTATTTCTTAGATTTTTAAAATGTTCACATAATTTTCAGTATGGCCAGCCATTTTCGAAATGTAAGTTAAAAAACGCCAACTCCATCACAAAGCATATGCACACTCTCATGACAGTGCATGCATCATGAAATGGGTTTTCTTCAATAGATAACCCATTAACAGGCTTTCGAGCCAGACTGACTAATGCGAGTGCATGCAATTAGAAAATACCATTGAAAAAATAGTTCGTCCTTTTAGAATTGACACTGCTTGGATTTGCCATTGCTTGTTTAGACTAGCTTTGAACTCCTGAAGTGACAAACGTTTTGCAAACTGGTAGTGAGAGTGAGTTCATGTGGAGGGGGTCTAATGAAGAGAACCAAAATCTGAAGGTGAGACAGGGTGGCTTGGGTGAGGTTAAGAGATACTGATTAGCAAATCTAAGGTTGCTGGTGGGGGTGTAGTAGGTTTGAATACCAAAGAAGCATTTTGGGGATGTCCAATGGTGGCTTAAAGTTAAGAGTAAGTTGTTTATAGAAGACTCTGTTCTTGGCATGGAGAGTCACCATAATTTGAGGTTGAGGTAGCTTTATGGAGACTATATAGGAATTTGATGTAAAGTTTAAGACTGTCAAGAGATCATCTATATGGGGACTAAACAAAATTGTTGGACATTTCAAATGTGGAAACTGCTTTATGTGTGAATCTACAACTAATACCAAACTATTTGTACATGCCAACATTGTTCATAGCTTGAGAGATCACATTAATTGTAACTCACAGAATGTGGTGTATGCCTACTTGGTGCCCCTGTGACCTTATTTATGTGGGCCAGACAACTCAGAACATTAAAACACGCTTTTCACAGCATAAGAGTTGCATTTGGTGCCGTACCCTGAATGCCCCCTTGGTGCCCCATTTTTTAGAACATGCCCACCATGTGAATGAAATCAAATGGCAGGTCATTGAACAAATACACAAACCTGCTAGGGGGAGTGATATTCAAATGTTGATAAAGCGAGCTGAATGCTGGTGCATCCTAAAATGTGACAGCACCAATGGAGGTCCGAACACACATGAAGAATGTAACTATGTTGTTTTGCATTAACTATTATGTTGATTATTGTTAATACTTTACTGTTTTATCTAGTTATTGTTATCCTTTGTATCATGAGGGTACATAGATATCAGTCAAATCCTTGTTGTTTTCCATTATTGGCTCTTTATTATGTGCCACACTGATTTTTATCTGGCAATTGTCACCCTATAATATGTTCCCGTATCATACGGAATAGTCAAGATAGTGAATATATGTATTTGCATAGGCTTATGTTAATACTGATTTGTGAGATTTGTATACATATATAAGCATACGTTTTGAGTAATTATTTCTCTTTTTTGGTTATATTCAAATGGATCTGATGCATTTACTTGAAACCACATTAGCAGTTTCCTTTTTCCCCCCTGCATGCCTTCTTTTCTAAGATGTGGTGCCTTTCTTCTTTAGAGGCAGGTTGAGCCATCTGGCCTTGATTAATACAGGTTTTTTGTCACTTTCTTTGAGGCTTTTTTTATTTCAACTTTTGTTTAGATTGAGTCCTTCTTTAGACGATGGGTTCCCCGATCTGTAATACACTTTTGGCAGCAGCGCTGAATAGTGGCTTAATTCATGCGCATGCGCCGTTGATACGAAATTGCTGCAATTGCTGCGTTTTATGAATGAGTAGGGCACGGTCTATTTTATGATAATTGTTCCAAGTTTCTATTTAATTTACTCCCTTTTATTTAACTGTTTTCTTTTGAAGCACACAAGTTGAGTTCTTTATTTCTGCCGTGGTGGGAGATTCAGTCTGACCTGCGTGGTCTTTCTTCTCTCTCTCCTCCTTGGAGTAATGCTACTTTAGACGCAATGCCGCTCAAGTCGCCATTAACGTTTTTTGGACACAGTGACGAGAGGAGCAGGCAGTGATTTAAGGTATTTTAAGTCTGCTGTTGAGGCATTGCTCTATTCTTTTGCCTCCTTTTAGCTCTATTTTCTATTACTTTCTTGACCAGCATTACGGTTTTGTCTTTGATAGTATCTAGAGGATAGAAGGGACTTTAGTTGGGAGGTGCCTTGGATACACTCTCCCTTTGGACCTCTCCATGCTATCTATGCTGGATTTGTTTTCTGCTAATTATAAGTGGATTGTTTAATTATTGATTTTTTTAGATCATTAGAGCAGCTATAATATAGTTTGTACAACTATGCATTTTGTTTCAGGTAGCTGGATTAATTTACATGTGAGACTCTCATTGATTTTTCTTCTGAGAAGTGATTAGTATCGGTAATTATAACCGCTTTATAGGGTGATTTGGCACCCTTTTCATGCAGTTTCTTTCTCTCCTTTTTGAATATTGGTTCACACCATCTTTTAGGGTTCATGCCATTGTTCAGGGTTTATATGATAAATATGATCTCCGTGGCTGTATCCCTGTGGTTTTTGCCCTAAGTTTCACTACTTTAATTTTCAGTTGTATAAAATAAATTCACAATTTAGTGGCTTTCTATCTCCACAATCTACCATGGTATGCATGACACTTAGTTGAGTGGTCTTGTGTCATGGTCTTATTCATTGGCTATAATCCCAAAAATCTTATCGGTACCCCTGTTTTATACTAATTGTCCTAATACAGGCTGAAATTTGATGGTTGCCCTCTATGTTTGGAAATGCCGTTAACGCCTTCCTAGGCAAAAATTAAGAGGAAGCATATATTGTGTTTTGTTTTTGTCATCTGACAAACTTGTTTTTGTATTATTTTTCCCTGTGCCATTGTTTTTTCATTTACACTTAAGTTTGTATTTTCTTGATTGTATATGATTGTGTAACCATGTGAGCATCAGCTTATTATAGCTCATTCTTTCTGTGTATTTTGTACTCATTTATTAACAAATGTCTCTTTTGATAAATAATTGTGAGTACCTCATTATTTTCTTCTTTTTGCAAAATTGTTCTTCGTTTTTTGGGTCATTATGTGTTATAATTGTTTTCTTTTTAATTATTCCCTGAACCATTGTTGCTTTCATATTGTGTCAAGAGGAGAGGATGAGCAAAGAGGTAGGTCCACTTGTAGAATATCAAAATAATTTAGTTTTCTGATTATTAGTGAGTTTTTCAGTGCCATCGGTGTGTTGGAAGGACTAAAAGAATCGATTTTATGCATGTTTACCAACTGATATTTTGCCGGTATGGGTATGGGTTGAAGAAGACTCCAAGGATTCTGGCTGAGGCCGGAAAAGTCAGTGTGCCAGGAGGGAAATAAATTGAGATAGGTACAAAGGTAGATACAGGGAAGGAATTATAGTCAAGGGCGTTTGTTGTATATCAATTCAACATGAGAAAGTAAGACAGCCAGATATGTGTTATCGGAAGAGTGGTGAGAAAGTTTGGAATGAGAGTAAGATTTGGACATCATCAACAAAAAATGGCAGTAAAGGTGTGGTACCAAAATATTGTAGTCAGAATGTTGTCCATATATATATTTTGTCCTAAGTAAAGTTCATTGGAGTCTACACCCAATCGATAACATATTTGTAAGTGATACATATGCCACAATATTTGTAGTATAACGTGTATTTATAAAAGGGCGCATTCGTACCTTGGGGAATCTTAGTGCTGAATTACAGGTGTTTATTACAACTCAATATACTAGCAATTATTTCATTGACCTCTGAAAGATAAAAGGCTTAGTGGATCCACCAGGATTTGAACCTGTGACCATAAGATCAAATACAGATCTATGAAGTGGATGCATTAGAACCCTTAGCTTCCAGACCCAGCTCTGTTTATGTCAGATCCTATTCTGATATACATCTAGTGGGAGAAACCAAAGAATAGATGATGTCAACAGGAAGGTGGAACATAGAGAAACAAGACACACAGTACTTGGTGGACACCAACTGGTTGTGGAGAGACAGGAGATTGTTTAGATTTTCAGGCACAGATAAAGTCAAGTTCAATAAGTAAGGAGAAAAAACAATTGAGACAAGAGGCAGTGATGCCGAAAGTCTTTGGGAAGATATAAGTGCACGATTATGATATCACGGGGTTGGATCGCTGGTTGCTATTGTGGCAGTCAGGATACTGCCGACAAGCATGTGGCGGTCTGACTGCCATATTTCAATGTGACCGCCAGACTGGCAGTCGGAAGTCGGCGGTACCACAGCAGGGGCATGCTGCAGCCATAAGAATATGCTTCAGCAGATGCCTTCACCATGCAGCGTCTTCAGCACGTCAGTGCACCATGTCATGCATGGCACACGGTGCACACACAACATTGCTAAGGTAGGGGGGCACTACATATGCCCCCAGGCAAATGTTGCTACGGGCTACGACACCTGGGGGCCCTGTTGTGGGCCCACTCGTTGCCTTTCTGACAACCTTTTCATGGCAGGGTCCCTGCCATGAAAAGGTTGTCGAAAGAGGAATCAGAATCCCACTGGTGGTGCCTGCCTTGGCACCGCCCCCATTCTGGGATGCTTTCTCATCTGCCGTGCCGTAGGGATCTATGATCGTAATACGTCAGTCCGACCAAAGGGCTGTCGGCAGTCAGACAGCCAACAACAGGCTGCCGGCGGTCCGACCGACATCATCGTAATCATGCCTTAAGTAGTGTGTTCAACATCATCAAAGTCTACAGAAAGATCAAGAACTATAAAGAGAGGTAAGACAATTATGGTTAGCAGAGTTGATAAAGTTTGCCATGTGCAAGCCTGCTGTTTCTACATATTGAAGCTCCTTGAAGCTTGATTGAAGTGGATTAAGTTTGTTGCTAAAGATAAGAAAGAGTGTAAATCTTTTGAAAACAAGGTGTTCTAATATTTTGGAGAAGAATGGGAGTTGAAACATTAGATAGTAGCTAGAGGGGTCATTAGGATCAGCTGTAGATTTAGCAGAGGTACAACCAGAGCAAATGTATCTCATGAAAGGTGGGTACCAGCAATTTGTGAATCATTAAAAACGGAAGTAAGGCAAAGTAGTACCTTAGAGGTGAGAGCAAGATTTTTGATAGCCTGGAATTAGCATTGTTTGAAACGAAGAATAATATTGGAAGTGTGAAATAAGTCTAATTCATAGATATGACCGCATCTAAAATTGTAGGTAAGGTTATTAGGAGGCTGATTTTGAAGTTGGTGGAGAGAGTTTACTCCATCAGGTCAACAGAGTAAAATACTCCGTCGCCCTGATGGAGTAACTGCCTGCCAAATTTTGAAACGTCCGTCAGCCTAATGGACATTTCAACCATTGACTGGAGCCACCGTCAAGGTGTTTTTTTGCTAATGTATTGGAACTTTGCCGTACCACTCCATGAAACCTGACACAGCCGTACGTCAAAGTTTCAAAAAGTCACCCATAGCGGGGGGGGGGGGCATTTTTAGTTTTTTATTGCCTCTTACTGCCAGTGTTTGCCTTGCAGTAACGGGCAGTAAAAACTAGGGTGGGCGGAATTTGCGTAGTCGCGCTACGCAAAGCTCCGCGAAATGGAAAAAAATCTCAGCGAGCACGCAAAAGTTCCGCGAACATGCGGAATTGCTTGTTCCGCCCGTTCGCGATGCTTTTTTCCTGTTCGCGAACGCTGTTTGCGTGCTCGGGGAGAAATATCTCGCGAACACGCATTTTGAAAGCGCGAACAAGCAAAAAATTCTGCGAAGCTGCGGATCGCGGAATTTTTGGCAATTTTGCGTTCTCCACGGAACGCGAAATTACCCAAATTCCGCAAATTCCGCGAGCGGAACGGAATTTACCACCCAGGCCTAGTAAAAACACCTATATGTCCGCCCATCTAAATTAGGCAGGTGGACATGTAGCCAATTAAAGCTTATTAATGTGATGGTCAAATTATTCCTGTTACTGAGTGGAGCCATTAATGCTACTCACTGGTGCCAGTAATGCAAATTTCTTTGTGCTCATAGTGATGCGTAGATTTACACACTGTATTGGACCATTACTGCATGCTATTGCCACTTGGCACATTGTCAATTTTTTGTATCCAGGTCACTAGCACAATAATGTTTTGGAAAATGAATGCTCAGAATTGTAGTGGCATAAATCGAAGGCAAAGTATGGATTGGTCACAATATCATGACCAGAATGTTGGGGGACAAAATATTAAAGATGAAGCGCAAAGAGGGAGAAATTGATTACTTTTCTTAATTCCACTTTTATGTACCTTGAAGATAAATGTATATCACCAAATGGTGTATATGTGGATTAGATATAAAAAATTTACATAAACTTACCTTTTGATATTTTGAACCTTGATATTTTGGTCATGATATTGTGGCCTTTTGAAATTCTTTCTAAGATATTCCTGATGTACACTTTGTCATTGGCAGTTTCAGAATCCTGTTCAGTGTGGTTCTTTGCTCTTTTCATTTGCAGAGGCTGCATGGGTCCACCAGTCCCCCATGATAACTGGACTTTCATAGCAAAAACAATTGCGAAGTCAACCACAACCTCAGGAGAACAAAGAACAAACTAAAGTAACAATGATAAAATAACATAAGAAAAGTTCAGTGCTCGCAACCAGATTATTAGATGGTTGCTCTCACAGGCACGGAAGAAATATTGTTGCTAATTGCTAATGCAGGAGACTATATTGCAATTACCACTTAACTACGCAGACATCATTGTCTGTACCATGAGAGGAACACTAGAAGATGATAGTCTGTAGAAGATGTCAGTCCGCTATGCAATCTTTATATCTGGCTTAGGACATGATGTAAAGACAATAATGGGCACATCACTCAAACAGAATAAGTCTTACATATAAAGATGCACACAAAGGTTTAGTTTCTTCTCCTTTGTTGAATAGTCTTCAATAGTATTTTGTCACAAGATTCTTAATGTTACCAAGAAAGTACACATGATTACTAAAAAACTACAAAGTCACATTAGGAATTTATATACAAAGTCCCACAAAGGATGATCCCAAGGCACACAAAGAAAGGCACATTAGAGTTCTAGAAGTGTAAGTCACTCATTGTGCCAACAGCTGTAAGCCACTGTGTTGTTTTGTGGTACTCTAGACAAAGGAGAATGTCCCCACTGGACTGTGATGCTCTGGAGGACCTCTGGCACCAACAACAAAGAGACACAATTCCTCTCATGCAGATTTCTCAACACAAAGTGCTTCTCTTGACAAGGGCATGGCATGAGTCGGTGCCCATCCAAGATGGCCAACAAGATTCTGTACTCACACAAGATGGGCCTAATCTCACATGAAGTGCCCTCCAGTAACGGGAGAGCATAACTTTGTACCTTACACTCTGTGTCTACATGAGATGTCTGTGACCATCCTAATTAGGAATATTAAGATAACTTTTCTATCCTGTCATTACTATTCTGTGCTGGATGCCACAGGCGAGATGTTGTACCAGGGCCGACATACACTTCAAGACCTATGCACATGATATTGGGAAATATAGCACAAGTGCCACAGTATAGTCATGGTAGTTGTGGAAAGGGATATGATCCCCACTTGACTAGAAAGGGTGCAATGTGGTGTGTTGAGTTCCCTCAGTTTACTGACATTCATCAACATATGCTGCGCCCTCTCTCCAAGAAGCTGGTGCAAGTGAACATGCATATCATATACAAGTGTACTAGTCTACATGCTTAGCCAAACCTCTCTTCAAACCTCAAGCTGTATAACTCTTTGCCAATACACAGGATATAGAGAGCAGGTCAGGTAACACTTGTAATTGTCTGTTATTATTTTCTTGTGGTTAATAATGACTGAGTTTCAATCTCAGTTATCAGCAGTACCAAAGGAACCATAAATGAGACATTGAAAAACAAAAATGGTGTTAGGCTAGGCGAAGTGTGAGTGCTGGAGTTGTCCCTTTCTCCACAGTCATCCCCAGACGTTTTGCCTTTCTCAACTTATTTTTGCTGAATTAATTTTTTTGGGTCTTAGGACTCTGTGCACTTTACCACTGCTAACCAGTGCTAAACTGCGTGTGCTTGCTCCTCTAAACTAGGGGTGAATGAAAAATTCTGCTCTGATGCCGGAGTTTGCAGAGTTTTGCCCACTCTGTGGGCTGCTTGGAACGCTGCGTTCCCACAAAACTCTGTCAACCGCTGCATGGCAGAGTTTTTTCTCTTGCGCATGGCTTGCCAATGTTAAGTTGCCCAGCACAAGCAAGAATGTGCATCTTCCAGCATGATTTTCAGGCAGTATAATGCCTCCCATGAGATTTCTCAACACAGGCGGTCATGACAGGTCATGACCATTTGTGTTGAGAAAGCTGCTGCTTGAGTGGAGAATCTACTCAAGCGGTAGAAAGAAGCAGCGCCCTTTGGCATGCCACATGCTGCAGTTTGCGCTGATTTTACAGTGCGGAACAAGCTCCTGGCGCTAAAATTTAGAGCGAGCAGCATGACGTGCCGAGTTCTGCCCACTTGCGGAACTCCACGGAATCTCACAGAGTTTTTATGTAACTCCACGGAATTCCGTGGAGTGAAACTCCGCGAGTTCTGCCCACCCCTACTCTAAACATGGTAAAATTGGCTTATACCCAATTGGCATATTTAATTTACTTATACTTCCTTAGTAAAGTGTTACTACATGCACCCAGGGCCTGTCAATTAAATGCTACAAGTGGGCCTGCAGAACTTGTTGTGCCACCCACTTAAGTAGCCTTGCAATCTTGTCTCAGGCCTTCCATTACAGCCTGTGTGTGCAGTTTGAAACTGCCATTTCAACCTTTTTTAAACATTTTGCCAGGCTCAAACTTGCCTTTTTAATACATATAAGGCACCCCTAGGGTAGGCTCTAAACAGCCCACAGGTCAGGGTGCAATGTATTAAAAATGTAGGACAAGTAATTTTAAGTTTTACATGTCCTGGCAGTGAAAAACTTGTACATTTGTTTTTCACTATTGCGAGGCCTACCTCTCCCATATGATAACATTGCAGTTGCCTTATTACACTTAATAAGGGTATTTTCCAAATGCAAGCAGGTAAACAGTTCTTATTTGGTGTCTTTGGAAATGCCACTTTTAGAAATTTGGCCTTTTTCTGCCTTAGCCATTCTGTGCTTGCAGCTTGTCCCTGGGACACATGACTGGGTGTAGTTGGCAGTTTGTCTTTATGTATTCCTCCTAGACAGCCACACACATTCGAGAGCTTAGGCGTTCCTGGATGGGCCATCACTGGTAGGGTGGAAGGGTGGAGTTAGGCACAGCCCCACTTCACCCTGAATAGAGTGTGTCCTGCCTTCACACAAAGGATTGCATACCCCCTGTAGTTAGTCTGGAGCCAGGGCAGGGGAGGCAGGAAACCTGGGCACTTCAAAGGGAATCCTCTAGAAGTTTCCAGGCAACAGGTATAAATATTGGATCACAGACACAAGGCCCATATTTATCAGCATTTCAAGCAACACACTTCAGCAAGACACCTTTCTGACCTGTGTGAAAGGGGGAGGGAAGAAATTATTTGTATTTAACATTATACGGCACATTCCTGTTCTATGCTTGTGCTGGCACGCAAACTGCTGACTAGCGCCAAGGCAGGCACCCTTGCGTTGATGGTGCAAGGGTGCCTGCATTACAGACAGGATTTTTTTGTGTGCAGGAAGGCACACATTCCTGTACAAAAACAATCCTCAGAGGCATTTTCCTCTTTCTACATGTGCTGCAGAATGCAACACATGTAGAAAGAAGAAAAGACGAGGCGAAATAAAGATATTTCTCCTTGCTATGCCTCCCCTTGGGAGGCATAGCATTTTGATGCATTCCCAGGTCTACCGGTATTGGTAAATCTGTGAATGCTTCAGAATCCATGGGTGGATGTGTGGGAACACCCATGTTCCACCCATGGGACACCTCCATGGGGCAGAGCAACCCAAGGTAGTGAATTGCGCTGCCTTACAATACTTCAGATTTATCAAGCACTGCAGGGTCATGCAAGATGGTCTGGTGTGGCTTAGTAAATCTCATCTAGGTTTTGCGTTGCCCTTGCTCCCCTTGCACGGTACAAGGGCATAGCAAAACATTGATAAATATGCCCCCAACTCTTCAGTACACCTCTAGACCTGTGGCTACTACATAAGAAGGACTGCCACTCCGCTGTACTGCTACTCTGCTGCTCTGCTGCCCTGGTTGTTGTGAAGGAAGATTGGACCTGCACCCTTCATTCCAGGCTGAAGTGACTCTAAGGGTCAGCCAGCTGACCTCCTGTTCTGAGCTACAGGGACATAACAAGCTCCAGAGGCTCCCTGAACTGCCCAGCTGATCTGCTGCCAGGATCTGCAATTTGACCTGCAACTGGACCTGCCTGAGCCCTGCTGGCCTCTGCTGGAGTAAGTTCCTGACACCAAAGTGGTGCCCCTCAGGTCCTTAACCCTCAGTGTAGCCGCAGTGGAACTCCTGTGATTTTTTGGGGTCTTTGCAAACACAAACAGGTCCATTCATGTTAAGATCTTGCTAACTGCACCGCCTGCCAACGCGAAGTTCCGGCGAAGCAACTCTTCGCACTACAGCATAGACTCCTTGTGGGGACCACCAATGCAAAGATCCAGCACGGACCACCCGCGACATCGACAGGAACTTTGCACTATGGAGATAACCTTCCTCGACGCTCTCCCTGCTCTTTACCAGCCCTTCCACCTCAAACGGAACTCATTGCACTGTCCTGGATGGTAACTGTTTTAGCAGGACAAACCTGGTCCCTGTATCAAGCCTGTGCTGCGTTGTGGTCGGCCTGAACCTGTGACTTTACTCGGTCTCACACGACCAGATAGCCGTGAGTGGCACTTTGTGCTTTTTGGTGTTACTTATTTTGTCAAGGCCTTGTATCCTCAGGATCGAAGCGATGCTATATATGGTCCACCTCCTGATAGCTTCAAGTCTAATTCGCAATAAGCACAGACTATTGCAGTGATCAGGCGAGGGAAGGAAAGGTAGGGAACAGCATGGAAGGAGACCTGTAAAATACAAGAGAAAAGCTATAGAAATGGTGGTTCAATGCTACTACTTATCCTATTCTTTCTACGGCTAGCAACAGTCATGAGTATGGGGATACCTGAAACAAAATTAAAGCGCATCCTGTCGTCATGTCATGAATCACAGACCAATTTATCCATTCACATACTAAAGGACTAAATGAAGGAAAAAAGATAAGAGAAAATAATAGATTTGAACACACCAATTATATCAAAAGGAATAGCATTCCCCCTGCCCCAATTCTGGCAAATTTAGTAATAACCAAATTAATGTCAAATCCCATACTAACGTACCTCAAGGTATTAATGCCAAAGAACACAGGGGATGAGAGCCACTGACTCCTGATGCTCTAGACCCTCCCCTGTTAACAGGCACAAAACAAATAATAACAAAAGTTAGTCGGTACGTATTTGTTGCATAGCACCAAAGTTGCAAATTAGATATTAATGGAAATATTTGCCAAAGTCTTGTGCAATATCGTTCCTTCAGTTTTCAAAAAGATAATCCAAAACGATAAATGCGGTCTCCACCATTTGTCAAGTTCAGCCAAAACAAAAACGAAATAGTTTCCAAAAGAGATTAGATCCAAAGACTCCCCTAATCACCAACTGATTTTCATTACCATGTTCACTTTAAGTTTCTTTCCCCCAGACCGCCGATGAGTGGCTTTCCATGGAAACCAATTCACCAGAACAAGATGCTTGCTCTCTTCTGTATGAGCTGCAATGAACGCAGCTCGCCAACAGAATCAAAAGGCAATTCCTGAGTACCTCCACCTTCTCCTGGGAGGAGGACTAACGTGCTAATTGGCATCAACTTGAAAACAACAAAAGAAAGTATTTTCCGTCGATGCAGAAATGTAGGAATTGGTGCACTCCGCACCCTTACCAGACCGAGGGATCCGACTGGAACATTCCTCACGGAGTTCAAAATAATCGGCTTCGAGAAAGAATCCGGCAGTTCCTTTGTTTCTGCTGCCGCCTCCCGTATATGCGTGTGCGTCAGGGACTCACAAGTGCTCATGGAACTTGCAGTCTTCTGTTCCAATGGATTTGCATTAGTGTTATAGCTCGGCAACCATCATTTACAGCGCTACCTTACATCTGGCAGTGCTCATCAATGTTTTTGCGCTACGCGCTGATGCACTGTGACAGTACATCCCTTCCTCGGAGAACACTGACAGAGACAAGGCTTTTTGGGGTTACTTTTATGAAAAGATGCCACCAAGCGATGAGCATGTACCCCGGAAGCTGGCTCCCATGAGTTCTCTTCCTGCCCATGTCCCGTCCAGGCCAACAGATACCACAACTTCCCTCTACATAGCTTAGAGTCTAGTATCCCTTTTACTTCATGTTCAATTTCGTCGTTCACCCATATAGGTGAAGGGAACTTTTTTACTGGAGTGTATGAAGGTTTAAGTAGGGACACGTGGAAGGTGGGATGAATACGTAGATTAGAGGGTAAGGCTAACATCACCACTACAGGATTGATATGTTTTATCACTCTATAGGGGCCAATATACTTGGGATTAAACACACTGTATTTCTTAAAACAAATGTTCTTTGTGGATAACCACACAGCATCTCCTTTTTATATGTTGGCCCCGGGCGTCTTTGTTTGTCAGCATATAATTTGCAAGTACTCTTAGCAACTTGTAACTGTTTTTGTGCTTCTTTAAGGGTTCTTTGAATATGCGCTACTCTGTCTTTGACCTCTGGGATAATGTCAGTGTTTTTTGGATGTAGAAAAGAGATAAACCGTGGATAAAAACCGCATGTACTATAATACGGTGAACGATGTGTAGAGCTGGGGACAGTGCAATTGTATGCTATTTCGGCCAACCACAATTTGTCAACCCAGGTTTCTGTGTTTAAATCAATATAACACCTTAAATATTGTTTTAATGTCTGATTCACCCTTTCTGTTTGCCCATCCGTTCGAGGACAAAAACTTGTGGACATGGTAGGTGAGATCTGCAAAGAGGAACACCAAACCCTCCAAAAGTGTGCTGTGAATTGTGATCAGACACAATGATTCTCGGAAGACCATGAAGCCTGAGTATATTAACCAACAGGAGCTGAGCTACCTGACCAGCTGTGGGGATCTGTTTGCAAGCGATAAAGTGTCCCATTTTTGTAAGCGAATCCACAGCCACCAGTATGGTAGTAAATCCCTGGTCTCTAGGTAACCCCACAATAAAATCCAAGGAAATGTTTTCCAACGGTTTTTCTGGAGTGGGAAGGGGTTGTAACAGACCCTGTTGTTTTGTCTTATCACTTTTCATCTGTGTACATGTCTCGCATTCTTTCACCCATCTACAGGTGTCTTTTCTTAAGGTCGGTCACCAAAACTGCCACAGGATTCTATCTAGAGTCTTTTCTGTCCCATTATGTCCTGCACTAGGGATATCATGACACCAGCGGAATGCTTGTCACTGCAGGGTTCTGGTAGGTAGCAATAGCTGGTTCCCCTTAACAGGCAGTCCTTGTTTCATATGCCATTCGGGGTGTTTCTTCAACCAGGTTTTCCATTCACCGGATGCGATGCCACGAGCCACGAGCCACTTCCTTCAAAAAGGTATCAGAATGTGTCACGGAGATAGATACTTTCTGGGGGTCAACGATTGCTTTTTCCGTAGTAACTTCGGGCTTGAAGCATGATTCTTGCCTTGTCAAAGCATCTGCTTTCTTGTTTTTGCTTCCAGGCTGGTATGTTACCAGAAAATTATATGCCGCAAAAAACAGCATCCATCTTAACTGTCTGGGTGTCAGATGCCGTGCTGCCTTCATGAATTGGAGATTATGATGATCCGTAAAGACGGTAACCACATGTTTGGCTCCCATTAAAAAATTTCTCCATTCATTGAAAGCATCTCGTATTGCCAACAGCTCCTTCTCCGCTATCGTATAGTTCTTTTCAGCCATGTTTAACTTTCTAGACATGTAGACAATGGGATGCAATTGCCCTGTAGTGTTATGACGTTGAGACAGCACTGCTCCTACTGCTACCTCTGAGGCATCGGCCTCTACTATGTATGGTCTTTCCGGATCTGAATGAGCCAAAACAGGAGCAGATACAAATGCCAGTTTTAGAGCATCGAATCCTCTTTGTGCCTCTTCATTCCACTGAAATACTGCTTTTTCGGAGTAGTTTTGTGATAGGGGCTACTAGATTCGACAATTGGTTAATGAACCAACGGTAAAAATTAGCAAACCCCAAAAACAGTGAATGTCTCTTATGTTCTGTGGTCTAGGCCAATCTTTTACAGGTGTTATTTTTCTTTTAGCCATTTCTTGTCCAGAAGGAGTGAGCATAACCCCTAAAAATTTGACAGTAGTGACACTGAATTCACATTTGCTTATCTTGCAGAACAGGTGATTCTTTCGAAGAGTCTGTAGAACAGAACATACATGGTGTTTAAGCATTCGTTCCTCTGTTGAATATATCAGTATATCATCGACGTATACCACCATGTATTGATCCAAGTATTACCTCAAGATGTCAATGAGAAAAAACTGAAACGCAGCAGGCGCAATACATAACTCGAAAGGCATCACCAGTTATTCGTACAAACTAAAACGGGTTTTAAATGCAGTTTTCCATTCGTCTCCCTCTCGCATACGTACCAGGTGATAGGCTCCTTTGAGATCCAGGTTGGTATAGATAACTGCTTTTTTCACTTGTTCCAATAAAACAGGAATCAACGGAAATGGGTATTGGTTCTTAATTGTGATGGCATTCAACGCTCTGTAATCAATACAAGTGCGCAATTCCCCATTTCCCTAGGTATGAAGAACAACGGAGAATCAGCGGGTGATCTTGAATTACGGATAAAGCCTAGTGAAAGGTATTTATCTAAATACTGACGTAGATGTTAGTTTTCGGGCTCAGTTAATGCATATTTCCTTCCGCATGGAATAACCGCACCTGGCACCAGATCAATCTGACAATCATATTGTCTATGGGGGGAAGAGCTTCTGCCATCTTCTTGCTGAATACGTCAGCATATTCCAGATATTCCTTGGGTAAAACAACTTTTTTTTTCTGCCGCAGTGGCAATGTAATGCCGCATAGCTAAGGCTTTAGAGGGTATTCCAGTGTTCCTGATGCAATGCGTTCTTCAATATTCCGAATTCATATTCAGGGACTTCTCCATCCAATTGATTTCCGGATTATGTGTCTGTAACCATGGTAATCCCAGTATAATCCCAAACTGTGGAGCTTGGATGATGTTGAAAGACAATTTCTCCAGGTGTTGAGAACCATACTGAACTTCAAGGTCTTCTGTTATGAAATATATGTTCCCCGATTCCAATCGTCTTCCATCTACAGCAAAAATGGCGTCTGGTACTTTTTTGTCTTGTAGGGAAACCCCAAGTCTTGGGGTTTCATTTTTATCCATAAAGCATCCTGTAGCTCTAGAATCCACCATGGCTTGTGTTCTCTGCCATACATATCGTACTTCGATGTAAAGATCAATATAAAAATGTATTTTGCATGATGTCTCTTCATTCCTCAAAGAAGGGATGAATATACCGCTCGAAGGGATCCCTTCTTTACCCTTCAAGCACTCTAGTTTTCCGACATCTTTGCTGCTGCTACCGCAGCTACTTGTTTGTATTCAACATGATTGTTTTTTGGCTTCATCAAGCAATCTTTGATGAAATGTCCTTTTCTTCCGCAGTATAGACAAAGACCTTTTTTACGCCTCATCTCTCTTTCCTCTGGGGTTAAAGAGGCCCGCACTGTCCCTATCTCCATAGGTTCTTGTCTAGGTGCATAACCACCTTCAAATGATCTAGGGCGATCCAAGCGTGGTATGTTTTTTTTCCTTTCTTTTGTGTTCTCCTTTGCGTTCACTGATGAGGTGATCCAAACGTAACGAAAGATCGATTAATTCTTCACAGGTTGAAGGTTGTGGATCATTTGAGCAATCACATCTTTTAGTTCCTCCTTAAGTCCCTGATGATATATAGCAGCTTGTTTGGACTCTGGCCATTCAGCTCCTGTTACCAGTCTTTGAAAATCATTCAAATATAGTATTAAGTCTCGATTTCCTTACTTGAGTTCCAATAATTTTCGGTCAGCCGAGAAGGTAGCTGCTCTTCGGTTGAAAGTCTTTTCGAATTCTACCCTGAAGGCATTCCCGTCATATAACAATGGGTCGTCTCTCCTTACTAATGGCACTGCCCACTGAGCAGCATCCCCTGCCAAGTACGAAATTAGAGACGCTACCTTTGCTTGAGTAGTAGCAAATGCCTTTGATTTACAGGAGAAGTGTAATAATACTTGTGTAAGAAAGACTTGTACCTTACTAGGCTCCCCATGAAATCTTTCGGGAGGTGCTAAAGGGACAGGATTGGGCACCTCTACAACAATTGGATTAGACGTTTGGTGTGACACCCCTCCCACATCAAATGGGTTTCTTTGCATTCTCTCCACCCGTGCTTGTAAAGTAGCTGTCTCAGTGTGAGATGCGGCTAGTTCAGTTTGTACAATAGCGAGGGCTGCTAGTACAGCATCTAAAGTAGCCATATTGAATCACTTCGACCAGGGGGGTAATAGATTCGTGGGCCTATTATTTTGTCAAGGCCTTGTATCCTCAGGATCGAAGCCATGCTATATATGGTCCACCTCCTGATAGCTTCAAGTCTGATTCGCAATAAGCACAGATTATTGAAGTGATCAGGCGAGGGAAGGAAAGGTAGGGAACAGCGGGGAAGGAGACCTGTAAAACACAAGAGAAAAGTAATAGAAATGGTGGTCCACTGCTACCTCTTATCCTCGTCTTTCTACGTCTAACAACAGTCATGAGTATGGGGATACCTGAAACAAAATGAAAGCACGTCCTGCCGTCATGTCATGAATCACAGACCAATGAATCCATTCATATACTAACGGACTAAATGAAGGAAAAAAGACAAGAGAAAATAATAGATTTGAACACACCAATTATATCAAAAGGAATAGCATTCCCCTGCCCCAATTCAGGCAACTTTAGTAACAACCAAATGAATGTCAAATCCCATACTAACGTACCTCAAGGTATTTATGCCAAAGATCACAGGGGATGAGAGCCACTGACTCCTGATGCTCCAGACCCTCCCCTGTTAACAGGCACAAAACAAATAACAAAAGTTAGTTGGTGCGTATTTGTTGCATTGCACCAAAGTCGCAAAATAAATATTAATGGAAATATTTGCCAAAGTCTTGTGCAATATCCAATATCGTTCCTTCAGTTTTCAAAAAGATAATCCAAAACGATAAATGCAGTCCCCACCATTTGTCATGTTTAGCCAAAACAAAAAGGAAATAGTTTCCAAAAGAGATTAGATCCAAAGACTTTCCCAATCACCAACTGGTTTTCATTACCATGTTCACTTTAAGTTTCTTTCCGCCTAGACCTCCGATGAGCGGCTTTCCACGGAAACCAATTTGCCAGAACAAGATGCCTGCTCTCTTCTGCATGAGCCACAATGAGTGCAGCTCGCCAACAGAATCGAAAGGCAATTCCTGAGTTCCTCCACCTTCTCCTGGGAGGAGGACTAACGTGCTAAATGGCATCAACTTGAAAACAACAAAAGAAAGTATTTTCTGCCGATGCAGAAACGTAGGAATTGGTGCACTCCGCACCCTTACCAGACTGAGGGATCCGTCCGGAAAATTCCTCACGGAGTTCAAAATAATCGGCAGCGAGAAAGAATCCGGAAGTTCTTTTGTTTCCACTGCTGCCTCCCGTATACGCGTGTGCGTCAGGGACTCGCAAGTGCTCATGGAACTTGCTGTCTTCTGTTCCAATTGATTTGCATTAGTGTTATCGCTTGGCAACCATCATCTACAGTGCTACCTTACATCTGGCAGTGTTCATCAATGTTTTTGTGCTACGCGCTGATGCACTGTGACATATTTTCAATTAAAACTTTAAAATTGTGTTGTGTTTTCACTTCCTTACTGTTTGAAGTGCTGCAAACAAACTATACACATTGCCTTTATTATAAGCCTGGCTGCTCTGTGCGAAGCTACCAGAGGGCCAAGCACAGGTTAATTTGGGTTTGCTTGTGACTTCACACTCACAAAGATTGTGGTTGCTGCTTGACTAGGTTTTCACCCCCCCCACCTGTAACCCAATTTCTTACGTGAGATAAGCAAGAATTGTTTTTTATGGTGAAACATTCTTGTCCCTGAGTGTTTTGCTGGCTACAGTATGTGACCACACTCTGATTGTATTGAAATTATAAGTAATTGATTTAATAATTTTTTTTCCATCTACACTGGTTATCTTAATCATTTCTTTTATTAAGCCAATCCTTGCGAAAACAACATTTATGACACATGTACAAAATCTTTATCAATTGTTTTTAGCTTGTATATCTAAAATAATGTTATTTCACATAAAAGGTTTACCCACGTCCCACTTGTTAATGTGTATCCAAGTAATAATAAAAAATGAAAAATAATAAAAGCAACAATGTGTATTCCTGTCATGAACTTACAAGTGAAAGTGCATAGATATACTTTTTACAACATTAGATTAAATTGGAACAAAATCAATTGGCCAATTCGATTTAAACGTGGAGTAGTGTGTGTGGATTAATCAAAATGTACATCACTAACCTTCATCGACCATAGTACTACTTTGTTACTGGAGATGTATACAAAATGCTGACGTTTATCCAAATATTTTTTTTTCCTTATAGATATCAATCCATTTTTTATGGTTATTTATGTTTTCCTCCTTGAATGTCAATCCTGAAAGACACGGTAGGCAGTATACCTCAGGATCAGAACCTTTATTCTTATCAGTTGAACAAATCACAAAACATTTTGGAGAATGTTTTAATAAGCATAATTTTGATGGGAGTTGTTCTAGAATAACTCATGTAGTGTGATAGCATCTTCCTATTCTGGATATGATTTATCAAGGGATGCTGCCTTTTTGAGGTTTAATCTCTGAGTGGATTGCATGATTTGCAGGCAGATGGCTGCAGAGTAGCGAATAGAGCTCTTGTTATATATTTGAAGAGGTGCAAAGCTGTTCTTCTGGGGCTCTGTTGGGTTGAAAGCAGTAAGGCTGGAATTAATTTTCACTTGAAGGTGTTGATTCTTCTGGGTAATTTATGACCAACTGGGAAATTCCAATGCTGATTACAAATGTTACCCGCTGTGTTCAATGGCTCAAAACAGCACTCGCCAGTTCAATGGCTCAAAACAGCACTCGCCATGTCTTGAACCATGATATGATCTTGGCAACATTATGTCATATCTAGGGGTGGGCGGACAACTCCGTTCCGCCCACGGAATGTGCAGAATTTTGCCCGTTCCGCAAAGTAGGCGGAACAGGCAAATCTCCGCACACTCAGGGCGGAGCGGAGTTGGCCTCCCGCCCGCCTCCCGTCCGCACTATTAAAACATTATAAATAAGAATTTAAAACACCTTACCTTATCGGCGGCATCCCCGGTCATCCCTCCTTCTCCATTGCGACTTCTTCTTCAAAACTGCGCATGCGCGGGTGCCCGCGCATGCACAGTTTTCCAGAAGAAGACGCGATGGAGAAGGAGGGAAGCCCGGGGACGCCGCCGATAAGGTAAGGTGTTTTAAATTCTTATTTATAATGTTTTAATAGTGCGGGCGGGAGGTGGGTGGTGCGTAGCGGAGCTACGCGGAGTGTGCGGAGATTGGTTCCGTCTCCGTGGCACTCCGCGTAGCCCCGCTACGCCCACTACGCCCCCCCCTAGTCAGATCCCTGTGCCTCAAATTCGGTTTGCAAATAATTGAGGCGTTTTCACTGTCTTTCCAGCCTCACTGTTATGTTATGTCATGTTATTTTCCATTATGTTATGTCATGTTAGGTGTTTGGACAAAATATCGGAAAAAAATATTGTGATACAAAAATATTGAGTCAAGAATATTGGGATGTCAAAATATCATTGACAGGACTATCGAAGGTAAAAATATCACTTTAAGTATTGTTAGGTCTCGCGCCTAGCGTTGCAGTGCGTAGCACTGCTCGCGCAGCGCGAGACCTCTTGTACGGGCTTTAGAAAGCTAACCACACGCTCGTGCGTGTGGTTTTGCTTTCGCCTGCTGTTATTGGCTTTCGCGTGTTTTTTTAATAAATACAGCACGCGATTGAGCAAAGGCGGGCGCATGTCCCGCCTTTGCTCCTCCCATTCCCACTGGTGGCTAGCACGCGCAGCAGCGCGCGTTTGCCTCGCTGCCGCGCTCCCTCCCCCGCTCCTCTGTGGTGCGCGCGCACCACTGGTTTTTCCAGATAGTATCTGAAATAAGTTTCGCAGCTGCTTTTAAAAGTGTTGAAGTATTGAAGTATTATGCATTGCACTATGTTCACTATGTTCACACAGTATAAAAATGTCTGCCCCATCTTTAGGCCGCTCCTTGGACTTCTGTGAGGCAGAACTCCCGTGTTTTCTGCTGACTGTCTTTGGCGTGGATGTACGGAGGAATGTTTGATTACAGTGTAACAGGTTTGGTGGCGAACTCCAGATAAATGTACACCACGCACGCAAAATGTTCCTTTGGGCATTCAGTTCAGCTACTTGCAGAGGTGGAGGGCTCTGCTCTTCGATGTACTTCCTGACAGACTGCTAAGTTTGAAGTGCCTGTCGGGCACAGCTTGCTCTTTTGAAACTTTCTTAGATTTTTCACTGAGGAACAGTGCCGATGCCAACAATGAGAATAGCACTGATGATCCCAATGGGACTAGTGCCGATGCCAACAATGAGAATAGCACTGATGATACCAATGGGACTAGTGCCCATGACAACAATGAGAATAGCGCTGATGATACCAATGGGACTAGTGCCGATGCCAACAATGAGAATAGCGCTGATGATACCAATGGGACTAGTGCTGATGCCAACAATGAGAATAGCACTGATGATACCAATGGGACTAGTGCCGATGCCAACAATGAGAATAGCACTGATGATACCAATGGGACTAGTGCCCATGACAACAATGAGAATAGCGCTGATGATACCAATGGGACTAGTGCCGATGCCAACAATGAGAATAGCACTGATGATACCAATGGGACTAGTGCCGATGCCAACAATGAGAATAGCACTGATAACCATGGGACTAGTGCCCATGACAACAATGAGAATAGCGCTGATGATACCAATGGGACTAGTGCCGATGCCAACAATGAGAATAGCACTGATGATACCAATGGGACTAGTGCTGATGCCAACAATGAGAATAGCACTGATAACCATGGGACTAGTGCCCATGACAACAATGAGAATAGCGCTGATGATACCAATGGGACTAGTGCCCATGACAACAATGAGAATAGCGATGATGATACCAATGGAACTAGTGCCGATGCCAACAATGAGAATAGCACTGATGATAACAATGGGACTAGTGCCGATGCCAACAATGAGAATAGCACTGATGATAACAATGGGACTAGTGCCGACGCAAACAATGAGAATAGCACTGATGATAACAATGGAACTAGTGCCCATGACAACAATGAGAATAGCACTGATGATAACAATGGGACTAGTGCCGATGCCAACAATGAGAATAGCACTGATGATACCAATGGGACTAGTGCCGATGCCAACAATGAGAATAGCACTGATAACCATGGGACTAGTGCCCATGACAACAATGAGAATAGCGCTGATGATACCAATGGGACTAGTGCTCCTGACAGCAATGAGAATAGCACTGATGATAACAATTGGACTAGTGCCGATGCCAACAATGAGAATAGCGCTGATGATAACAATGGGACTAGTGCCGATGCCAACAATGAGAATAGCGCTGATGATACCAATGGGACTAGTGCCGATGCCAACAATGAGAATAGCGCTGATGATAACAATGGGACTAGTGCCGATGCCAACAATGAGAATAGCACTGATGATAACAATGGGACTAGTGCCCCTGACAACAATGAGAATAGCACTGATAACCATGGGACTAGTGCCCATGACAACAATGAGAATAGCGCTGATGATACCAATGGGACTAGTGCTCCTGACAACAATGAGGATAGCACTGATGATAACAATGGGACTAGTGCCTATGCTAACAATGAGAATAGCACTGATGATAACAATGGAACTAGTGCCGATGACAACAATGAGAATAGCACTGATGATAATAATGAGAATAGCACTGATGATAACAATGGGACTAGTGCAGATGCCAACAATGAGAATAGCACTGATGATAACAATGGGACTAGTGCTCATGACAGCAATGAGAATAGCACTGATAACCATAGGACTAGTGCTCATGACAACAATGAGAATAGCACTGATGATAACAATGGGACTAATGCCGATGCCTACAATGAGAATAGCACTGATGATAACAATGGGACTAGTGCCGATGCCAACAATGAGAATAGCACTGATAACCATGGGACTAGTGCCCATGACAACAATGAGAATAGCGCTGATGATACCAATGGGACTAGTGCCGATGCCAACAATGAGAATAGCGCTGATGATACCAATGGGACTAGTGCCGATGCCAACAATGAGAATAGCGCTGATGATACCAATGGGACTAGTGCCCATGCCAACAATGAGAATAGCGCTGATGATACCAATGGGACTAGTGCCGATGCCAACAATGAGAATAGCACTGATGATACCAATGGGACGAGTGCGATGCCAACAATGAGAATAGCACTGATAACCATGGGACTAGTGCCCATGACAACAATGAGAATAGCGCTGATGATACCAATGGGACTAGTGCCCATGACAACAATGAGAATAGCGCTGATGATACCAATGGGACTAGTGCCGATGCCAACAATGAGAATAGCACTGATGATAACAATGGGACTAGTGCTGATGCCAACAATGAGAATAGCACTGATGATAACAATGGGACTAGTGCCGATGCCAACAATGAGAATAGCACTGATGATAACAATGGGACTAGTGCCGATGCCAACAATGAGAATAGCACTGATGATAACAATGGGACTATTGCTCATGACAGCAATGAGAATAGCACTGATAACCATGGGACTAGTGCCCATGACAACAATGAGAATAGCCCTGATGATAACAACAGGACTAGTGGTGATGATAACAATGAAAATAGCTCTGATGATAACAATGGGACTAGTGCTCATGACAACAATGAGAATAGCACTGATGATAACAATGACTATAGCTCTGATGATAACAGTGGGACTAGTGCTAACGAGAACAGTGAGAATAGCGCTGATGACAACAATGAGACTAGTGCTGATGACAACACTAATGACAACAATGAAAATAGCGCTGATGATAACAATGAGACTAGTGCCGATGACAACGAGACTAGTGCCGATGACAACGAGACTAGTGCCGATGACAACAATAAGAATAGCGCTGATGATAACAGGACTAGTGCAGATGGCAAAACTGCATGATTAAGAGACTGTTACTCAGGGTCCGCACTGCTCATTCATAGGAGACACTGTCCTGGACTCACATGTCTCTCATCATTGTGCACACTGGTCTTTAACCATATTCCTCCAACAGATTCTAGCACATTATTACAGGTTAATATGTTCCTTGTGAGGCCTCCTGACTCCTGCCATTGGGATTTAAGTTCTGCCACTATGTTGATTATAATTCCAGTGCTGGAGCATTGTGCTTTTGGTTACACGAAGCCATCTCGTGCCTTACCTGTACTTGTTTGTTTTTGTGAGTAACGTTAAAGGAGCCAGTATGCGCTGTGGAAAGGGCTTTTCGGTAACAACAAGCATTTGCAATGCAATAGGTCTTGCATTTACGCGAGTTTGACCTATTGGCATTGTAAATGACAATGGCTTTTATTTATGTTTCAAAAACCAAAACATAAATAAAAGGCAATGTCATTTACAATAAAAATAGCTCAAACTCTCGCAAATGCGAGACCTATTGCATTGTAAATGCTTGTTTTTAATATTGTTGTTAAAATAGCGATGTAGAAAATATTGTAGGTATCATTTGTAAGTGTCAATAAGTATGAAATTTATTGTAGTCTGTTTTATTCTATATATTTATTTTAAGAAATGAGTTTTTAGTAACATAATTTATTATTATGAAATTGTTGAAATTTATATTTTTAGTTGTGTTAGTGTATATAAGTAATGATTTTATAATTTTTTTTAGTAGCAGGATATGGGGTTTTATGGGATAAGGGTGGGGAGATTTTTAAAAAGTGCATATTTTAAAGTACATTTTATGTTAATCATTTTAAAATGTTTAATTGTATTTGTTACATTAATATTTGTAATGTATTTGAATATATAATTAATTAAACAATATATTAATGTTATAAAAAATGAAATATTAAAAACATTTGAATTATAAAAATATTTTAAACATTAAAAATATATGAACATTTACTTTAATAAAGTAAAATAATTGGACATGTTTTATATAAAAGTTTTACATTTTATAATTTTTTGGGTAAAAATGCAAATATAAAAAAAGGTTATTTTAAAATTATCATTGTATATTAAAAATATATTTCACTTTTTTTTATTTAAAAATTATATATTGTTTTATTTTATGATTGTTAATTTTGGATTATAATTTTATTCTTTATTTTATGGTTTAAAGCTTAGGGGTGGTAGTATATATTTAAAAACATATATTTATTATTAATAGTAATAAAACATGTTTTATATGTTAATATTTAAATATGAATGCATAGGTTTGTGGTTTTGGTTAGTGTATTTTTAGATTACATTTTAGTGTATTTCATAGTTAAAAATGTTTTTTTGTGTATGGAGTATTGATTGTGTATATAACATGTTTGATTTGTATCATCTTGGATACACTGTTCTAGATTGCAGTGGAAATATTCCATTTCACCTCTTTAGCTTTCAACACCTTCTTCATATAGGATTAGATTGGTGTGGGATTAGTAAATGCCACCTCTTTAGTGTCCAGCACCTTCCCCCAATATGGTTAGATTGGAGTGGGAATAGTAAATTACTACCCCTTTAGGGTCCAACACCTTTTCCCAATATGGTTAGATTGAAGTGGGAATAGTAGATGTCACCCCTTCAGTATCCAGCACCTTCCCTTAATATGGTTAGACTGGAGTGGGAATAGTAAATGTCACCCCTTTAGTGTCCAACATCTTCCCCAAATTGAGTTAGATTAGATCGGAAATAGTAAATATCATTCCTTCGCTTTCCTACATATTACTCAAAGTGGTTTATATTGGAGTGGGTATAGTAAATTTCACCCTTTTAGTGCCCATCACCTTCTTCAAATCGGTATACATTTGGAGTGGGAATAGCAAATGTAATGCTTTTAGTGTCCAGCACCTTCACTAAATTGGAATAGGTTGGAGTGGGAATAGTAAATGATATATCTTTAGTGTCCAACACCTTCCTCAAATTGGTTTAGATTGGAAAGGGAATAGTAAATGTCACCCTTTTATTTTCAATCCTGTCCCCAAATTGGTTTTTATTGGAGGGGGAAGAGTATTTTTCACCTCTTCATTGTTCAACACCTTCTTCATAATGGTATATATTGGAGTGGGAATAGTAAATTCTACCCTTTTAGTGTCCAACATCTTCCCAAAATTGGTATAGGTTAGAGTAGGAATAGTAAATAGAACCCTTTTAGTATCCAACACTATCCCCAAATAGGTTTAAATTGGAGTGGGAATAGTATTTTTCACCCCTTCAGTGTCCAACACCTTGTTCAATTTGGTATAGATGAGAGTGGGAATAGTAAATGCTACCCTTTTAGGGCCTAATTACGAGTCTGGCGGTCCTCGAACCACCAGACTCATGGTGGGGTGGTGGTCTTCCGACAGCTACATTATGACCTTGGCGGTCATGTTGCCCTGGGACGGCTGACTCTGCCAGGGAACCGCCACTCCCTGGCGGTGGTCTTGAGGCAGTAATATGCTTGGCAGGACTGCAACGGTCCAGCCAAGCATATTACAACTTTCCTCAACGCGACTGATTTCATGGAAGTCTTCCCTCCTTGAAAAAAGTGGTGGTGAGGACAGAAAGGGGGCCCTATAGAGCCCTCTTGTGCCTCACTCCATGCGGATGCATACAGGGTTGCACAACATGTGTCCCCCTGTGTGCATGCCATTTTTTGGGCATTTCCTAAATTGTTTTATATTCAAATTTTCAACATCATTTAAACATAAATTCACTAAATATTAAACAATTGCATATATATTATACTACTATTTAATTTATACTTTACAATTTGTTTAACAGTTTTTACAATGTTTTTAACATGTTTTACATATGTAATAAATGTTTACATTTTTCCATACATTTATTCAACATTTTTACAATTATTTCCCATTTAGATGTGTAAGGATATAGTCTTATTTTTAGTTTAATTTAGTGGACTTTTTTGATCACTTCCTTCTATTTTGTAACCTATTTGTTTAATTTTTAGTCGATGTTACTGGAACCAGGTTTTGATAAGGTGCTGTTCGTTGGAACAGGTACGTCCTTTTTTAAGAGTTTTGAGGGTGGAGGAAGTTTAGGGGTGAGGTCTAGAAATTAGACATAGCTTTGTTTGTGTTTCTTTTGTATATTTAGATGTATTAAAAGTAGTGTTTTTCACTAGTTTGTAGTTTGGGGCTTTTGTACACTGTGTTAGTAATATACTGTTTTGTTATGTTAAATTGTGTTATGTTACTTATATTTTAGTGATTAAGGGCCTGTTTACAACTTTGGCAGTGCAAGAGTGTGGCAGCATGCCAGTGCCCCACTCCTGCACTGCCAAACTCGACCGATGGCAGTCCGCCAGATTGAAAGTTTTCTAGTTGTCTGGTGGGCGATCCTTTGGCATGCCCACGGAGGTGCCTTTTTAAAATTGAACTCCAATGCAAGCTCCTGCACGGCATGGAATGTTAAGTCCATGGAGTGCAGGAACTGGGCATACATGCAAACAGGGGAGCACACCATGTGTCCCAGTGCATGCATCCCCATGGCCTGAGGCTCCAGGGGGCCCTGCAGTGCCCCTTAGTTTCCTCACCGCCAGCAGTGTCATGGTGTGAATATTACCATAAGACCGCTGGCAGTGAGGAAACTCATAATATGCTTGGCGGGCCGCAGCGGCCCTGCCATGCTTATTGCGGCATCACACCGCTGCGCCACCGCCAGGGATCACGGATCCCTGGCGGTTGCAGCGGTCCCAAAATGGTCTTACCGCCATACTCGTAATACAGCGGTCGGACCACTGGTGCTGCGGTCACCGACCGCCACTGCTTCGCTACCACAGGTTTGGTGGTCCAATGGACCGCCAAACTTGTAATCAGACGCTAAGTGTGACGTATATGAAATTTTGGGAATGTAATGAGTTTTACAGGTGGGTTTTCCTATTGACTTTGCAGGGTTTTTTTTACGAACGTGTTCTATGGGCATTGGAGTATCCATTTAAAAAAAAAAAAAAGGAATTACATTTTGGTTTGTAATAAAGCAATACTTTTTACTTTGATTTCTTTTTCTTTGGTTATTCTGGAGTATTTTTGTTTTTTTAACACTTGTTTCTATTTTTTTATGGTTCCTAGATACTTTGGATTGCTTCGAGGTATCTCTAATGGATTCTTTTTATTTTTGCTTTTTTGGGGGCTTTTTGGACAATATTTTTCCTTTTTTTGGTGGATTACTATTTTTGACTACATGGATACAGAGGACGCTCTGTAGCTAGACAACAGTAAGTCATATTTATTTTGTTTCTTTTTGGTGGGAAATGTTTTATTTTATCGATTGTATAAATATATGATTGTTATTTGGAATTGTTTGGTTTATGTGTTGTAATTATTTTATGTGATGGATTGAGTTTGTTTTTTAGTTGGTGAAGGGTACATTTTTTTTGTTTAAATAATGTATATATATTATCTCACTCTTCACTTACATAAGACTCTTTCAACAAAAAGATGAGAGGCAATACAATCTTAAAGAGACGTTTCAATATTCAATAATATTCCATTCACTGTATTTCCGTGTAAGCAGAAAAATTATTTATTTTGTTTTCTTAAAAACAAGTAGGCACAGCCAACGTGTTTCACCAGGGAACTGCTGTACCCTGGCAGTGGTGCAGCGGTGTAGAGGCAATAATATGCTTAGCCAAGCATATTACAAGTTTCCTCTCCACCACGGTTTTCATGGCAGTTCCACTGTCATGAAAACCGGGGTGGAGAGGAAACAATGGGGCCCTACAGGGCCCCCTGGTGCCTCACACCATATGGATGTGTGTGCATGCACACAAGTTCCTGCACGGCATGGACTATATATTATGGACTGATTCCAGTTGCTGGTGCTATATAGCACCAGCAACAGGAATCAGGTGAGGTGCATACAGTGTATCGTGGTGCGGGAGTGTTTCTTAGTGGCACGCAGTGAACTACCTGTCCCAGATCACCATGAGGGCAGAGGAGGAGCCCCGCAAACCACCGCACTTGATTCCTGTTGCTGGCGATATATGGTGCATACAGTGTACCCATGGCGCAGGAGTGTTTCTTTGGTGGCACGCAGGGGATTACCTGTCCCAGATCACCACAGGGGCAGAGAAGGAGCCCCGCAAACTACCACACCTGATTCCTGTTGCTGGCGCTAAATAGCACAGACAGTGTACCTGCTGCGCAAGCCACACCCAGACAAAGCCCGGGCCTAGGGTGGGGCCCTTCATGCCAGTCAGAGCCCAGAGGAGGCTGAGCTGGGCCACACCTCTTGGCCCCAGAATAAAGGTACTGTTAATTTCACTCCTCCTACAATCAGTGGGGATAGGTCTTGTGGTGTATTGAACCACGCCAACTGTAAGCAAACTTGAGTTGGAACCTGGTGGAGGCAGGGACAGGGACAGGCATTTGTCTCTGACTTTGACTTTGCCATCTTTTGTGTCACCCTTAAAAGGCACTGTGCCCATTGATCCAGATTGCCTCCCTATGAACATTGTGACTTTTAATCGTGTCAACTTACGATAGTCTGGGGCCCTTCCAGTGCTAACTGCCTCCAGTGTGTTTCGTCTTTTTTCCCTTTAGTGTGTCCTTTTCCCATCTTCTTTGTTTTTGCTTTTTTGACCTCTGTCCCATTTGTGGGTTTTGTATGCACAAATAATGTCCAAGAGAAAGTTAGGTCTGAAAAGGAAGGCAGCAGCAGCTGCAAAAAAAAAAATGGCACCCTGGGTGGGTATATTGAAAAAGCAGTGTGGCACTAGACAAATAAATGTTGCTAGCCATGAGATGGTTATCTCTGTCTTCTATGGCACCCACACTAATTATGTCTAATGCAGGTGATATCTCAACCACTCCCCCTCCTGCTATTTTGGCAGCAGGGCCTGCAGTAGGGGGGTTCAGATGAGATGTGTGCCTTTATTGGCACTCCGCAGCCCACGAAGTCTGCCACATTACCCCGCCCCAAATGGAAATGTGGGCTACTGAAAGCTCACTCTGCTAGTCCTATTACACCTCCTGGGTCCATGTTTCTTCCAACCTTAAAGAAGTCATTGAGAGTATTTTGACTCAGTGTAGTAAGGGTGTGGCTGATCTTCTTAACGCTAAGCTGTCGGGGCTGCATGATGGTTTGGGGCACATTGAGGTAAAACCTGAAGAATTGGATGCGAGGATGGTCATGGGACTAGTAGGAGAATGCAGCCTGGCTTTAGGGGCTGGACCTCCAAGAATTAGCAGAGAGCAATGGCCCCAGCTTGAGGGGAAAGGGAGAGGTCAATTCCACAATAGTGTGACTACTGGAGGTATTGCCCCTCATGTTGGCAATGACCACCGTACATCCACATCTGTGATAGATGGCCCACATGTTTGGGTCCCTAATCCCCTTGAGGACTCCTCATCAACCCCCCCCATCCAGGTAGATACCGCACACAGAAATGTTTCTCGCTGTGATACAGATAGCAGCTTGTCCTTATGTTATTGTCCTGGCACATATCCTGATGTTACTCCTGTACGACCAATTAACAAGACTATCCATTGGGTCCCTGGGAACTTTATGGGTAGAGGTAACATTTTCCCAGAGGTTCTTATGGCAAGAATAGTGGGGTGGGTTGGGAAGGTGAATAAATAATTCAATGGGGACTGTGTTACTGTTACACTTAGGAATCCCAGGGTTGCTTGTAACCTTATTTAGGCCTCTAGACAAGGGCACGCCAACCACAGCAAAGTCAAGATTCTGCCCCTGGGTTATTACTATAGAAATCTGGTTAGGAGTCCCGCCGGGAGGGAGAGGTTTCCCTATCTAGTTCTGTGCAGCCATCTTTCTTCAACATACCTGTCCAAAAACCGTTTCTATCTTTCAGGTGATCTGTCAGAAAATGATTGACAGAGTACCTCTGATGAGGCTAGGATGCGGTCTGTTGAGGAAATCAGTAGGAAAGAGGCTCCACTGGGACACAGATCCAGCCCACACCAAGAACTGATGGATAATCCGTGTCAGACAGTGGGCAACACTACACAATTTTCCTTGACGAGTAATAAGGGCAATCTAGTGATGTCAGATAAGCATGCCCATGTGATTAAGACCATTTTTAGGAACACTGCTGGGTTAGTTAGTAAAATGGGATGCGAGGAGTGGGTGAAGTTTATTTGTAATTATGAAATTATCTTTTTCCAGGAGATTTGGATGACCCAAATTATTTACTTAGATGGGTACTGCCCCTACTCTGTCCCCGTGGCTCCATCACCATTGGGCAGAGCCAGGGCAGGACTAATGGCATGGACTAAAGTTATCCTGGATTGCAAAATCAGCCTAGTCTCTTCTGTTTGCACTTTATTTCAAGCACTCTTATTTCTGTGGCCCAATGGCTTAAATGCTGTTTGTATCAATTTATATAATGACTTTTTTGAGCATGATAACTTGACTAATTTTAACAAGTTATACAATTTTATCGTTGACCTGGAAGTTAAGCTTGCTTATTTACACAAAAGCTATGGATGTAATGATTATCTGTAAAACATGTACCAAGTAGGCGGCCATATGGGTACACAAATGTATGAGAAACAAAGGTGGTGGCCCTTTTTCTGAACATAATGGCACTTAGTCACATTGTAATTTGAATTGCGAGAAATTTATAATGCGCTGGTAAATCATTTTACTCCCACAGAATATTAAGCTGCGCATGTGTAATTTTCCAGGGAGCAAATCCCATGCAAGGGTAGAAAAGTGGGTATTTTTAAGAAGTGGTAAACATTGGAAGTGTGTGAAAGCCCAGTCTGTGGTCACTCACAAACTCCTCTCCAACCCTTACCAACCCTGAACATTTAGAAAATATTCCTAACAAGGGCCGGAATAAATTCCTTTGCAGGATGATAAGGGGAAGGGTACACACCAAAAAATGCTGCTGGTGAAGCAAAAAGGAGTTCTCCTGGGGCAAAGTGATCCCAGTGAAGGAAAAAGGACAAAAAAAGGTGCTCTTCTGTCAAGGCTTTGATATTTCAGTAGGTTGAATTGAATTCTATGTACAGATATGGCAGGAGAAAAGTCAACTCACAGGCAGAAGCAGGAAGTCAGAACATTTCCTGGAGTACACATGGAAACCTGTGACTGCAGCAGCTTGCAGGGCAAACTCCTGGAAAGATTTGTGAATCTGGTTAAGGTTATAAATCAGTACTGAAGTGTTGGCATAACTCAGAAGATGCAAATGTAAGGCTCTTGAAAATAGTTGTGTTTCCTGGGTCGGGAGTGCCCTTGTCTGAGTTTGAGTGTGAATCTCCTTGTCTCAGAGTAGATGTCACTGCACTAAGGATGTGTGAAGGGTGATTAGCTCTGGTGAGTATATCTCACAGTAATGATGAGTTTGTTGTATCTCATATCTAGGTTCCTATGCCATCTGTCTCCCAAGTTCCCGAGCATTCCCTGATCCAGTGTGTCGTCTCCTTGCTTCCACGTTCTTGCCTCTAATACAGTAATCCCAATGTCCTAAGAATGCTTTTTCTGTCGCCTTGTATGTATGTCACATTGCTAAAAGTACTTCCTATTCCAGTGTCTGTGTGTTATTTTTCTCTACTGTTGTTTGCGCCTGGGTTTTCAACTCCAGTTCAGTGTGTCTTTGTTACTGTGCTTGTGTGCCACTCAGGTATAGAAAATGGGTGTGTCCACACTGTGACCCCCACAGGTTTGCTTGGGGGTCCTGGTGTTACTGTCTATGAACAAGGCATGCACTGTCTGCCAAAATAAGCTGCAGTGAGTGCATGCAGATGGCACTAGATGGTGTTTGTCAAATAACTCCATATGACTTTCCTCCAGGGCAGAGGTCCCAAGACCACTGCCCAAGCAGTCACTCCCAGGGGCCCTGTCACTTTTTATGGTACAGCTGCTCCCCATATTCCCCTGCAGGAGGTGCCTCTGCAACCAGCACTTCACTGCATCTCCCACTGCTCCTCTCCCAGTGTGATGTGTTTAACTACACTACCTAAAGGACACAATGTTGGTGGACAGGCTATGAATCTCCCATGTCTGCTATCCCAATTCCACTAGTCTCTGACTATACTCATTGCTAGACTGTAAGGACCAACACCTGTGGTCACAGCGCGCACCTAGCCTGCCTACCCCAGCCCTGGTCCCTGTCTAATTAGTTACCACGTTGTATCAGTAAATGGCTGCATTGGCTGCACTCATCTTGCTTGCTTCATGAGATGTCCCCATGCCACCATGCTGCCTGTATGTGTCCACTACACTCACATCCAGTATAAACCACCTACTGTAATTGTGTGACATGCAGAGCATTGCTGTACATATGGTTTACATTAATGACAACATTTTCAGGCTTTGGAGGTGATGGGTAAGGTCGAATGAAAGTCACTCAGGGAATTCCTGTCCTCGAAACAAAGTTTTTCAACTGTGGAAATCCATGTGGATCTTGGTTTAGTGGTATTGCGCTATAAAGAATTTATAAAAGTGGCACAGTGTTGCTATAATTTGCATAGAGTCCTATGTTGAAAGGTAAACTATTCAATGGCTAAACTGGGCATTACTGAATTAGAAGCACTTACGAAAACCACTTTGCGTCAGTCGAAACTATGGCTCAAGCACAACTTTCAGCTAAGAGCTGTGAACAATACTAGGATCACTATTTGAAAGTTGTAAGGCTGCCTGCCATCCGTTGTTTTGCTGTGCCAGGAAGAATTACTTTGTATTAGCGCACAAAATTAGACTTTGAGGAGTCGCTTTTCTAAATTTATTCTTAAATTCGGCGTCCTTTCTAGAGGTGAAAATGTTTGTGAACTAGCGGAAATGAGTCTTAGACAAACAGGTTGTGGGCTCTGTTCCTATCTTGTCCAAGATATAATCCATGTTATTTTTATATGTCATGGTTTATATAATACCTTCATCGGCTTCATCCCAATTATTTTCAGGGAGAAAAACTGAAGTATTCCTGATGCCGGGCTTACATCCGCCAACCCGCCCAAAAAAAATCAACATAATGGGGAGCCGCAGCCAACGGACAATAGGTCAAGGGAGCCGCAGGTCGAAAAAAGTTTGGGAACCAATGGATTAAGTCATTTGATTTGGTCAATGTGAACGAAGTTTGTGATTCTAACTATCTTGATATAGCCACCTTTTAGAGGGGTGAGTATTTTACAATAATTGATTATATTTTTGCTACACTGGATTTGTTGGCCAGGGTTGCTGGGTCAGTTATTGTCTCCAGTGCCTATAGTGACCATAGTCCCCTAAGTATAGACCTATGCTTACCAGGGAGGGGGGGGGAGTCATGAGCTTGGCAACAGACTCATTAACAGTTAAGACTCAAGGACTGAGCCTGGCCTGGAGAAATGGAGATATGAATACTCTTATAACCAAATTGTGTTCGAACCATTTACCCTTGGTCTTACTGCCTCTGATGAACATAGTGAGAGGGCCAACCTATTTGTTCAGTTGAACCAAGCGGTTAGTGGTATGCTTATGACACCTAGCAGATCAGGGTCCCTTGAGGCTAAGTGGTTTGATCAGTATGCCAGGAAGGCATTAATATTGCTACATAAGGCCTTTAGGGGTTACCTAGGGACTTATGTGAAGTAAAAAGATGCAGAGCAGAGCATATGGCCATATTACAGAACAAGAATAAGGAACTGCAGAATAAATCCTGGGGAAAGTTGGTTAGAGCGTGTAGGCTGTGGGACACTAGGGCTTTCTGAATGGAGGCAAATAAGATTTGTGTGTGCTAAGCATAACTCTGTTATTACTACCATCAGTCCAGAAGCCTGGGTAGACCATTTTAAAGATGTTTACGGGCTGAGCAACCCCCACTACTATGAAGAGGTGGATGTGGTCTTCCCATTAGCCCTGGAATTTTCCCATGATGGAATTTTGGAGGCAATTAAAAAGAGTTCACCCAATAAGGCTCTGGGCCTGGATGATGTCCCCATGGGCCTGTATAAATCATCACTGGATTTGTGGGCCCCCTTCTTATGTAACTGTTTTAATGCTGCCTGTAAAGTGGGTCTCCCACAGACATGACACAATGCTGCAATTGTGCCAGTTATTAAGAAGGGAAACCTGCGATCCTCTGGGTGTTATTGTCCAATATCCATGTTGGATTCAGCTATGAAACTGGCGGGGAGAGCTGTTCTAGAATTTCTCCTAACCTGGGGTAAGGCGACAGACACACTGTCAGAAGTGCATTATGGGTTCCGCGAGGGGCGAGGGGCTTGGCATGATGGAGCAATGCCTACATTTACATCCGTTGGTCAGTAAGTATACTGTCACAAGGCAGGGCACCATCTGCCTGCCTTCATAGACCTCTCTTGCTCCTTCAGCAGCGTGGTCAGGTCCAATTTTGGGAAACCTTATCTGGCCCAGGGGTGGAGGACGTCTTGGTGCAGTTCTTAAAAGCATTACATAATTGACCTGTCAGCATCAGTGAGGTTTGTCCCATAAGGTGAACGGACAGATATCTTTAAGCTGGGTAGAGGGGTGCAACGGTGTTGTGTCCTGGCTGCTGTATTGTTCCTCCTTCATATCAACTGCCTTGCCACAGCCCTTTTAAATACAGTATCCGACACCCCCACAATAGGTAGGAAAAAGATCACAGTCTTATTATACGCAGATGATGCGGTTTTATTATCCAGAACCCCTAATGGTCTTATCGTTTTATTCCCAAAATGTGTATCTTTTATGGGGACGTTAGGCCTGGTTACTAATCAAACGAAAACTTTTATTATGGTTTACAAGCCTAGACATGACAAGGTGTGGGGTAACTTTTTACAAAGTCATGCCATTGCCCAGACCCACTATTTTTAATATTTGGGAGTAGGTATGGATGTTAGGGGAAATTGAGGACCATGCATATCCAAAGTTAGGCAGAAATTATAATGTTGGTGGCCTCTATTGTTAACCTGGCTAAGCGCATTGGGTAAAACCATGTAGCCACCCCCCCGCCCTCTTGAAGGTTTACCAGAGAAAGTGTCTCTGGTCCTTACCTATGGTTCAGGAATGTGGGGATGCTCAGACACAGCCCGCTCCAAGTTGAACAAAAAAGGGTGCTAAGGTGACTTCTGCCTACTCTACCTACTTCATACACCAGGAACTTGGGCTGGAGTATGCTGACAATACCATTAAGCTGGCCCCCCTACTTTTGTGATGTTCAATCTGGGCTAATCCACATGCTTCTTTGAATAGAGAGATTATTAATTGATTGCCTCACGGTTGAGAGAGGCATGAAAATTCCCTGGTTTGACTATATTATTAAATCTGAAGTGTCGAAGCTGGGTATGCCGACTCTTTTTACTAACCCAACCACTATAAAAAAAACATTTATTTATTTAAGAGTTTTATATAGCGCTGGCCAGACCCGAAGGTATCGGAGCGCTTTACAACATTTATAGTGAAGAAAACGAACACACAGTATGGCAGTCGAACACATAGTAAAAACAATAGTAAACAAATGAGTCACGATGCGTCCAGTTCAAGGAGGGGGACAAAGGAGCGCGTCGAGAGGTAGGTGGGGTGGAAGCCTTCATTATCCACGTGGCTAAATGCTGCGATGTGCAGGATTCAGCGTTGGGGGGCAGTTATCCATTCGGGAGAGTACGGTTGAGGAAGAGGTCCTTGAGCTGACTTTTGAATTTTAAGAAGGAGGGGATGGTCCTGATATGGACTGGAATGGAGTTCCAGATTTTGGGAGCATTTCCAGAGAAGGAGTGTGATAGGGTTTTTTGCTTGCGAGTTTTCGGGGGGATGAGGAGTAGAGTGTTAGTGCTCCTGAGGGTCCTTGTCTGACCGGCCTTATTAAGTTTGGCGGCCAGGTAGGCAGGTTTCCCAGAGTGCAGAGCTTTGTGTGTGAGACAGGCAGTTCTGAAGTTGTCACGCATTTCGATTGGGAGCCATTTTAACTCTCTAAGAGCAGGGGAGATGTGTTCATATTTCTTTACTCCGGTGACCATCCTGGCTGCTGCATTAAGAGTTGATCTGAGGGAAGCAAGGTGGGATTTTGCAGTGCCTGTGAGGGTTGCATTCCCGTAGTCCAACCTGGACAGCACCAGGGATTGAGTTACCTGTTTGAGGTCGTTGGGAGGGATGAAGGGTTTTATTTTGTAGAGTAGTTTTAGGTTGAGGAAAGCGCTCTTTGCAGTGTTCTTGATATGTTTGATCATGTCTAGAGTGATTCCCAGTGATTTTACTGAGTCGGCTGGGGTGAGATGGCAGTTGAGAGCATCGATAGATTTTATCCATTCTGTGATTTGGGGGGTCTGCTCTTTATTGGATATGAGAAGGATTTCCGTCTTATCTTGGTTGAGTTTCAGGTGTTTAAGGGATAGCCAGTGTTGAACTTCTTTTAGGGTGTCGTTTAGTCTCTGAATGTCACCGATGGAGGAAGTTTCTAGATATATCTGGGTATCATCCGCATAGAGGTGGAAGGGAATATTGGCTTTTTTTAGTATGATGGTGAGAGGCTCCATGTAGATGTTGAATAGTTGTGGGGAGAGGACTGATCCTTGAGGGACGCCCCTGGATCAAGTCTACATTTAAGGAAAGACTGAGAGGCTTGAGGGAGGACTATAAATTCAACAAATGGTTTGTCAAACAGTATGCAGAGATATACACTTCTCCAACCTTGGAACCATATTTAGAATGGATTGATGGCTCCTGGGATGGGCAACTGTTAACTAGGTTCAGGAAAAGTTATATGAGGTGGCACCTCGGATTCCCCATTGCCCAGTTCGAGCCATCAAAAGTACTGCTATGTCCTTGTGATGAATCCTTCCCACAAAGTTTGTTGCACTTTACTTTTTTTTGTAAATTTTAGATAGGTTTCACAAAAAGGTGTCTAATTCCTATTATAAGGGAGTGGAGGATTTGAACCTCGTGTCTAGCTTCGGTGTATCTGCAACAACTTGATTTTCCATCTAACTGTGTTAACATTTGTTCTTTCCTAAAATGTGCAATTAGCAGAAGGAATTAATTGATGTTTTAACTGAAAGGCTTTATTCTATGGTTGACTGCAATATTTATTCTTGTGTGTCCTACTGTGATGGAAGTGTGACCGCATCTGATTTTATATCTGCTTTTTAGCTTCATTGTTTTGTAAGTAGGAATGTAATATGCATTTTACTGAAATTGCGCTGTGTCCATGGCACTGTTTTTTGCACTTTATTTGTATTTACTTGCTGTGTAAGACAATAGTAATAATATCTTAGCCTTGAAATTTCATATATGGCACTTTGTGGAACTGTATGCTGCTGGGTTTTATCAAAATCGTATATTAATTTCTCTTTCCTAATTTTAATGGGCTGCACTGTTTTTTTATGTGGGCTTTTATGGTTACATTTGTAACTGAAATAAAATGAAATTGATTGATTGACTGACTGACTGGAAATGTGTTTAAGGAAGGAATGTATCAAGTCTAAGGCTGAACTGGTCGGCCCTGCTAACTTAAGATGATGAATTAGTATAGCTTGGTCAACAATGTCAAAAACTGCTGACAGATCTAAAAAAGTAACTACACGGATAGCACCCCAATCCAATACCATCCTGGAATTGTCAAGGGCTGTGATCAATAGTAGTTCAGTACTATTGTATAGGCAGAAACAGTTTGGAAGGTGTTGAAGAAAAGAATTTGCAGAATTTGCTAAGGTGTTTAGTTACCAGTCCTTTCAATGATCTGGCCACACTAGGTAACACATGTGGTGAAAGTTATATCATTTGTTTTACAATCGACAATGTCGGATCTGCCGCTCTCAGTAGGGTCACCCCAGATGTTTGCCTTCGAGTGCCTTCCTTAGTTGAATTCATTTTTGTTGGCTGTTTGGAACTCTGCACTTTTTCCCTAATAAAGAGAGGTAAAGTTCTTATGCTCTCTTCCTAAAACATGGTGAAATTGGTCTACACCTAATTGCCATATTTAATTTACTTATATGTCCCTAGTAAATGGTACTACCTGTACCCAGGGCCTGTAAATTCAATGCTTCTGGTGGCCAGTAGCATCCATCTACTAAAGTAGAACTGTAAAACATGTCTCAGACATTCTACTGCAGCCTGTAGTGCAATTTTAAACTGCCAAGTCAACCATTAGGTAGGCCCTAAAGACTTATAGGGCAGGAAGGTTTGCTTTTAAAAAGTAGGACATGTGTACTTACGTTTTACATGTGCTGGCAGTGACAAACTCCTAAAGTCATTTTCAAGTGTGAACTTCCGATTGGGAGCAGATAGAGATATGCTGTTTACACTCAAATGAATTGTAATGTAAAATCCTCTTTAATGGTGAAATCAGATTTTGAGTTACCATTTTGAAAATGGCCTTTGTAGAAATTTTACATTTTCTTGTCCCAACCAACTTTACCTTTCTTCCCATGACCTGGGTTACATGAGTGAATGGCTCTGCTGTTGAGATTTGTGTATTGCGTCCTGTGAGACAAAGGGGCTTAGGTGTGGACAGGATGGGCCATCCTGACAGGATGGCTGGGGAGGAGCTGAACCCTGCCCTGATTACTTTTCAAAGGGCCTTGCCCACAGCACAGTTAAATGAGCTTGACACTAGGTCTGTGTAGTGACAAGTCCACATCCAGGATGTAGTTTTAAGTAGATTTATTGAGTTCAGTTACATGTAGTTGAGTTGTAGAGATACAGCCCCACCAGGAGCAGTCTGCCTGCTGCTCAGCCCATACTCCAACTGTCCCACTCAAGCATCCAGGCACCCAAACATTCCATTCAAGACCATCACACCAACATTCCATGCATCACATTCACACTGGCTGAGCAGCTAGGGAGAAAGTAACCAGATAAATACAATATAGGTTACAACAGCCTGCCCTGCCTTTTGTCAACCTAGACAATTTGGAGGGAAGCCCAGGGGAAGGTGAAGAACTGACAAGCAGCAGTTTCGCACACAAAGGCTGGAGCCAGGTATAAAATGAGGACCTTTCAGAACAACTCTTCAGAATGCTCCTGGAGCTGTGGAAGATTCAGAAAAAGGACTGCCCTGCTGCCAGAAGAACTGCCCTGCTCCTTGAAGACTGCCTTGCTGTTTGAAAAAGGAATATTGGACCTGCTTGCCTTGATACCCTGCTACACAGAGTGAATTAAACGGTCAGTTGACTGACCTCTTGTTTATGCTACAAGGACACAACAAGCTTCCAGAGGCCTGTCCTGCAGCTGCCCAGCAAACCAAAAACAAAGAGACTTGCTTGGACATTCCTGAGCCATGCTGCTGGCCTCTGCTGGAGTGAGTCTTGACCCCCAAGAAGTGTGCTCCGGATCCTAGACCCTTGACTAGCATTCAAGAGCACTCCTCCCTACCTACCAGAAGGTTCCATCAGTTCCAGCATGAGGTAACGCAGGGCCCCAGAAAGTCACTATGGCTTCATAGACTTTGACGCCGAGCAGTGTGAAGCCTTGCAGAGCCACACTGCACAGAAAACTTCACCGGATCCAATGCAGAATGACGAAAAACCCTGCAGAGCTGTGCAGTTCCTACCTGAAGCCGTCTTCAGATCTGATGCTGAGGTACCCAGATCCCTGCAAAGCCTTGTCACCCAGCTGAAAGTTCCATTGGAACTGATGCCGAGTGACACAAAGCCTTGCAAAGCAACGTCAAGCATACCTTCCATCAAGGAGATAAGGTACAATTCTCAGCAGGCCCAATTCGGTCCTGTGCCCGGCCTGTGTTTCATGATGGTTGGCCTCAACTAGTGAATTTCCCCTGGTCCAGCACGACCTAATACCCACAATCGGCACTTTCTGCTTCTTGGTGCTATTTTTATAAAACAATTTAAAATTCAATATCTCCAGTCTGCTGATTGGATTTCTGCCGTTCTGGTATCATTTTATTTTTTGAAAAATACTGTATTGTTCTAATTTGGTTTGGAATTTTCCTTGTTTTCACTTTGTTGCTATTTGTGTGCTGCATAAATACTTTATACATTGCCTCTAAGTTAAGCTGACTATTTTATGCCAAGCAACCAGTGGGCTAATCACAGGTTAATTTAGTGACTTTTGTGATTCACCCTGAGAAGGATTGTGGTTGTTGCCTGAGTGGGGCTTCAATAACTCTCAACTTACAACCCAATTTCTTACAGGCAGCACTAGATCTTTCTTGAATTGTTTGTGCACGCTTTTTCTATTCCATGGCGATACTTAAAATCTATAGGTATAGTGGAAAAGAAGCATTCTTATAATCTTTGAAGATAAGAATAGGGCTAGGTTGGAAGGTGAGCTAAATGACATGTTGGCCACAGCATTTGATTCCAATGCAAAATGAGCAAAAGAATAAAAGGTCTTTTGATTAGCATTGGTAGGTAAAGTACTGTTAACAGCTGCCACTGAAGTAGAAGCATCAGTGGGGTGATTAGAGTCTTCGATAGGCATGTTTTTCCCTTTAAAGTAAGTGCCCATAGAGTAACAGACACTTATCCACTCTTTCATTTGGTGGAGAGTGACAACATGAGTCAGCTGGAAAATGTGAGGGTTGTTGGAGCAAAATTTATTTTCACCATTTGATTGGTTACTTTAGATTTGTTTGACCCAGAGTAGTATGCCCGTTCAGCCTTCAAGATTGTGATATGATACCTTGATTTAGAGCCTGCCTTAGAATTTGACAGATGGTACTCAATCCATCAGGGTGGCTGAGGAAACAACCTCCGATATCCTGATGGACTACTGTCTGTATGTTGAAAGGATCCACCATCATGGCAATTCATTTCAATGTACTAAAAGTTTGGTGGATGACTGTTGTCGAATTAGATGGATGTTCACCAAACGTTTTAAATTTTTTTGTTTTTCAGAAACAAACTCCTAAAGTGAAGTGTGAGTTTCTGAATAACACAAAACGAATGACCCCTACATCCTGGGAATTTTCTTGCTGGGTGTGGTAGTCATTAATAATGTTTTTCCTGTCCCTCACTGCCACATTTTTCCTTGCCTTAACCAATAGGAAAATAATGACACTACCCTATCCACCCTAAATAGGGTGAATGGTGTAATGTTTTTCCTCTAATCGCCTCTACTCTGTTGGGCATTCAGAGGAAGTATTCCATTGATGAAGCCTATCGGGGTTCTGTCTACAGAATACTTAAGGTCCACCCATTTCTAAATGAGGTAGGCAGACAGCGGGTTTGGTGGGCGGGGAACTCTGTCATGTTTGCGACAGAGTAACAGTCTGTGAAACTCTAGGAGGCATATTTACAAGGGGATTGCACAACCTGAGCGCCACTTTGTTTGATGTTCCGGTGGTGCAATGCCCAACACCATATTTACAAAGTGGCGTTAAGCCATTCAAAGTGGCTTAACGCCACTTTGTAAGTATGGTACTCTTTCACGCAGGTATCTGCGTGAAAGGGGCATGCAATAGGTGTTCCACCGCAGCACCCATTGCTTTTTGATGCTGTCCCAGATTTACAAGGATCTGTAAATCCGAGGCAGAGCCAAAAACAAATTCCATACAATAGCAGACGTTAGAGAGGCGCAACGAGGAGAAATAATTTTATTTCTCCTTGTTTTGGTTTTTCTATGTGTGCTGCACTTTGCAGCACACATAGAAAGAGCAAAATGCCATTAAAAGATTGTTTGTGTGCAGTAAAGTGTCCCTTCCTGCACATAAACAGTCATTAAATAATGGTGATTTGCTACTTCTATGTGTGCTACAGAATGCAGCCCACATGGAAGTAGGAAATCACCATTGTTGATTGTTTATGTGTAGGAAGGGATATCTTTAACCTGGGGCGGTGAACTCCGCTCCGCTCGCAGAGTTTGCAGAGTTTTCCACACTCCGCGTTACGCGGAGCATGCGGAGTTCCGAAATACTCCGCTCCGCTTCAACATCAAGTTGGCGAGCGCAAGCGAGGAAAATCCACCTCTCGGCGAGATTTCTCCTCGTTTGCAATCGTCAACATCAAGTTGGGAAGCGCGAGCATGGAAAATAAACCTCCTGACGACATTTCTCAACACGGGCGGTCGGATTTCTCATTGCGAGTGGTCATGTATGCTCGCACCGCTCGCGTTGAGAAACCATCTGTTCGCGATGAGAAAGCTGCCCCTCGGGTAAAAAATCTACTTGAGCGGCAGAAACGAAGCAGCGACCGCTTGCGCCTGCTTGCGCTGTGCATGGTGCCGTTCGCGATGATTGCACAGTGCGGACAAACACCCGGCACTGAAAATCACCGCAAACAGCATTTATCTAACGCACTCCGCCGCTTGGGGAGTTCCGCATAGCGCAGCTGAGTTTTTTTTGCACTCCGTGAGCTCTGCCCAGGCTTAGATATCTTCCTGCACATAAACAATCATTCCTTGCAAAGCAGGCACCCTTGCACTATGGCGCAAGGGTGTCTGTGTTGGAGTTAGGCAACTATTTGTAGCGCCAGTACTAGGGAAAACACAGGGGTGCACTGTATTGTTGTAAATATGGTGCATCCCTATGTTTTGGAAATGGTGGAGAGTGGTGCTGCAAAACTTGCTGTCATTTCCTTGTAAATATGCCCCTAAATTGACCCCTTAATTTTTTAAGTTTGCTAAAAAGGAATCAGCCATATCTTGATACACCAGGAGGTGTCTGTGGCACCTTTCAAAATGAAGTGAATGGCTGCTGGGTGGTAATGGATGTGCAAAGGAATAACTTAAGTATGCTTAGATTGTTTACTCTAAGGGTTGATTCTAATTATGAATTCTGTTTCTGTTTTCCTTGAAGGACGCTTATGTAAAAGCAACTTGAAATTATTGAAAATAACAGAGATTTATACAACCTTTTTACATTGTGTCACAATATCACTGGCAAAGCATCGATATAAAAAAATATTGCATCCACCATATTGACTATCACTATTCCATCGTGGTAAGTACATGTAGTTAATTATAGAATACTATTCATAAGCCCACATCATCTTACCTTAGTGACATAGTGGTAGTTGATATAGTGGATGCAAATATTTGTAGGTTGATATTTCGACCTTGCTATAGAGACCCCCACACGTCAGAGAAAGTGTTTCGAACTAAAATAGTTAAGGATTCTATTGATTGTGATTCCTGTCACCTAATCACTATTATAAAATACCTTCTTGATACGTGCAAAATTATCAGCCATCATTTAGTCCAGACCATTGAATCTTTGTGAACATTATTTAACAGGGAATTTTAAGCATTAGAGATACAGCAGTCCAAACAACTGACTTGAATTGACATTCATTATGGGGAATATTCCACTTACATTAAAACAACCATTTAAATCACATAATGCCAACCCATATTTCTCACAGACAATGAAATAATCAAGAGTAACAGGTTCCTAATCACCAAAGTGTATCTTCAGTTCTTCTTTGCCGCTTAAACCTGAGGGAAATTTTGATTTGAATGTTTAAATTCTCTTCTTCTCAGCGTTAGGGTTCTTTTGCCAACCCTTGAGCTCAATCTGATTTCTTTGATAGCAAAGAACGTCAACAGGTTTCTATCCCCATATTAAAATTCTGAGAAGTACATGTTAGAAACTGTGTTATGGTTTACACTCCATTGCTGCATGGTCCGGGATATTGTTTTATAGTGTCACTGTTCTAGCAATATTTGCATTTTCTACAGGGAAAGAAACCTTCTAGACCTCTAATAGTCCCAGAAAGTCTCTTTGTGAGTTCGCTGCACATTAATTGATCCTTCAGTGATGAACTTCTCCTATTTGTGATTGCGGGGGTGTCCCTCAAGAGGTCACTTATGGTAATGTCATATTTCAGTAAATCTTAGTTTTATTTTATAGAATACTCTTTCTCTTTTGTGACTTTTCATTGTAAGTGTCTCATCATCAGGTTCTTTATTGCTGAACAGAATATAGGCCCTATTTATTAGAGGTGGGTGGATCTCACGGAGTTTCACTCCGCGGAATTCAAAGAAGTTACATTAAAACTCAGCGAGCTTCCATGGAGTTCTGCGAGCGGGTGGAATTCGGCACGTCGCACTGCTCAAGCTGATTTTTAGCACTGGAGCTTGTTCTGTGCTGGAAAATTGAGTGTGAATGGCACCACACGCATGTCAAAGGGTGCTGCTTCTTTCTGCCGCTTGAGTAGTATTTGTACTCGAGTGGCAGCTTTCTCAGCGCGATCGGTTGTGACCTGCCGTGACAGCCCGCATTGAGAAATCTTGGCAGGAGACTTTCTAGCACACAAAAATCACACCAGGGGGTGCGAATTCTTGCTCGCGCTTGACAACGTAGCATTGGTGAGCTGTCATGAAATGTATTTTTGCAATGTGGTGATTGGCGGAGTTTCACGGAATGCAGAGTAAGCAAAACTCTGCAAACTCCATCGGTGGAGTGGAATTTATCACCCACCCCTACTATTTATCTCTTTTACCCTCTCAACTGGCTTACCGAGAAACCATCCAGTTACCTTTCCCTCTGAATCTTGTCAAAATACTCTCTTGTTCTTTCATAAAGGACTCCTCCGTACTACAATTTTATTTTGCGCTCAGTAAATCTCCATAAGGAATACTTCATTTTAGGGGTTCTGGGTGACTGCTGAAAGCATGAAGAATGCTATTACTTGCCGTTGGCTTCTGGTATAGGCTCGTAAGAAGCATATTAGTCTTAACTTCCTGATTTGAATCCATAAAAATAACCTTTTTATTGCTTACATTGGCTGAGAATCTTTTCCGGATAGGTTCATCAATAAATCTCTATGCCTCATCTTGCCAGATGATAAAAAGGTCATATATATATCGTACCACAGTACCACACACTCAAACCACTTCTCTGCATTTTTGGCCACGGACACCTGTTCCTCCCACCAACCCATCATGAGGCCAGCCTAGCTGGCAGCAAAGGAGGTGCCCATGGCAGCACCCTGCATTTGTCTATACATGATGTCATTAAAAAGAAAGATGTTATTCTCTAAGCAAAACCTCATGATTTCTAATATCATGATGGTGTGTGATAAACAGCATTGAGGCCTAGGTCTAAGAAAAAGCTGACGTAAGGTTAGGGCATATATGTGTTTGATACTGGTGTATAACGAGGCCACATCTAAAATTATTAGCAAAAAAATATCCTTAGAGAATATGTCTTTGATTTTTCTCAAAAAGACCTTGATATCCCTCACATAAGATGGCAATGATGGCACAAAGTGTCTGATGAAATGACCAAAAAAATTAAAACTGTTCTCCAAAAGACTGCCCATCGAAGAGACAATGGGTCTTCCTAGAGGGTTAGAAACACTCTTGTGAACATTAGGCAGCAAATACAAGACAGGGATTCGCATAAGCAGTGCATGGTGGGCACAAATCATAGTTAGCTCACTGAATTATAACTGTTTATTGTTTTTTTAAGCATTAGTGTTTTACTCATTTCAACACCTAGCTATAACATTACTTTAACCAGTTTTCAGTGATTTTTTTTTTTAATGTAACCTAAGATTTTAATATCATACCTAGCTATAATGTCACTCTAACCTTTGTTATTTTTAAATGAATTTCTGGAGTTTTTAAATGTCAGGGAAGATCATACTACCACACCTGACTATAACATATATTTAACCTTTGTTTTTTTTAGTGAATAAACAGTCCACAAAACCCACTGTCACAGCCTTTGGCCATTCGCAGCAGGGAGTTGGCATGGACCCACCCCCTGCTTGCTGCCCTTGCCCCCTCTTGCTAGACCTCTGTTCTCCATCTGTGCACCCCTGCCCCACCTGCTGCCCTCTGTGCTCAGCTTGATGTCCCTGCCTACCCTCTTGCCTGCCATCTGTACTCCATCTGCATGCCCCTCCTGGGGGTCCATGGTCAGCTGTCTGCCCCTGCCCCCTCCCTTCCCTCTTTTCTCCATATGCACACTCACCATGGTCAGATTGCCCACCCATCCACCTTCTGCCTTCCCTCCATTCATCTCTATGCTCCTGCCCTATCCAGTCAGCACTTGTCCAACAGCTTGCTACCCCGCCTGCCTGTTCTATGTGGTCACATTACTGTCCCTACTCCTTCTCTAGGTTCTCAGTGTGCGTGCCTCGGCACCCCTCCCTTACTCCCTGTTGTCTGAGTCCAGCCACTACCCCCTCCATTCTGACTTCTGTGGTCCTTTGTGGTTGCCCTTCCTCTTGCCCACCAGGGTCTTTTATGCCACCACTTACCCTCCCGCCTTCCATACATGGTCTTTTGTGCTGCCACTGCCATTCCCACCTGCCCTGTTGGTCAGCTTGCTGCCTCTGTCTTTGCCCCCGACCCCCTCTCAATTTCCCTCTGTTGTCAATGTGCGCTTATTCCCTCTCTGCTTTCCTCCATGGTGCATTATACTTCCACTGCCCCTCCTCCCTGCCCTCCTGCTCAGTATCATCAGCTTGGTGCTCCTGCCCTTCCCCTTCTGCACTTCCCTCCATTGTCCATGTACAGACTCCTGTACCCTCCCTCTTGCCTCCCAGGGTCTGCTGTGATGACATTGCCCCTCCCACCTGCCATGTGTGATCAGCTTGTTGTCACAGTCCATTTCCCCAGCCCTCAGCTGTCTGAGTCCATGCCCCTAACCCTCCCTTCTTCCCTCCATGGTCTATTTGGTGCCACTGCCCCAATATGATCCACTGTGCTGCCACTCCCCTCCCACCTGCCCTACATGGTCTGATGTGCTTCCCCTGCCCTTCATTCCTACCCTGTGTGCTTAGCTTGTTGCCCCTGCCACCTCCTGCCCACCATTGTCTGAGTCATGCCTCGATCCCCTCACTCTTGCCTTCCATGGTCATTTGGCGTGCCATTGACCCTTCCACCTGCCTTGCTTGGCCAGTTTGCCACCCAGCCTCCATGTCCACTGTAGTCCATGTGCATGCTCCTGCCCCCTCCCTCTTGCCATCCATGGTCTGTTGTGCTCCCACTGCTCTTCCACCTACCCTGTGTGGTCTATTGTGCTGCCACCACCTCTGCCACCTGCCCTGTATGGCCAGTTTGCTGCCTCTGCCACCTACCTCCTGCCCTCCATTGTCTGTGTACATTTCTAACCCTGGGCGTAGTTCGCGAAGTAGCGCTTCGCAAAGCTACGCGAAGTGCACTTCGCACTACGCGAGCTACGCGTAGCACTACGTGAACTGCGTAGTGCGCTGTTCGCGATGATTGCACAGTGCCGGATGCTTGTCCGCACTGTGCAATCATTGAAAACGGCATCTTGCACAGTGCGAGCTGTCTTTTACTGCCGCTCGAGTAGATTTTTACTCGAGCGGCAGCTTTCTCAACGCGGACTGGTAGTTTCTCATCGCGAGCGGTCGCGAGCATACGCGACCACTCGCAATGAGAAACCTGACCTCCCCGCGTTGAGAATCTCGCCGGGAGGTTTATTTTCCACGCTCGCGATCGTCAACTTGATGTTGCTGATCGCGAACGAGGAAAAAGTCTCGCCGGGATATCATTTTGCTTGCTCGCGGTCGCCAACTTGACGTTGAGGTCCGCGAGCAAGCAAAAAATGACCGCTGCACTACGCTACGCGTGTTTGAACTGTGCTACGTGCAATTCGCGTAGTGCGAAGTAGCGCAAACTTCACAAACTACGCGAGCGTAGTGTAGTGCTTTGCCCACCCTTATACATTTCCCTACTCCATTCCTCTTGCCCTCCATGGTTCGCTGTGCTGCCACAGCCTCTCTCGCCTGTCCTGCATTGTTCACTTGCTGCTCCTGCTTTACAGAGTAAAATCACCTAAGAATACACCATGATTTCTAAAACTGTCATGGTACCTCCAGCAAATGGTTTTGAATGTGATTAAAATATGTTATCACACTTTATATATGCTCCTTTTTGTGACACTCAAAACCTGCCATTCACTACAATGTATTTCAAAGGGACCATGTCCCAGAGTCCTGTAATGGCTGCCATAAAATGGTATCCATGTTGAGGCGAGCCAATATAAGGTGGGGTGAGTCCCTTTGGGACCCACCCACATATGCTTTGGGGTCAGGGTGTACTCAACCTGCCCCCTCCCATATTTTTATATTCACTTTTAGGCCACAGGGATCATGTCTCTGAGTCCTATAATGGCTGTCACAACATATTTTTCAGGTTGTAATCAACCAATTGGAACTGACTAGTCCTCTTTAAATTGACCAATCATAGCGTATCTGGTTACCAACAGTCCAGATATCCATAATGTTTGAACCTTAATATATCAAAAACTACTGACCGGATTAGCATCCAAATCACAAATGGCATCCTTTCTGGTTAAAGATATAGTTCTCTGCTAAATTTGTTGTAATTCTGTGAAATGTGAAATGCTCTATCACATCATTGATAATATCACAGTTGACATCTGAAATGACATAATTGATGACAAGACTGTGTATGGCGGGGGTCCAATGATGTTATCTCGGGATTCTGGTCTCATGGCTTATCATGTCATCAGAATCCCTCTGTGGCAATATAGGATCATATTACTGGTTTGTAAATGTCACCAGAGCACTGGGGTGGTAATGTAGGACCACATTACTGGTTACCATTTACATAATTATTAAAAAGCATAATTTTTGTGGTAGTTAGCCTGAAAAGCGTGTTCTTTCAAACATGGATTTTTTTAATATAGTCAATCACTGGACTATAGTGTCTTGTTCTCTGTAGCAAAAAGAAGCTATCAATACATAATTATGTAGTTCAGAATTTAGAATTTTAGAAAAAGAACACTTTGCAGTGTTACAAATGCATTCTGTCCGTAGATAGAAAAGACTGTTAAAAATGTTCTCTTAAAGGTGATGCTAACAACGAGCACTGATTTTGTTAAGCTGTCATGAACAGATTGTTGATAAAACAATGTATAATGGTTAGAACCAGTGAAATCGTGATTCTGTAGCTCCGGCGTTTAATGCATAATTATGGATTTACAGCACTGTCCACATAATTAGCCGCATCATTCGTAGATTAAAACAAAATGTTGTTGCTACTCTCTAGCTGAAATGGAACAAAATAATAGAATATGCTGCATTAAGTCTCATATTTTGCCTTTTCTTGCTGCACAATTTATTCAAGGCTGCTGCATAATTTGGTTCTCCATTGCAGCATACTTTTAGTGGATCTGACAATAATAATGTTCAGCAGACCAATTTGACGATGATGAGATGCCTTCTCCAAGGTGATTCATGAAATATTTTTCAAATTCCATTGCTTCTGTGAAACTTAGGGTTTTCTGTTCCAATTTTTTTGCAATAACAGCACCCGAGCAAGTATATATGAGAGAGAGAGAGAGAGAGAGAGAGAGAGAGAGAGAGAGAAGGGAAGGTGTCATGTTGGATCATCCTCTCATAATCGATATCTTTGCTGCTTAAGTGCTACCTGCAAGTTTTGATGTGCTGAATTGTATACCTTGGTTTGCTCAATAGCAGTATGCATTTTTCTGTTCACTGGAAATATCCAACCTCAATAAAGTGAGCTAAAAAATCTTCTACTTTGGCAGGGTTAGGGTTCTAAGCAGCAAAGTAGCAAGGATGCCATGGCCTGGTTCAACCAATGAAACAGGCCCATTTGACTGCTGTTGGGGTAGATAAATATGGCAAATATCAGAGTTAAGTGGGCCCCTCAGGATCCTGCTGCTACTGCACCTGCTGTACCAATGGTAGCTCCACCCCTGGTTTTAAGAGCAGTGTCAATGACTACTCTGAGCAACAAAAACATTTCTTGCATCACGTCGCCCCACAGAAAAGGAATTAAATAGTCCAGATGCCTGCATTGGAGAAAATACATCACTAATTACCAGATGTATATGCATTTCAATAGTCACAAACTCTCCAGTTTGGCATTCACGACCATTAAATGCGTTTTCTTATGTACTAATCCCTTTTCAGGTTTTCTCAACTCCTAAAATGAGATTCAGAATGAATACAGATTCAGGATCTGGAAGGGGCGTACTGTAGTCCTCCTTCCAAATAACAAATTGTTCTTTAATGTCTCAATGTTTTGCAACCAAAATCCACTCGCAATACATTGACTTCTCACCAACCCATTTGCAGGCAACCATCTCAGTGATGGCCTTGAATTGTAGCGAGTCCTAATCTGCGACCTACCTCAGTAATATGCATAAGGCATTTGGTTCCCACCCACTATGATTCCGAATTTTAAGTACTGGCCTAATGGTACATATGTCGGTTCTTAAAATTCTAGCTCTAAACACGGAAAGCAGTTTCAGATTGCTAATTTGAAAATAAAAATTGACCATTCTGTCAATTTAAACAATGCTGGTGGCTTCTTTCCATTTTAGCTCGTTTTAGTTTCCAAATATGACTTTCAGTATGGCTAAAACATATAAATTAGGTGTGTTATTTTAGAGAATTTAAAGCACTAGATTTTATCGTGAATAATAAACAAGTAAATTACTCTCCACTAATGATGAAACTATCATGCATTTTTGATTCATCAGCTCAAAATAGATGCAAAGACCTGAATAATTATAATAAATCATATATTTGAAATAATGAATATATGCCTTTATGCTTTTCTGTAGCATAATCCATATTATTGGATCACAAGAGTGTGACTAAATTAATTCTCTGACACTTTTTGATTAAGAACGAGCAATACTGCTGATTTGCTCTATAGAAAGCTCCATAAAAAGCAACCATTATGGTGCATCGCGTTAATGATCCTGAAATGAATAGCTTCCAGTCTGCCATGTGCATTGATATGATAAACTCGAACAATTCATATCTATTGCAGCAATGATCTGCAGATAATGGGAGTTTTTTATCTTCTTTTAACGAGTTCTTTGTAGCTCTCAATGGCTTATTTTTGTCCCTGTGGTATTGCCTTCCATTCTACTGTAACACTTTTAAGATTCACCACAGCTCTACATGACGTGACTGGTGAGGGAAGGGTAATGGGAAGCAGGCTTTACTTATTACTGCAGTTATGTATAGTGCGAACTAGGCCCCAGGCCACACTGAAGCAGTTTGTCGAGTTGAGTAAGATGCAACCTTGATTCAAATCAAATAACACATCATACATTAAATTTACTGTACAATAAATGTAATTTAATTGCAGATTTAGGGACAAGTCTCAAACAAGAGGTAGCCTTTACAATGATGAGAAATTGGGCATGAAGATAAATTCTTACAATGTTCAATCAGCTAGGACGGATATGAAGATGCGTAAAATGACATTAGCAAATTAGGCAGTTGAAGGTCAGGGGTGTAGCCTCCATTGGTCCTGCAGGTGCTGGGGCACCTGGGCTCAATAAACACTGATTATAGCTACATTTCACAAACAGCGGCCGGGGGATGGGGGCATTTTCTTCCTTGCATGGGGGCCATGACACACTAGCTATGTCACTGTTGAAGGTGTTGAGGATGGCCTCATTCTTCTGTGTTACAGGAAAACAGTTAACATCCAATAAAAGGGGATAGCTACCTAAGAAGGAGAAAGGACGTCTGTGGGGGGTATAGGTTATACTTTTCCTGCAGTGAGGCATAAGAATAAGGGTTGGGGGACATCACACAAAGTGTGTTACCCCCTTACACTTCAGCCCAGCCCCACACAGTAGGACTTAGATTTGAGTGAAGCCAAGACTGGGCACTAAGGGTTACATTTTAGACTATCCTACACAGAAATATCGTCTGATATTATTTGTGTGTCCAAAATACAGTTAACAAAAATATCGGCCTAGTGTGTGTGCGTGCGTGCGCGTGTGTGTTTGTGTGTGTAATTTTGGAGGGTATTCTTTCTATGGTTTTCTAGTACCATGCCCACTGGGCAAGATGTCAAACACAGTACTGGAGAGAAGGAACGGTAGGCTATGTAAGATCTCTTTGCTTGAAACATCACCTGTAAAGAGTTGCTGCATTTCATACTGGACCTGTCTTAGGGTACTGTTAATGAGCCATCGCAATAAAATACGTGTTTAACAGAAAGGTTATTCAATTTGTTAAGTTTTGTTATCAGATAACCTATGCCAGTGGTTCTTAACCGGTTTCCCAGGAACACCTGATGGTCTGTGAAGCCTACTCAGGGGGCCCTTGACTGCTTAGAAAATAAAGTAATATTAACAGATTAACTAAGTGTATATAAATAAAGAAGCAAATGTGCAATTGAAATATTTAAACGGTTTTGTAAAGTAAAATTGGAGGTTAAAAATTAAGGGCCTAATTACGATGGTGGTTGGAAACCAACCCACATGTACTTGGCGATTCCATCCACCAAATTTAGATGCAGCTTGTACTGTGGTTCGGAAAAAGGCCGCAGCACAAGCCGCAGTGGAAAAGCGGATGTTTGGAAACATTCATGCATCATGTGCCAGGCACCATATGCCGATGATGTTCTCCTTTACATCACCCGGCCTTCACTATCCTCCCCCTATTATTTCAGGGACTTGGCGAATATGGGAGTTATTCCAGATATTGTGTTAATTGGGATAAATCGCTTCTCTATTTCCCACAGGGAGATATATATCCTTGCTCTCCCTCTTCCCCACCACCTGGTGTGTACCACTCTGGGATTTAAATACCTGGGTATATTTCTGACACTTCACAAAGAGGTATGCCATGAATGCAATTTAGGGAGAATTATACATAACTGTTGAGAGGATATGGCTAGATGGCGTGGACTGCCTCTTACATTATTGGGAAGGGCGGCGGTATTTACGATGATTGCGTTGCCCAAGTTACTGCACGCCCTCCAACACACCTACTACCCGATCCCTCCAGATATTTTCCCTGCAATAGATGGAGATCTACGTACATTCTTGTGGGATGGAAAACACCATAGAATAGCCCTAACCACGCTCCAGCGTAACCAATATAATGGCGGAATTTCCCTACCTGACATTCTGGGGTATTACTGGGCCTCCCACCTTATTAATGTCAATGATTGGCTTTATTCCCCACCGGATCACCCCACCTTTAAGGTGGAACGATCACAATGGGCCTTACAATCTTGCCTTCACTACTTATATGGGGGTTGAGGGATTCAACATCTCCTTCATGCCACCAGGGTGGCAATTGGGATTTGGGCCAAAGTTATGAAATCTATGGGGTGGCAGAGCAAACCCTCCAGGGAAACACTGTTGTGGGAGGGGAGATGGCTTTCAGAGCTTGGTAAATTGAGCGGTTTCAGGGCTTGGGACCTGAAAGGGCTCACCAAGGTGGGGGACCTTCATGAAGGAGGTGACCTCATGCCGGTCTCCTCACTAAAGTGAGAGTATGGCATGCACGATATCCAATATGCACACAACTGAGACATGCATGGAAAGCTGAGGTGCTCCCTGGGGAGGGGATCCTGGAGTTTGCACTACTGGAGGGGAGGCTGTTGATGGAGGGCTAAGGGAGGGGAGCAATTTCCTCCACATATCGGACCCTCATTAATATTAAACCTGACACTTTGAGAGGCTTGCAAGATAAATGGGAGACAGACACAGGAGACATGGATGATATTGATTAAGAGGCAGCCTTGATGCACTCCCGTGACGTAGCAATAAAGGCGAATCTCTGGCTGATCCAGTTTAAAGTTTTGCACTGAGTCTACTATGATAAATGAGTACTATGGGGAAGGCACCAGATCCATCCTGCCTGAGATGCAAAGACACTGAGGGTTGCATCTTTCACACAATATGGAGCTGTCCCCAAATACAGACATACTGGAGCGCCATCACACGGGATATGTTTACGCTGCCCTTCCCAATGGACCCCAATTAAAAAATTTGGGGCATTGCCAATGATATATATCTACAACGAGCCCAGTTGCTGTCTTGTAGTCTTGCGCTGGCAGTGGTCAAGAGAGACGTAGCCCGTCATTGGGGTTCCGTAGAGAGCCCCACAGTACAGGAGTCGAGAAATGCTCTGGATATTTATATGATTGCCGAAAAGGTTACCTATCTCAGCAGGGGCTGCCCCGGAAAATGTTACAAAATATGAGGTAAATGGACTTCACACTTTTCTCTGGAAGATCTGATAGGTGATGGAGAGCGTGAGCAGGAAGGACGATCACTATACTCTCTTTTTTTCTCGTTGTCATCCACTGTTTGATAATTTTACATCTGCTTGTAACCCTGATTAGGTTGATATTGGTGAGTGGGGGGAGGAGGGTCTTGTTGGAGGTTATACATAGCACTGTTCACTTACAGGTACACCATTGCATTCTCCTGTATGCTGACAGATTGTTCATAAATACTAAGTCATCACTGAAAATCTTATTAAAAAATAAAAATATTTTTTTAAAAAAGGAAAATGAAAACAAGGTAGGCAAACCTTCTGAAAGAAAACTGATCATGTTCAATCCATACATTGCTTACAAATTGGAAATTATGTTGCCTTATTTATTTGCCAGACAAATTCTATGATCATTACACATGCTTTCCATCAGAACTTCTTATGCCAAGTGACCATTCGAATACAATTTTGAAGAAATCACATCTAATTTAAAATATGCAGTCTCAGAAACCACATATCCCATCTGATGAACTCTAACATTTTTGTTTGTTCCTTTTACACCATTTCGACCTCAGAAAGAATTCTGGATATGTTCTCCTGCGTGCTCTGTTTAGAACAATTCTTTGTACTTTTCATCTTTCACCTTCAATTGAATAGAAAACTGAATGCAAGCACAAGACCTTGAACAAGACAAATGTAGCATGCCTTTGCTATAGTGATGAGAATTTCTGGGTGGTCTTGATCAAAAACGCAGAGTCCTGTTCGAATTGGCAATACATGTGCGTAGATTTCCACACATGTAGATTTCTTTCTGTGCCAAGGTGGAAATCTCCACTTGGGCGATATTCACCATTTCAGGGTGGGAATATTCACCTAGTAGTAGGATGCAAGAGTCTCCAGTTAGACGAGACCCATGCAAATATTTTTTCAACAGTAAAAATACTACTAGTAACTTTACAACTGGATTTTAGCCATACACCTATAAGCATAGAACTTCACAGTTGAGGCAAAGATCTCTGCTTCAACTATGTAAATTTTAGAATTGAAAGATATTGGGGAACAACATTCACTTGAACTGAATCACACATACCTGACCAACATTCAGCTGCGGCTCCTCCGCTATGGCGGTGGAGCGTCACCCCCCACCCTGCTGAGAGCCAGGCACCTGAGGGAAACGTGAAAAATAAAATGTTAATAAAACCATTTTATATTCATTTTATGTTTCTTTCTACTAAAGGCAGCCAAGTCTGGGTGGGGTGGGGCCATGACGAGAGCAGGGGCAGGAGTAGTGCAAACTCTAAGTGCGCATGACGGTTTGGCTGGCTAAGGCTGGCCAAATTGTCATGCGCACTTTGATCTCGCGCCACCCGAGCTGTGTTGCACATACACTAACTCTCTTATATACAATACCCATATCAATTTCATTGTTAGCGACAGTTGGAGCAGGAGTAGTCTTTACTATGGCAGATGACTTCTACGTTTAAATGCATTTATACCACCCACACTTATATCAATGTCACTATAACACACAAAAAAGTATGTCTTTGAAAATTGTACCTCAACTGTCATTAATGTTTCTTTATTGTATATGGTGAGACAAAATGTACTCAACGCATACTTGTATTGTAATTGCATAGGCCTCGAATGTGCTCATCCATATCGTGTCATTTTTTCCTTTGTGTGCCCTTTGTTGTCTCCCCATCCATCATCTGCCACCACCTCCTCTTCTGCTTTAAGCAGTGCACTGAAATGTGGGTTGTCCCATATCAAAAGTTGATAGCAGAGGCTGGTATGTCTTCAGCAAGGTCAATTGCAATCTGTGTAACAATATTCATGTCTGCATAAGTGTCTTGATATTTAATATATTATTGCATAACATAATATAGGGCCAGATGAACGTACAACTGGTCACGAAACACTGTTCGCTATTTGTGGCCAGTATTTTTGCAACCAGTGTGGTAATTTGCGAAGCGACCGAAGTACTAATAGAGCGGTTTGTGAACCACTGATTCTAAATGGATCACAAATCAACCTACCTCTAGAATGTTTTTTTTTTTAACATGTATTTGTTGAATTTTCACATTAAAACAACAGCCAGCTAAATAGATGAACAGCATACATCCCATCAAGCAACAAGGACAGGCAACACGAGGGAGACAAACAAAAAATAATATTATCCATTGGGAGATATAACCATTGCACATGGTCACACAGGATTCTGGGGCGAAGACATAGGGTGCGAGGAATACTGCAGCAGGGGTGACGTATCTGTAGCACCGGTAAGGTATCTCCAGAAGGGGGCCCAAATGTCTTTGGGGTGAGCAGTAAGGTGTGTAGTGTCAGTGTATTGCTCAGACATTTCCTGGCAGTAGGTTGCATAATGAAGTCATTGTTCACATGTTGGTACATGCCTTTGCAGCTAAACCATGGCAATCCGCCGTTTAGCTAGAACCAGCAGGATGGAAGCTAGCCATCGTTGTCCATTGGTTAAGTCCACGGTGTCCCCCACTAAGACCATTTGGGGAGAAGGGTCTAAGGGAACCTCAAGAATCTCGACTAAGCTATCAAATATATATTGCTAGTATTTTTCAAGTGTGTACATTCCCATGACATATGTAAAAAATCAGCCAATACAGTCCCAAAACGTTTACATTTGCTATGAGTACCCCCCCCCAAATTTTGCAATACGTTCTGGGGTATAATAATATTGGTGCAAGAATTTAAACTGTATTGATTTGTGTCTGCATTGGAGAGGGGTAGTTTTAACTTGAGCACAACAGTAAACACATGCCTTATCTGCGAGCCTGTATCCAAGGTAGTCTTCCCATTTTCTTCTAGCCTCAAAGAGAGGATCGGTCCTCCCGCACATGTAGTTAGAATATAGTTAAGTAATAGAGTGCCCCAATTCAGAGCAACAAACATATATTGTAAGAAGAGACATTTCCTGGGTCTCATCGGGGAATGTAGGGAATCCTGCTTTAATCACTGAATGAAGTCTCAAATAACTAAAAGGCGCTAGGGGTGTCGAATCCAGGTGAATGTAAGAACTATGTCGAGTAATAAAGGTGGCATTCTCAAAGAGCTCTCCCAGCATTGACAGCCCCATGCTTCTCAATAAGGCCTTAAAAGACTTTTCCTTTGTAGGTGGGATCAAAGAATTAAGGGGCTTATTTACAAGCCCCTTGCGCCACTTTTGCGTCACTTTTAACATGGGAAAAGTGACGCAAAAGTGGCGCAAGGGCCTTGTAAATCTGCCCCTAAGTGCCAAAGGTTACAGCGGAGACTATACGCACCATGCCTAACACATTGCAAGTACATCAACATCATTACGCACCGCTTGTGAGGGCGCACTAATCTACCCCAGCAAGCTGTGTATCCTAGCTATTGCGCATTCTGTTTCCACTTGCACCAGCACTATTTGGGACAGGGTCCACTATTTTAAATAATGAGCCTGTGCGACCAAATTGTGTGAATAGAAGTTTGGTAATGCCAGGCCCGAGTTTGTAATGACCTGGTGAGCACCTCCCAATGAACCCATGGCTGCCCCTCCTTGCCAAATCAGCCAAAGCAAGGTCAGATGAAGCTGTTGAAAGAAATAAAGTGGCAATGCAACAGGAATATTAGCGAATATGCACAGAAACTTTGACAGTGTTATCATTGTCATCAAAAATAATCCCCTTATCAGCCAAAGTGGCAGTCAAATCCATCGGTCTATTTGAATTTTGATCAGCTCGAGTGCTGTGCCAGAATTACTGTGGATCAAGTCATCATGGTTTCGAGATACCCACACTGCCATTTAGCTTACCCCATCGGGGCTCCAATGCAACGGGTACTTCAGTGTAGGCATTGTGGGGAACTCCGTGAGGGGAAAAATCTTGAATTTAGGCCAATTTATCTCTAGCCCACAGTTTCCCCCGAAATAAACCACCTCTCGCACTATGGGAGATGGGTTCTCCTCTTTGCGCTGCACATTGAGGATCACATCATCAGCACACAACAAACTTATTAACAATGTGTTTCCAAGGCACAGCCAACGACGGGCAGGCAGTTCCCTTAAATTTCAGGCTAGTGGTTTGATAGCAAGAGCAAAAATTAAAGGGGCGAGTGGACAGCCCTGACATGTACCTAGGGCAAAATCAAACAAGTGTGAGTACAGCTGATTCACACAACTCTCCCTTTTAGAAAAGTATATAAAAATTGAATTAAGGACATAAAAAGATTGCACGACACAGTCTGCGCAGTGTCTCCATCACATAGGACCACTCGTAGGAATCAAAGGCTTTTTCAGCATCCAGCAGGACCGCAACTGCTGGAAGCTGGCGATCAATGCTATGCAGTATAGTCATTAACGTTCGAAGAATAAATGCTGCAGAATGTTGTGGTATAAACCCTGACTTGTCTGGCAGCACCAAAAATTGCATCAGGGGCTGGAGACATTGTGCAAGAATTTTAGTAAAGATCTTATTGTCCGTATTTAAAATCAATAGTGCCCTATATGAGGAGCACTCAGCAGGGTCTTTATTAGGTTTCTGCAACACCGTTGTAACGACCTCCATAGTGTATTGCGGTAGGCTTCCCTTTATCATCGCCGCATTGTAGATCTTCAATAACCTCAGGGCAAAGATTTCAACATATACTTCATAAAGCTCAGCAGGGAGACCATCTCACCTGAGAGTTGCCACTGGGCAGGCTCCTAATTGCCTGATGGACATCCTCTAGTGTTATGGGAGAGTTTAATACTTCCCTCATTTTATCCACCTGACCCCAATATTGCAGACTTCTCCCTGTTGGTTCTTGAGGTATAGAGGTGCTCATAGTATTGTGAAAATGTATACAGTGCAAGAGACAGATTGCATGTGACCAGAGCAGAGTCAGATTGGAAAAAGAAGGGGTTTTTACCCTTGCGTTTGAGCCTTAGCTTGACCGGGAACAGCATGGAGTATTTCACCACCCTGCATCTGAGGATCGTTTTTACCTCTTGGAAGGAGAGTCTATCCTCTTGAACCACAGGGATAAAGTCAGGGTAAATAGTGATTTTGGGGCCCTCAAACTGTTGGTCTGGGTTGTCCCTGTTGAGTAGTAATATGAGGTCTTTGTCCCTGTAGTTAAGCATCCACGCTATAATTGGCCTGGTCATTCCCATGCTTTGGCCTAGGCACCAGGGTGCCATGAGCTCTTTCAACAATGAAAATGCTGGAGAACCTGCTGAGTCGGAACCAAGTATCCAGCAGACCCTTGACAGGGGCATTGATATTGGTATTAGTAGAAGTCTTGGGGATCCCCATGATCCAGATATTATTGCAATGGGATCGCTCTTCCAGATCTTTGTTGTTCTTTCTGATAGTTTTCAGGTCCTTCCCAACCGAGGTCAGGTCACAACTCATATCATTTTGCGCATCTTCTAGATCGGAAATGAGAGATTCTGCTTGTGGAAGCCTGGTATCATACTAGTCGACGCACTTTCGAAATCTGTTTAGTGTAGCTGTTAACAAGTCCATTTTACCCTCAATAAACAAGAAGCTATCCTACACTTCCTTAAACATCATTACCACATTGACCTCCTCCGGTGGAGCAGCAGCACACCAGCCCTCCTTCATCTCAGATTGTCTTTTATCAAAGTGCAGCTTAGACGGACGTTTGTCAGTTTTACCCATGTCAGCAAGAGATGGACAGTCAAACCAATGGACAGCAGGCAGGGCCTAGGCGGCGCAACAGCAACGAGGTGAGGGGCGACCCACAGGTGGCAACAGTCGTCAATTAAACAACAGGAAACAGCCTCAGGAAACCCAGAGGTGTGCAAGCAAGTCCGCCACTGAGGAGCACCTAGATCAGTATAGTGCACTCTGTCCCCCCCTCAATGCACCAGGAGGTAAAGGCAGACGTTCACCGGGCCGCAGGAAGAATCTCACTGAGGGTGGGCCAGCCACGCAACAATGATCCAAGGCCCAGAGGAACCCCGCCCTGAGGTCCACCCGTCACAATAGATCAGTGTAGAGTGAAGGCAAACAGGGGGCCGCTCCTACCAACAGTGGTGATGCCCGATTCTTCTATCAGCAGCGAGCATGCCACAAATCCCAGCGGTTTGGAAAGGAGAAGCATCTCCAGCGTGCGCCGGACCTCTACCCAGTTCACCTCTTCAGCACAGCCACGGTGAGTCCTAGGCCCAGGAAAGCCGCAGCCTGCCTACTGCGTGCGACATCTCACAGGCCACACCTCCAGGCAGGCAGAGTATGCCGTCTTCAACAGTCAAGCAGGTCCCCAGCAATGTGAACCTTGCAAGAGCTAGTGGGGAGCAGGTGGACCTCAGCTACCAGATCGGCACTGCCGAGCAGCACAGCAAGCTACGACTGAAACCAGCAAAGAATGCAGGCTGTACCACATATGCCCCCTGTGAATTGCTCCTCTCAAATCCAGCCCAAAAGGAGGGCACTCATCCATGCTAGAGCCCTCCAGCTGTTTTTCAACTCTCTGTCAGCTGTGCCGCACTGAAAATTGGCACACAATACAGTATAGGTGCAAGTATTTGTAGCTAGGCTTCCGGAGCTCACAAGTCAGTGGGCTATTTGCTTTGCCAGCTCTCTGGTGCCCCCTACCTCATGAATATTAATAAGGTAGGTCGCAAATTGTGAACCACTAGGAATGGCAGCCATCAGAGTGATGGTGGCCTGCTGAGGTGAGCAGAGTACCATGTCTGTGATTGCTTTTAAGTAAAGCATTTTTTTCTTTAATTGCAACCTGGTTCCCTTAAGGAAAACGGGATGTGTTGAAGAATGGACATGCATGTTTGGGGGCCCCCAGCAGGGCCCCTTTTTGGTGGAAGGCCTCCGGTTGGAGGCCGAGGGGGCACCGATGGTGCCCCCCTGTTGATCACTGCATCTTGTGGCAGGCACATCTGACAAAGAGAACAATAAGAGATGCAGGCTGTATGTAAGTTGGGGCCTCTATAAATTATCAGGAGAGGTAGTTACATTGACATTACCACCAGGCAGCTGGGTCACGTGGTATACTTACTGAACGATGATACAATATAGGCCCGACCTCAGCCGGCCCTATCTGAACTCCTGACATGCTCCCTGTGCCTGGAAATATTAGACCTCCCAGCAGCTGGCTGCCCTGTGCGACCTTAAGTCCCTAGTGCTAGTTGGTATGCACTGCTCCATGTGATAACGATCTGCTAAAGGTTAACACACTGTTCCCGGCCACCTCTGTCCACCAGGAGGGACATTGGGCCACTAGTAGCTCCCTGAGGGTATACCGCACATGGCAGTATATGATTACTTGACTACATTTCACTTTATTTTGTTCTGTGCATGTTTATCTTTTTTTTCCTTTTGTTGTAGGTATGACTTTAGCATGGTTGGGATTCTGAAGTGGGTGGGGGGAGAGCGTTCTAATTGCTTTATTCAGCCTAACCAGTATATCGCTGTCTTACTGTGATTGATATCATGCCGTGTTCAACAGGTATTGTTGTATGCAGTGGTGCCAGAGCACACTATACCACTAAGACCCCCACCACTGGTCGAATTAGATTTATTACATGGAATGTGAGGGGCCTCAACAATCCCAAAAATAACCAGACAGGTACTCACCTACTTGGACCACCACCATGTTCAAGTCGAATTGCCTCAGAAAATGCATCTTGCGAATTCTACTGGGCCGTCGGTGGGAACAAAATGGAACCCGATTAGCCTCTTCATAGTTATCATATTCACGGGAGTCCTTGTGTTGATAAAGAAGGGAGTCCCATTCACACTTAGGCACTCCGAAACTGACAATCAGAGTCACTATGTTATTATACAGTATAGTCTGTGTGGCATGTCAGTCACTATCATAAACACGTATGGACCTAAAACAGATGACCTCAAGTTTTACACTTGGATCTGGTACCGGCTCCACACCCTGAAATCTTTGGCAGTCATATGGGGCGTATACCTTAACACTTATATGGACCACACACTGGATCGATCCGCCTTGGAGGACTGGCAGGGTAAGCAATCTGCCTGGGTTTTACGGGAGGGAATGGAAGATTATGAGCTTATAGACATCTGGAGGCTGCGGAATCCAGGAGGTAAGGAAGGCACTTTCACATCTTCTGTATACAAAACATGATCTAGATTAGATTACTGGCTGGCGACAAGGGAGGTGAACACATGGGCAATGGATATACAGCACATCCCAAGGACACTCTCAGACCATGCCCCGGTGCTATTGGTGCTTGCAATCCCCACACACATGCCCCCACAGTATCAGTGGAGGCTTCAAGCCACGACTCTGCTGGATCCAGTATTCAGTGATGGAATACGCACAGCGATTATCCAATATTTTAAAGAAAATAAGGGCTCCGTGGATGGGGCTGCCACATTGTGAGAAGCATTCCAAATCACTATAAGGGATGCCTGCAACGGGATATAAGCAGGGGGTTTAAAGTTAATTTGTTCTCGATTACAGAACATAGAGCCCACTTTAAGAAACTTGGAGCGGGGATACGAGGCCCACCCGAACCCCAACTCACTAGCAGCTATTAGGGATTAGATCACTGACTACAATGACACTGCTATGCAAGAAGTGAGATATCTGTCTCGTCGGTGGGTTGCTAGAACCTATGGAGAGGGAGGCCAGCCTGGCCATAGTCTAGCTGTAAATATAACAGAACCATGGGCGCATACTCACATAATGGGTATAGAATTCCTAGACAGGGCTGCATCTCACAATACACCAGCCATTTTAGCACAATTTGTGTACTTCTACGCACAACTGTATGGAGCCTGCGAGTCCACAACAGACGCAGGAACATCAGCATACTTAGATGATACAGCTTTGTCATGCCTGTCGCCAGGACAGAGGGAACTTTTAGTTCAACCAATCACCTTAGACGAGATAAAGGAGATAAAGGAGGCTATACAGATGCTTCCTAATCGGAAAGCCTCCGGTACGGATAGGCTCCCAAGCGAATTTCAAAAAGAAAGGACATATTAGTATGGACATACTAGCACCCCACATGCATGCACTATTTTCAGAGGCATACGAGAAGCAGATATTGCCGTCATCCCTATAGAAGCTTTTATTATAGAATTGCTAAAGCCCGACAAACCACTTGAATGGTGTGAATCCTACCAAACATTTTCCCTATTTAACACAGACACCAAGATTCTGGCAAAAATATTAGCGGCTAGAATCCAGCCCCTTCTCGCCATGCTGGTCCTACCAGACCAGTCGGGTTTTGTTCCCTCTCGCTACACATCGCACAACTTGCACACGCTCTTTGCAGTTCTACACCAGCTCAACCCATCGATCCAGGCAGCGGTGGTCCATTTGGATGCCGCAAAAGCATTCAGCTCCATGCAGTGGTGGTACATGTTCACGGTTCAACACAGTATGGGATTGCCACAGGTTTTTCTGAGTTGGATGAGGTTATTATATACAGACCCAGAAGCGCGAGTGTGCATAAATTGCAACACATCGGACATACTAAAAATCCACAGGGGGACGCGTCAAGGGTGCCGACTGTCACCACTTTTGTTCAAACTGGCGCTGGAGCCATTAGCATGCATAATACGACAGTGGCATGCGAACGCAGCACTACGATTTAGCCAACGTCCTCTTGCCATATCCCTCTATACAGATGACATGGTGCCCTACGTTTGTGACCCGGCCACACATCTAGCACCGCTAATCCGGGAGTATGGTAAATATGCATGGTATTTGGGTCTGAGCATCAATTGGTCCAAGTCGACCACATACCCCCTGACTCTGTGCACCAAGCCCTATGCATTGGACTTCCCTCTGGAATGGAGTGTGGAGCCTGTCAAATACCTTGGCATATGAGAGCACAGAAACCCAGAGAAATTTGTCAGGCAGAACTATGGCAAGGCAGTGTCCAAGTTGGGGGACAAAGTAGGCCAGTTTTTATGATTTCCCCTGTCCCTCGCCAATAGAGTAGCGATCATGAAGATGATCGTGTTGCCCAAATATTTATACATGTTTGTCAGTATCCCCATCATCTTGACAAAGGCATTCTTTAACACCCTCACATCCCACATGATCACCTTAGGGTGGGCGGGTAAGTAGCCCAGAATCAGCTGGAGCACGCTCACACAACCATATACACAGGGTGGGTTTGGAGCCCCAGATCTGCAACTACTGCACCTAAACTACTTGTGTGCACAAGCACAATTCGCCCACTGCTGGTATTTCCCCCCTCCATATATGCCACATCTAGCTATAGAAATTGATGATGCACTTCCCTTACCACTCAAAGATATCCCGCCTCATGAGCGCAAGGACGTTACGTGACTGGAAATAAATACCACATGCAGTACCACAAGGGCCTGGCCAACGCTCAGTGTGTGGGCTGGCACGCTCTCTACGCACAAGCATTGCCGCTACTTCACCACCCAGCCATCTCAGTCACTCAGGAGCCTAAGGCACTGTCCATACTCGCAGAGATGGGGCTGAGGACCATGGCAGACCTACACCCGGGTGGGACCTTTATAGCACTATACGAGATATCACAAAGCAGCACCAGACCCCGCTGTTGATATTCACCTATCACTGACTTCACGAGGCTGTGAAGGCACTTTACCCACAATTCTCAGATGAATCACCCATGCTGGGGGCGCTACAGGCGCTGCTTACACAGAGCACACGTAAGAGCCTTACCACCAGGTTATACAATGCCTCTCAGAAAGACAAAATGATATCCACTAGCGCTGCGTTCGAAAAGTGGAACAACCTACTGGAGATCCCACTCACTTTGGAAAATTGGGAATTTTGCTGTGCTCGAACAGGCCAACTTACCTCCAATAGCAATTTAAGGGTTTTACATTTTAAATATGTTCAAGTGTATTACACTCCCCTTTAATTGCATAAATATAGGCTCCGCACGGACACAAAATGTGCTAGATACCGAGACATGGACACAGACTTCATACACTTGGCTTGGGTGTGTGACCTCATTGACCGCTTCTGGGTCAAGGTGCCTCAGGCCCTGTTGAATATGGTGATGGAAAAGGTGGCATGCAACCTTCACATGTGTCTCCTTGGCCTTGTCAAGCCTATACAGCAGGCCAACCATAGGCTGGCGGCGATTGCCTTACTGTTAGCAAAACAGAGGGGGGCTATCCGCTGGGGTAAAAGAATGGTTCCCAAATTTGATCAGTGGTTAAAAGACATGACGTACTGCAGAGATCAACTTGATCTATACGCTGAGGAGCTCCCATGGGCTTCAAGACCCAAAGACATATAGAGCAGGTTTACCACATACCTTCTGTCAACGTCAACTGGGTCCTAATATGGTATGGATTCTACCTTCTCCAACCAAAATCAAGCAACAGTACCAAATCTAATTTTATTGCATGTGATAAAGCATGACTATTACAATGTGTAAACTATATTGATGGCATGATGACACTGATGTTGCCTTTGTTTTGTATAACTGAAAACTTCAATAAAAAAAAAACTTTTAGCCTTGCTGTCATTTGTGTCACCTATCACAAGCCTCCTCAGTCCTACTGTCACAAATCTGAACATTGGATTTTCACTAACAGCTGAGTCTAGGGATACATGTCCACTATGTCCTTTGAGGAAATGGTTTAGCAGCTGACCTATAGGTGTCTGTCCACAATGGAGGCATCCATGGTAGTAGCAGGTAAGTCACTATTATCATTTGTATGGGCATATACTAACCAACAACTATCGCTGTATAGTATTTTAATTTAGCATAGCTGTGCTAAAGTCTTTTGCTTACATCAATTTACAACAGCTTTGGATTAGGCATATGCACAATCTGTAATAATAAATGTACCAATTATTTCACCGTTTTCTTTTAGCATCTGGGGACCAAGAGCCTGATGAAGATGTCATACAATTCAAAAGTGAAGGACAGCATGTATTCCCAGGAGAAAACCCTATACAACTCGAAAATGTGGGTTCTACACAGCAGAAGAGGAGACTGTTAGTTCAACCCAAAGGGGACACCTCAATGCTGGCCAGCAGTTTCCTTCCCAGGGAACTCTTATGGAATACAAGTACCAAGGCAACAGTTAGGCGGCCATGGATGCATGTTTCCACTATGTAGCGCTCTCCTAAATCTAGCCCTCAGCCTCCTTGTTCCTCAATTGACTTCACCAATGCAGAGCAACTCCAGTCTTTCCTCTATCTTCTGTGGGAGAAGATTCCTTGGTGCGCTGGACTCCTCCCACATTAAACAATCTACCTCAAGAAACCTACCACATGTCAATCCTTTACATGATGGACAACCTGCTGACATTGTCAAAAAGCTAAGCATGGAGGGGCTGTCATGATCAATCAATCAATCAATCAGTAAATTTGTGAGTGCCTCTTGTCACCCGTTAGGGTATCGAGGCACTGGCAGGGTCCAGTTGGTTAGCCAGATAGCCAGGTCTTCAGGGACTTTTGGAACTCTGGAAGAGATGGGAAGGTCCACAGATGAAGGGGTAGTTCGTTCCATTTCTTCACTGCTAGGTAGGAGAAGGAGCGACCGCCGCATCTTCTACATTGGGTGCGGGGGGTGAGGGTTACAAAAAGGGAATCGGACTGGAGGTGTCTGGTGGGCTGATGGAAGTTCAGGTGGTGGTTCAAGTAGGTGGGTCCGCAGTTGTGTAGGGCCTTGTATGTGTGGATCAGGAGCTTGAACTAGCATCTTTTCTGTACAGGGAGCTAGTGGAGTTCCCTGAGGTAGGGGGTGATGTGGGTTCATCTAGGGAGATCCAGGGAGAGTCTGGCTGAGGTGTTCTGTATGGTCTGTAGTCATCGGAGAAGGTGTACTGCGATCCCTACGTAGAGAGTGTTACCGTAGTCCAGCCGGCTGGAGATGAGGGCATAGGGATATGGTGCATCTCGAACTTTGGGGTAGCTATTTGAATAGCTTACAAAGCATGTGGAGGATGAAGTGGCAGGAGGAGGAGACTGAGTTGACCTGAGTCATCATGGTTAGTTTGTTGTCCAGTATGATTCATTGGTTCCCACCGTGGTCAGAGGGGGGTAGGAGTAGGTCCGAGTTCTGAGGACCACCAGGATGCATCCTATGGGGAGCTTTTGTTTCTGAATATCAGTACCTATGTCTTGTCCATGTTGAGCTTCAGACAGTTGCCCTTCAACCAGTTAGTGCAGTTATGGAAGTTGGTCTTGGTGTTGTCTTCAGAGAGGGAGAGGATAAGTTGTGTGTCGTCAGCATAGGATATGATGTTGAGTTCATGGGTTTTGACAATGCTGGCCAGAGGTGCCATATAAGTGTTGAAGAGGGTGGGGCTGAGGGAGGATCCTTGGGGTACTCCACAGATAATTTCATAGGGTGGTGAAGGGGGGACGGTGGACTTTTTGTGTTCTTCCGGTGAGGAGAGAGATGATCCATATGAGAAGGGCTCCTTGGATGTCTATGATGTGCAGCCTTGTCATGAGTGTGTGGTGGGAGACAGTTCCAAAGGCTGCTGAGAGGTCTAGTGGGATCAGAGCTGCAGTCTCTCAGTTGAGTAGGGCTCAGATGTCATCGGTGCCCGCTAGGAGGGCTGTCTCAGTACTGTGATTGTTCCGGAGTAGGCAGCTCCATTCTAGATGTGAGGGGAGCTGTTGGTTAGTGGCTTTTTCTAATACTTTGGCTGGGAGCGGGAGCAGGGTGATCAGTTGCTTAGTTGATGAGTTCGCTAGGGTCTGCCAATGGTTTCTTTAGTAGGACCTTGACTTCTGTGTATTTCCATTTCTCAGGGAAGATGGCCATGGCAATTTCAGTGTTGAATAAGGTGGTGATTATATGGCTGATTCTGGCTTAGCCTACGTTGAAGATGTGGTGAGAGCAGGGGTCGGTTGGGTCCTCTGAGTGAACTGAGTTCATGATGGAGGTGGGGTCCTGTGGGGCGAGCTGGCTCCATACGGTTAGTTGGATGTCTGTGGTGGTAGCAGAGTGATTGTGCTGCTTGGGCTTGAAGTTTCTGTAGATGTTGCCAATATTTTTGTGGAAGAAGTTTGCAAGGTTGCTGCAGAGGTCCTGTGAGGGGGTAATGTTGTTTGTTGAAGCTGAGGTGTTGGAGAATTCTTTGACAATGTTGCAGAGTTCTTTGCTGTTATTGGAGCTTGATTCGATGCATGAGGCTAAGGCCTTGTGCTTTGATTCTCTCAAATGTCTTGAGAGGTTGAGGCCTGTCTTGAAGGTGGTTGTGTCAGTCGTATCCTTGCTGGTGCACCATCTCCTTTCCAGTTTTTTAGTGGTTCTGAGGTCTTCAGTGTACCAGCTAGCCAGCTTGGTGGGCCTTCTGTGGGTGTTGTTGCTGATGGGAGTGATGCTGTTGGTGCAGTTGGTGATCCAACTGTTGATGTTTCCGATGTTCTGATCTAGATTGTTGAAGGAGATAGGGTAGGTGGTGTTGAAGGCATTGATCCATACTATGGTGCGGGGCATTTAGCAGACTGAGGGCGGATGTCCATGAGCTGGTGATGTTGAAGTGGACGATGGAGTGGTCGGTCTTGGTGAGTCCCGTGGTGTGGCTGTACCTGATGCGGTCTCTGGAGGTGAAGATGGGGTCTAGCATGTGAAATGCAATGTGTGTGTGAGGTCATGGACAAGTTTGGTGAGTCTGATGTTGTTCATGCTGTCAAGGAGGTTGGTAGTGTTGATGTCATTATGGTCATTGAGATGGAAGTTGAGGTCACTGACAAAAATGTAGTTGTTGGAATCTATGACGAGAGGGGCGATGAAGTCTGCAATGAAGTTGCAGTAGGCTGGACGTGATCCTGAAGGACGGTAGGCAAGGGTTCCTCTGATGGAGGTTTTGCTGTTTGTTTCAAAATTTGAGGTGTTCCATGGCTGGGGTGAAGTCGCCATTTGTGGTGGTGCATTGGATGGATTCCTTCTGTATGATGGTGATCCCTCCACCAGGCTTGTTGATGTGGTTGCGGTGGGTGATCTTGTTTCCTTCGGGTATTGCAGTGGCGATGTTGGACGCGGAAGTGAGGTTGAGCCAGGTCTCATTGAGGAAGAGGACGTCGGGTGTGAGGGTGGAGATGAGGGCCCAATTCTCGGTGGTGTGTTAGCATAGTGAGCATGTGTTGAGAAGGACGCATTCGAACTGCTGTTTTTGTTCAGGTGGTGTCAGCGGTGTGTTTGGGGTGGGGCTGGTTGGTGGGCTGTTGTGTGTGCTTTGGCAGATGCAGTGGCAGTGGTTGCAGGTGAAAGGTCCTACAGTGGAACGTGAGCCATTGTGGTGGCAGTGTTTGTTGCAGCATCCAGGGTTGAAAGTGTAGAGCTCGATGATGGTGAATCTGTCGGGGCAGGAGGGAAAGGGGTCAAGGTGCTGGGCGCGCTCCAGGTGCAGATGGGCTTGCCTTAGGGCCACGTTTTGTGCGCCAGTGGCATGGTTGTGATGCAGCCTGCATTAATTACGTCCTGGGGTCGGCTGGGCTTCTGTTGGTGGGAAAACCCAGGCTGAAAAACTCGGGCAGCGCTGGTGTCACTTGGCCAAACAAAGGCAACTGGATCAGACTGGAACAAGCAGGAACTCTAAACCACAGGCAATGGCAGGCTAGGTGCCCTGGTCCGACTCTCTGAAAGGATCAGCTTTTCAAACAACAATTCTCTATGCACGGGAGATATTCATCAAATCAGGGAGATCCTGTGCAACACTGCAACCCAACAGGAACCACTTTCAGAATTGATTGACAGACAGACCTGTATTTTGGTGAAACCCTGGGGAATGTCTTTAAGACATTGCAAAGTTTTAGTGGATACATGCACAGATGCAGTGGGAACATCTCTTGTGTTGAGGGCGGTGGTTGCATGGTGCCATGCCTTGGCCAGAGAGATGACACAGGCTGTATCAAGCAGGGGCACTTGTGTCAAGCTGAAGAGCCAACTTGTGTGTGTAAGTCATCTGGTGCACAGCACCATACTGTAAGGACCACCCCTCTCACCAATCCTAATAGAGCCCCATCTGCACATCCTCCAAGCCCATTTGCTCTTACTCCAAAGCCATAATCTCATTCTATTATGGCCAGCTGGTGAACAGCGTCCATCCCACAGCTATTGTTATATACAAGAACATTTTTATTATTAAACCTTTTCAATAAACATCACTTGCACTTATCTTTCACCTATGTGTCATCTCATGTGTCCCCTGCCTTGAAGATGAGTGTATGAGAACAATGTAATGTATGTGTTAGAGACAGTAGATCTTTCTGACTTCGAACCGTCGTGACTGCCCACAACCGCCGGCACTGGGAAAATCTGACCAGGTACCCTCTTAGCTGACGAAAATCATGCTAGGGGTGCCAAATCCCACTTGCCCTCGCCAACTTACCATTGGCAAGCTGCGCGTGAGAAAAAACTCTGTCACACGGCCGTTGGCAGAATTTGGTCGACACTCTGCGTTACATGTGTGACATGGAGCAGCCAAAAGTCTGCAAACTCCACTAGCGGAGCGGAATTTATCACCAACCCCTAATATAATGTTCCATTGGGTATAAAAAAAAATGGGAATTTAGAGAATTATTTAATGAATAAAATGACACCAAAATGACAAAAAATCCTATAAGGGGACCCAGAGATATAATTTTTTAACATTTAAGTAAATTACCACCAAAAAAGCATGAAGCGCCAAAAAACACCAGGCGCCACTATGGATCAACTGATCATAATAGACCGGGACCTAGGTGGGATTTCAGGCTGACTGCGATAGAGCATGGGTCGGAAACACAACCAGGTTCAAACTAGTTGAAGGTTTTACCTTGGGACTTAGAGCCTGATTTAGATCTTGCCAGAACTACAGTCGTCCCGCAATGATCCCAAGTACTTCATCAAGTTGACGGCGGTCCGCCTGCCATATTTAGATTTTGTAGCAATAGACAGTTTCCTGCCATCACAGTGGTCTTCTCCGCTGGCTAACAGTACTCCGTCGCTATCAGGCCAGCTGGATTGCGCCTAGCCAATTTAGATGTTCCCGTTGTGCTGGTGGTGTCCTGGTGGTGGAGTCCTGACTGAGTGAGGCCATGGTGGTGTAGAGACAGGTGAATACTGCGCATCATTATCTTACTACACATACATGTTGTGAATCTGTCAATATGTATATGTAGGTAATGTGTTTTATATACATATTGTATTGCACACCAACATGCACACACTATTGTATGTACACCCACAGTCACCAAAAACACAGCACCAACACACCCCACCACCAAAAAAACTTTTTTTATGCATCAATACAGGTGTGTATATTTAACCACGATAAGTTGTAAGATGAACACATAAAATAATTGAATGCAAGAGCAATGTAAAAATATACAAGGAGAAATCTGATGTTAACAGACGATTCATAGTGAGAAACATGACACAGATACCTACCTTAGATTCCGTCAACAACGGGGGTGCTGAACATCGTGGTCACGTAACACCAGCACAGGAAGGACCTGGACAATGGGGTTCGGAAGTGAGAACCCGAAAAAAGTATGTTTACACCTATTTTCCTGCGTTTTTGCCAATCCAAGTTTGGAGGTTTCCCCGTCATAGTTGCTTCGGCAGAAAGGCACATTGTAATCAGCTTGGCGGTATTCTTGGTGGGACTCCCTCTGACAGCCGCTTATACCTCTGATGATGTTGATGTGAGAGCAAGAGTCTGGCGGAGGTGGCGGGACTCCAACGGTCTTTCCTCCAGAGACCTGGCAACCTCTAAATACAGCGGGCGGACAGCCAAGTCAGCTGCAGGGGAAACCGTAGAAAATGCATGGCGGGACCCAGTCTGCCAACATCAGAATTAGACCCTTAGTCTTCTTTCTGGAAGTCAAATACCTTCAGCGGGGCAGGCCAGCATGCTATATCCAAGGAAGGCTTAATGACGTCAGATAGGCATTGGACGAGGTCCTGGTGAAGCTGTTTCTGGTAGGAAAATTCAAATTTCTTGTCCCACGAAGTCCTCTCACTAGTTGGAAACCTTTGCCGCCTAAGTTCAGATGTAGTTTTGTTTTTGCAGATTAGAATATTCCAGTCATCAAGGCTGCAAGCTGTATATGATGAGGGCTTCACGAAGCCAGATACTTTCTCAGGGAGGTCCCACTTGATGGGATTTGCTGCTGGGGAGAAATTCCAAACGAGGGAAACCAGTTTTTTCAATCCAGTGGCAGCACACTTTGGGTGTATCGTCTTGGCAGGTTAGTCCCAGTCCTCCAGAGGTCTTCGAGTCATAAAAGATTCTGGGGTATATTCTCAAGGATCTATCGCCGAGTTATCGGCACTTTATCGCAGCCAAAGTCGCGATAAATTCATCGCCCCATTCACAAGCTGGCGCTAACAGCCCATAACACCAGTTTACCTGCGAAAGCAGTCGCAAAAAACATTGCCACAGATAACCCCGGCAACTAACGCTAATGATATGCAGAGTAGGCGTTCCCGTGCAAAAATCCGCGACAACACCACTCCACAACGTCCAGCCAGATCGGCGATAAGATCACAAAACATGCGATAAGGCACGTTAGCAGCAGGAAATTAACACCTGCTCTTACCTGGTGTAAAGTCGGATGACAACCGGCACCAGACAAGGGAGCACAGCCCATAGCCACACATGAAGAACAACAGATGCCCTGGAGCAACCGATCATGCAGCCCGGAGCCCCAATAGGCCAACAACACCCACAGCCACCACCCCCAGGACCCCACCACCCCCCCCGCGGGGCCCCACCCGGGCACCCCCCACACCTCCCCCTTTGGACAAAGATATTGCACATCAACTCGACGAAATCATGAACCAAACAAATCGCCTGAAGTAGCACAATCACAACACCTAACATACATGTGTGGTCAGAAAAAGGGAAATCATACATTCATATCATAATATCCAAATAATACGTTTATTACAGAATAAACCAAAAACAACAATTCTGAAGAGGCATGGCGGGTCTTCTCAGGACATTCTGTAAGTCACAGCCTGCAAAACAGAAATCTGGATAAGAAGGTGTGCCATGCGCCCATCAAAGTACAGAGAGAGAGAGCGAAAGAGAGAGAGAGAGAGGGAGAGAGAAAGAGAGAGAGAGAGAGAGGGAGAGAGAGAGAGAGAGAGAGAGAGGGAGAGAGGGAGAGAGAAAGAGAGGGTGAGAGAGTGCCGACACTGCGGACCTAGGCCTCACTGCTCACCTGCTGCCACCGGTGTGTCTCCAACCACGTGCCGGTATACACTGCAGTCCCCCAGGTCCCTTATCTGAAACAGTGTCCAGAGACATGAATGGCAGAGTCCATACAGTTGCACACGCCATCATCGCTTGCCCGCCCCTGCGCACACAGGCTGCTGTACCCCAGCCCCTCCCGCTGCCCAGCGGTGATTGCCCGCCCCTACGCAACCAGGCCTCACTGCTCACCTTCCGCCACCGGCGTGTCTCCAAGAGGGCCCACCACGTTCCGGTGGGATCTCCAAGCCCGGGACCCACGAGCATGGCACCCTCCACATCATGCAGCCCCGCACCGCGGGCCACCAGGTCACACACCTGACTCTGGGTCTTGATTTCGCAATGGCAGAGACCACATCAGTGCACACGCATCATCGCAGGCTGCACACCCTCTCAGCGCTTGAGGTGCCACTAACTCTGTGAATCGCGAGGCAACGCCACGTGGCGGGAGGCCCGCACTGCCCGCTGGCTCAGGCCTACACTGCTGTCAAGTAGGGCTCACACTGATCCTTGACAGTCCGGACCGCCAGGACAGCGCATCATCGCAGGCTGCACACCCGCTCAGCACTTTAGGTGCCCCTATCTCACTGCACCGCAAGACACCGTCCCATGGCGGTGTGCCTGTGCCTGCCACAGTGTATCCGGTGCCACCAAGTCTGTGCACCGCTAGCCATGGACCCTTAATGATTGAGTTCCGTGGTGCGGACGCCATCATGTCACCCCCGGCACTGGGCAATGTGAGGTGGTAGGGCCCTAGGCCCTCATGCATACATGAGAACTACACGGAAAAAACCCAGTTAGAGAGTGGAAATGGCGTCCAGCACGTGAGCCAGGCCCTTTTTATTGGCAGGGTCACATGTCCTGTGACGCCTGTGCTGGATGGGTGTGGTGTGGGTGTACACCAGCCGTGAGGGAGTGGCTGTGGCATGCTGACAACTAGACCTGTGAGCTGCAGATCCCTACAGTGAAGACCTGGGACATGTGGCGCTGTCGTCCCCCCCTGTGTGCGTAAGCGGAGTGGGTTGTCCTGGCGTATGCCAGTCCAGCGTAAGGGTGTGAACAATGACCCGGGAGCTCTGGGTGTGGTTCCGTCCTGGGCTGGACAAGGAAGTGACTAATGGATGTGTCTCTGGTGTAGTGTCGGCGCCACCCGGACCGCAATGGGAAATCTGTCACCCTGTGACAAAAGTCCCACAACATGAGCAACATGGATGTAAGGGGGAATCACTGACCCTACATTCATCCATACTTCCACACTTGAAAGATCATAGACATGACACATCTGTGTAAATATGAATGCTTCTTGCACATTCAGTGGAGTGTTGCAGCTGGAGCAGTACAGGGCCATGCCAACCCCACTTTACATTGTTGGCCCGTGGAGGGCCAGCCTGAGTCCTTCAGGGAAAGACAGGTACATCAGGAGAGGAGGAGTTCAGTCCGCAGTCTGATAGCTGTGTCATTGGTGACCAAACAGAATATGGCAATCCATGTTGAGGTCCAAGGTGAGTGTCGCAGAGTGCATCGGGGGACAGTGGAAGGTGATGATGCAGAGGGCAGAACCAAGCAGAAACAGGCCACATGGCGGAGATGAATGCTACTGCGTCCTTCTGACCACGAAGGCAGATTCATCCGCATCTTCATCCTCTGCTGTTGCATGTGCCTCACATGTGGGTGGTGGTGTTCTGTCTCCAGCACTGTGTGGCACTGACACATCAGGGGCCGGAGATGTGGATGGGGTGGTAGCAGCAGCATGCATCAGCGCCAGGCCTTGTGGCAGAAATGCCATGAGGAGGGTCTTTAGGGCATTGAGGGACCCAGCTACCTCTCGCTGGTGTGCAGCTGTGGCAGCCGCTCTTTCCGCCTGCGTCCGCTCCATGTTCTCCATGATCCTCCGCATGTGTCCCAACTCCCGGGCGAGATCGTTGGAGGCACTCTGACTAGACAGTCGTTCTTGTCGCAGAGTCAGGACTCTAGCGATGTCAGCCATGGTCCGTTGGAGAGCATGGAGCGGACTGTGGGTGTCCGTTAGGGACTGTGAGTGGTCCCTGATGGGACTTAGACACCCATGTATGGCGTCTAGTTTGGCTGCCATGCGGTCGAACCCCACCTGCACCTGTTCAGCCAGCTTCTCCTGGCACCCCAACACACGGCGTTGGAAGGCCATGTGTTCGTCGTGGGGGTCCTGGGAGGCAGCCGTGGTGGTGGGTGCTGCCTGCTGTGTATTCTGTGCAGGGGGTGGGTTCTCCTCGTGGCAGCTGGGCTGCCCTGCTCCTGGAAGTGGGCTGCGAGGGCTGTCCAAGAGCTGTTGGAGGGTGTCGGAGTCGAAGGTGTGGTGGTCCTCTTCGTCATCAGAGAAGAGAGGTTGGGACTGCTCCGCAGGAGGTGTTGGATTTCCCCCTGCAATGTGAAGGAGAGATGCAGTTTAACATTGTGTTCACATGTATGTTGACGCATTGTACATGTTTACATTCAGACTGCATAACAATGTACATTGTGACTGTTTGGGGGGAGCTGCTTATTTGATGTGGGACAGTGGACATTCCGACTGCATCACGGATGTGTGTTTGTACTTGTACATTGTCAACTCACATTTCCCTGCAATGCCAAATGTGATTGGCCAGTTTCTACGCACATGCGGCACCAGTTGTGTCCTCTGTTCTGTTGTGGACGTGTTGCGGTTTGTACCACATCGTTGTCAATGTTGATGTGCTCTGCATGTAATGTGTGTGTGCCGCATTTTGGGGGAGTCACCCCTGCAGCTCTGATTTAGCTGCCCCTTATCCCTCAGGCTTCTGTGCTTATGCGGTGCTGAGATGTTGCATACCTGTGTGCATTGGTCTCTTGGTGGGAGTTGGGGGTCTGAGGCATGGTTTGTCCGCAGATGTGCTATGCTTAATTGTGCATGTGTGCCATTGTGCCCATCTCCCCCCGTCCCCCCAGTCCCTGGTCGTTACTCACCCTGTTGCTGTTGTGTCCGGTCATGTTGAGCAGTGTCCGGTCCCCCGACTCCTGCCACCGTCTCCCCACTGATGACTGTGGACACCATTTCCTCCATCTCGTCCAGCTCCTCCAGTGGCGCTGGACTCCCACCTCCAGTCTGCATTGCTGCCTTCCGGTTGTCTGCGAGTTTCTGCTTGGTTTTGCGCTTCAGATCATTCCAGCGCCTCTTGACCTCGTCCATTGTCCTCCTCAGCACTCCGACTGCATTCACCTTGTCCACGATGGTCTGCCATATTCCATTTTTAGTTGCCATTAACACAGTGGAGGTGACGAACAGTGGTTGATGGTGTTCTATCACCTCCGTTATCAGGATCCTGTTTTCCTGCGGACTGAACCGCTTCTTCCTACTCTTCTTGTCCTTGCCCTTCCCTGACCCCGAGGTCACAGGCTGGTCCTCCGGGGGGCTTGTGGGGTTCTGGTTGTCCTCTGTACTTGCTCTGGATGCCTCCATTGTGCTTTGCTGTTGTTTGGCTTTTGTTTGTATGTTTTTTTTCTACTTTTATAGTGCATTTTCCCGCATGACGTGTGGGAATTGCAGGCCTGTGGCTGGTTTTCGCAGATTTTTGTATCGCGATTGGCGTCATCACTACTATTTTCGCGTTGGGGTTTCGCGTTTTTGCGGCATCGCGTTGATTTTAACTCGTTCATTTGATGCGTTATCGTGTGACTATTGCATGGTACCGCCATGTTGGGAATACCACGTTAACACGGTGTTATTTTCCCGCGATGGACTGCGATGTGAAGTGTTGCGTTAAGCTGAATTTGCGGTAGTTATCACACGTTCTTGAGAATATGCCTCTCTAAGTCTTAGGTTTACAGGGACGTTAGGAGAAGACCAGTTAGACACCGCCAACGGTACCAGGACCTCAGGAACTGCACTTGGGGGCCAAGTCACACTCCAGCAGAGGCCAGCAACAGTGTCCACAGCAGATCCAATTGGAACTGGTCAGCTGGGTTCCTCATGGAAAAGGCTGATTGTAGTGGCCTGTAGCTTATACATGCAGTCAGCCAGCTGACTCTTGGAGTCCACCTTTTACTCCTGGGTACCAGTGGGAGCAGGTACAGCTCTTTAGGTCTCCTCAAAGGTCTCAAAAAGGAGGTGCAGTCCTTCTTCTGCTCTTTCACAGGTCCAGTAGGGTAGTGAGGAAGGTTCCTTGGGGTGCCACATTTAGTCCTGGCACTAGCTTGTGGGTGGGGCTGACTCCCTGCCACCCTTAACCAAGAGAGCAAAAGTTCCCATAGGTAAACCTACCTTATTTTGCAGCAGATCATGTCTGTCTTACTGCAGACAAACCCACAGTGTCCCTCACTCACTAAATTCAACCTATAGGAACCCTTCTCCCCTTGTGCAGAGCCTGTGTGCCCTCCCAGAGGTGTAGCCAAGTTAACAAGTGGTCCGCTCCTCCTTGGTCACACCAAACCAGTCCTGGGAGCAGCTTTCCTCCCACAGGATTTAGTTTCTGCCTGATTGGTAGGACAAAAGAGAGGGCATGTTTAGGTGAGGACTCCACAGATTCCACCCGTTTAACTCTGCAGTTTTACACCCTCTTGAATTCTCTCTTCATAGTTCTGTTCAACCTCCCTATATGGGACTATCAATCTTGCACCCATATTTAGCCTTAGATGGAGTTTACCACATCCTTTGCGCTACGTTCCCAAGCAACCCAACTCCAAGAAGACCCGCTGCTGTGGGACTAACACCTTCAGTGGGGTAAGCCTCAACAAAAAGGACGTGGGCCCCCTGAGAGACGCAAGGGAGTCAGTCTTTTTTATGCCACATTTTCCATGCCCACCATCGGGTAGGGATTCAGCACTGGCTGTTCTATCATTACTTCGCCGTTACTGAGAGAATCCTAGTTATATTCTTTTCCTCCACTTAGTAATATGCTTTAATTCATTGGGTTGCCACTTCTGATCTGAGGACACAGCTGGAAGTCGAAGTATGTTGGAGCCCGGGTGACCCCTGGACTTCAGGGAGGTCATGACACTGCAGCCTTTCCCGGATCTGAGAACGAAGCCCACAGGGCCAGCATCGAAACTGGCACCTGCTGTGGAAGTGGGTACCCAAGGAGGTACACACAGGTTGCCTTGGGACATCACAGACAGCCACACATGGCACACAGCCTGGCACTCTGTTTTTTTTTGCCATGCTCAGGGCAGACTGGTCGCCTGCCTGCCCCACCAATGTCCTGTGCAGGCGATAAGGGGATATGTGGACGGAGGGATGGGAGCCCCCTGTGACATGCCCAGACTCTTCCTGGGAGAGCCCCAGGGTGATTGGTGTTCAAGTTATACTCAGACAGGCATTGCCTGGGGAGGAACCCAGGGCTGCAAGATGCATTTGAAGTGTCATAATCAATGTGTCCTGCAATTCACACTAATTATCGCAGCTAGCTGCATTCTTCATTGACCAGCCACTGCCCAGATTTGCAGGCAACTTTCACAATATTCGCCCCCCTGCAGGCACAGGACAGGTGGGAGGAAGGCAGTGCCACCCTGCATGGCGAGATGGCCCTGCCCCCCATCACGATTCCCCTCTGGGAGTCGGCCTCCATGATTTAAAGACTATTTCTTGGTGCTCGGCATGCAAACCGTACCCCACTGCCACAGCGGGTAAGCGAGCGGCCTCCATGAAAGGCAGACCCTCATCTCTGATGTTCCCAAGTGGAGTGGAAGCTCTCTGCTAAATCATCAGCACAGGCTGGCCAAGTAGTCCAGCTCTAAACAGATAGACAAGACCATTAAGGCCTTCATCTGGAGTTCAGCGAGACCTCGCCTGGCACTCTGGAAGCTTATCGACAATAGATCAGGAGGACTGGGCCTGCCCTCTGTGGAGCATTATTGTCTAGCCTCACACTTGGCACAAATGTTGTACATGCACCCTCAGGAAGGCAGCTGTGGACCTGGGCACCTGGGGCAGGCCGGTCTTGGCCATTTTGACCCCCCGGGAGAATGAACAGATGACAATGAGGGCCCCTAGTACATTGTCCCTACTAACCCACAGAAATGCTACCTGCCTTTCTTGTAATCTCTGCATATCGAGTGACAGAGGGGGACATAGCCCTCACTGGTCTCGAAGATTGAAATGAATCCTCATCGGGGCCTCCAGGGTAGTCGGATATCTGTGCATGCTGTTCATTCCAATGGGATAAGCGACCAGATGGCAGGACTATGAGGAACCAGATACCATTCCTGCGGGACCCCATCCCAATCCATTTGCGACATGGAGAGCTGGGGAAAGGAACTCACGGTTGATGAATTCCACCCCAAGGCCAGCTGGATCTTTGACGAAGGGCCTGGTTAGAGCTTTTTCACCCAGCTAAGCAGGGGAGCCCTCCCAAGGCCTGCAGGGACCCATCCTTGATGCTTTGCGACACAGAGCCTTGGAGAATGGAACCCAAGATGAGGGCTTCAACTCCAGAGCCAGCAGGAGCTCTGATCGGGGGCCCAGTCAGAGCTTCTTCACCTGACCAAGCAGGGGAACCCTCCCCAGGCCTGCAAGGCCCTGCCCCAGCAATTTGTGATATGGTGAGCTGCCGCAAGGACCCCGGGGTCCTCATTCCTGGGCCACCAGGGCACTACCCATTCTTGTAATCCGTGCAGACCGAATGACAGAGGGGGACATTCTAGAGAACATATCTAGCCCCCTGGAGCCCTGCCTGTGCTTGTAGCTTCAAATGAGCCCTCATTGGAACTTCCAGGCAGTGTGCAATTCTGAACACTGAGCCACATAAGGGAAATGACATGTTTTGTTTATTTACAAAATGCCACCAGTGACATTGGCATGTTATGTTATGTTAACATCATTTGCTATAGCGCTCGACTCACCCCGGGGCATCTCGGCGCTGTTTCGGATCCTGACAGGAGGGGAGTACCAAATTAGATCAGAATAAGTATGCTTTTAGTGATTTCCTAAATTTAACATATGTGGGGATGGATCGCAGAGTTAATGGAAGTTCGTTCCAGTATTTTGGCGCGAGATACGAGAAGGCCTTGCCCCCCATGCGTGTTTGGCGAATCCGGGGGACACACAGTAAGGCTTTGTCGCTAGATCTGAGATTTCGCCTTGGGGCATAGGCCGTTTACTTTTTTTGAAGGTAAAACGGACCTCTGCCTTTTAAGGCATTGTAGGTGAGGCAACAGATCTTGAAATGGGAATGTTTTTTCACTGGAAGCCAGTGCAGTTCCCTCAGTAGGGGCGCTGAGGGAGTTCCAGGAGGGCGGTTCAGAATAAGCCTGACCGCCGTGTTCTGGACCACCTGGAGTTTGGAGAGCAGTGATTCACTAGCTTCTGCTAGGAGCGCATTTCCATAGTCCAGTCTGTTTATCACCATGGTCTGGACCAGCGTTCTCCAGACTGTCCTGAGGAGGAAGGGAAAGATTCTGCACAGAAGGCTTAGATTATAGTAGCAGACACTCGTAGTTGCCGCAATCTGATCTTTCATCGTAAGTGCTTGATCTAGTTTTATGCCTAGATTCTTTATAGTTAGTTTGGGCGTAGGAACAGTACCCAGTTGGTGTGGCCACCATTCATCCGACCAAATGGAGGAGGCTTTTCCCAGCAGCATGATCTCTGTCTTCTCTGGATTTAGCTGAAGACAGTTTTCCGTCATCCAGTTGGAGATTGCTAACATTCCTGATGAAAATCGATTTTTTGCTGTTATCAGGTCTTGGCCTAGAGAAAACATTAGCTGGGTGTTATTAGCATAGGATATAATCTCAAAGCCAAAATGTTCTGGAATCTTTGCTAACGGGGCCATATAGATATTGAACAAGGTGGGACACAAACATGAGCCCTGAGGAAGACCCTTGTCCAAGCTCATTTCACGTGATGAGTACAGGCCCTGGATGACGGTTTGCTGTCTATCAGTTAGGAAATGCTGAAACCACTTTAAAGCCACACCCTGTACACCGATGTTCTGCAGTCTTTCCAAGAGCCTTGGATGAGAGATGGTATCAAAGGCTGCAGAGAGATCTAATAATATCAGTATAACAGGTATTCCTGCATCAACCCCCAATCTCAAGGAATCAGTCACGGCCAGAAGCGCCGTCTCTGTACTGTACCCAGGGTGAAAGCCCGATTGTGAGGGATCAAGGATATAGTTGGATTCAAGATAAGATCCCAACTGCTTGTTTATTAGGCCTTCAAGCTGTTTGCCCAAAAGAGGTAGCAGGGATATTGGGCGATAGATACCAAGAGATTGTTGATTTAGCGTTGCTTTTTTTAGTATAGGCCGTACATATGCTGCCTTCCATTCTGTCGGGATTTTGCCTGTTTTTATTGAGCAATTAAAAATCTCCTGGATCATTGGGGCGCAGCAGGTAGCCAAAAGAGATATTATTTTTGGTGGACAGAGATCCCGGGGGGACCCAGACTTGGCTGCAGCCAGAGAGCTGTGTATTTCCTCTAGAGTGAAGGGCTGAAACCTGTCTAGTGTACATGGGGGTGTTTTCCTCTTCTTCGTTTGAACTGGTGGTCACTGTGTTTTGCACAGGGACAGTAGGAAAATTTTGAATAGATGGGGGTAATTTTCTCCTGAAAAAAATTGTCCAGAGAATGACAGGTATAATAATAAGGTATAAATTTATTTGCATAGTTAATTAAAACCTTTGCAAAATGCCAACATGGTCAAAAAACAAATATATACATTTACAACACATTCCTTCATAATTATTATGTTTAAAACTTGCTAAAAATTTTCTAAAATTAAGCAGCTTTACCACGAAGTGTCTAATTTCTGTCCAAATGCATTCCAGTCCATCAAAAAAAACTTTTTGCCAACCATTGACAAGCCCTTCTGACCTTGGCAATCAGCCCATATTAAAAACTACCGACTCCATATGGCATACCCTCAGGTACTGTACTGTCTGACCACTGCGTACTTCAGGTGTAAAGTTCTTGTTCTTTGAGGAGAGTTTCTCCAGTGCGCCTCAGAACATTTGCCCATGTGTTCACTGCGTAGATTCCTTATATCTCCATTTCAGGCATTTTGCTGTCGCACAGTTTCAGGTACTTCACTAGGCTGCAGTTCAGTTGTGGATCATTCGGTGCAAAGCATGCCAGCAAAGCTTGCCTCCTGGTGCGAATCCCCGCTGGTTGAAGTGTCGCTTCAACAGTTGTTTTCGTTCCTTAAGAAGTTTTTTGCAGGAGCACAGTAAATGCAGCAGATCTTCCGATGCTGAACCACATAAGCGGCACGCAGTGCCCGCTTTCTCTCTTAACCAGGGTGGAAGGTGTTGAATGCAGGGTAACAGCCCCAGTCTGTACTTCATGAAAGCAATTTTTATTTTTTTATCATAACCCAGATTGAAATAGGCTTGAGCGGCCGACTCTGTATATGTCTTCAATGTCATCCAGCCATGGGCCATTTTTGTCAATGTGGACTTGTCCTCCAACAAAGAAAGATGTTTCACTGTCTTCCACACTAGTTTTTTGAAAATAGTAGTGGTTGTTGATGTTTCCCAAAGCTGGCATAACCCCAACCTATTTAAACTGCTGTAAAGATATTCCGCGGCAGAAGATTTGGTATGTTGTTGTATCTCCTTCCATAGCTGTTCATTTAGTGTACCATGTGGAGCTTTTCGTACTTTGTCCCATGCAATAATGAAGGCCCCTTGCCTTGCAACTGTTTGTTTTTGAACACCAAATTCAAGCCTAATTTGCGCCGGCGAGGTGTGTTTGGGCAGCCCAAAGATGACCCTGTATGCAATTGTTACTACGGCGTCAAGTATTTTAGCGTCTCTGCCTTTCTGAGCCTCGCTGCCATACGTGATTGTTGGCAGTAGTTTTGCTCGAACTACCTCAATCAAAGGGAGGATCGATGGTCCTATCAACTTTGAATTTAGTGTTTTTAGAGTGGAAGCCAATATTAGGCCTTTATGCCTAATGCTGTTCTTCTGTGCTAAAAAGCGTCCCCCGCTATCCAACTTCACACCCAAATATTTGTATTCCGCTGTATCCTCAATTTTAGTTTCTCCCCAAAACCAGGCTCCAGTTTGTCTCCTTTTTTTCCTGATTATCATGGTTCTCGTTTTATCCAGGTTGATCGTTAGATCATTTGCTTTAGAGAAGTCCCGTGTTGCCTTTAGGAGACGTTGTAGTCCTACTTTTGTTTTACTAATCAGGACTATGTCGTCCGCATACAGGAGACAGGGTATCGAAATGTCTCCTAGTTTTGGGGCATGTGAGTTGCGGCTGATCAAGAGTGGTACTAAGTCAGCTATTTATAGGTTGAAGAGAGTCGGCGCTAAGACGCAACCCTGTTTCAGCCCTTTTTCCGTAGGAATGTGCCTCAACAGGAAAGTTCCGTCGCCCAGCTTCACCTGCAACCAAGTGTCCGTGTGCAAGTTTATTAGCAAATTTCTTAAGGGCTGTGACAGCCCCCATCTATGCAGTTTGGACCATAATTTAGTGCGGTTGACGTGATCAAATGCGGCCTTATATTCAATAAAACATAAGTATAGAGGTGTCCGTGCAGCTTCAGCCTTGTCCATAAGCATTGCCATGCTTAGTATGTTGGTTATTGTCCCGACTGATTTTACAAATCCAGTCTGTTGTAAAGGAATTGCAGATTTGTCTGTGGCCCATGCCTGGAGATCCTCTAATAATGTACCTGCAAAAAATTATCTAAAAAAGCCACTAGTCGATAATTTTGTGGGGCCGACTTTTCACCGGATTTAAAAATTGGGGAAATGATTGATCCTTTCCAGGAGTTAGGCAGGGTATTTAGCGTCCTAATTTCTCTAAACAGTGGTTCCAATGCATCTGCACGGAAGGTTGCATCCAGTTTGTATAATGCTGGTGGTATTCCATTAGGGCCAGGCGCACCTTCCCTTCTCCCCTTGCCTATCTGCCGTTTAATTGCTGTTACGTGAGTTATTTGGAATTCCTCAGTTGATAAGCCTCCCCTTGTATTCCCAGAGTCGGTCGTGTTAGATTCAGCCCCGTCCTTGATTGTCATAAGGCAGTCTAGTTCTTTTTTAATGTTTCGGTCCTGTTCACTGAGCTCAATGTTTTGTTAGAAGTGGGAACTTAGGTATTTAACCCAATCTTCCTCTGCGATGTTCGAGGAGATGCCATCATGATTTTGGTGGATGAATTGATTTATGGTGTTCCAGAATCTGGCGCTATTATTGTGTTTAACGTCAGCAAATAGTTTTACCCAGAATTCCTCCTCCATAGTTCTGTTGACATTCCTTTTCAGTTTTTTCAGATCTGCCCTTTGTCTCCGTAGTAATTCCAATTGAGTTTTATCATCGGGCTTGTGCCGGAGGTGTCTCAAAGATCGATAGATATGTTTTTTAGCAAGCTTGATCTCTTGCTTTGCAGTATATGATATAGGTTTCGTGCCGCTGAAACTTTGCTGGTTAGATGGTTTGATCTTAGACACGTATACTTCCATCATTGTTAGAAAGTTTAGCCCTTTCTCAACTTCCCCTTCTCCAGCTCTGGGGATAAAGTGCTGTTTAGCGTTTTCCAGCATCTTGCTGCCAGCAGCTATCTTAAATTTTATTCTTTTTAAGTTGATAGTGGCATCTGATCCCTGTGGCGCCCGGCAATGTTCAAATGCTGGAATGATGGCTCTTAGCTCTATTTCCTGCGGCCGATCATCACTATCGCCTTTATTGCCCAAGCGAAACGATGCAATTCATTGAAACAGACAAAGGAAAACAAAGGTATAGTTCAGTATTGAACTTGTTCTGATTGAACTGTACGTAGTTACTTTTAAGTAGAGGTACACGCAGGATTTAAATTGAAGAAGGTTTATTAAGTACAGGAGAACAACCCCTGAAGACTCCTCTTCAGGCAACAGCAGTTCCAGTTCTGCTTACTTTCCAATAGCATTGGAATGTTCAGCATCACTAGGATACAATGCACATGTTGCTAGGATACAACACATCTCCATTACTAATACAATAAGAACAGAAAGCAAACAATAAAATATGACTGGAAATTGACCATAAGAACATAACACAAAATAATTAACTTTATAAGATAGTTGAATAATGAACAGATTCTATAGATGCAAAGAATAACAATTGATCATTTGCATAAATAATCATTGTGCCAGATAGGCCTCCTCCTCAAGCGAGGTTCAACCCCAAGCCTACCATTGGGATTGGAATTGTTAGTTGACACAACCTCTGACTTGTTGATTGGTAAATCACTTTGCTTGATAGTTGACTCATCATCAACTTTAGCCTTCCTGGGATCACTGCAAATTTTCTTTTCCCACAGTTCTCGCTCCAGATCATTATATAAAGTAACTCTGCGCACATTCCATTTCTTTCCATCAGACAACCACACATTATTGTAAACCACTTTAGTGATTCTTTTGGGTATAGACCATTTAGATGTTTTCTGAGTGCCCAGACTGTTAGTTCTGACCCAATCACCCACTCTGAAGGTTCTTTTACCCTTCCTTATTTTATCTATATGCCTGCTTGCATACTTAGTTTGATGTTCATGGACTCTTTCCTGTAACTTTGCTTTGTCCAATACACGATTGTGTCCCTTGAGCATCCAAGCAGGAGATACCTTGGTACTTGCCTGTCTGCCCTTCAAAAGCATAAATGGAGTTTCTAATGTAACAGAATGCGGAGTAGTGCGGTAATTCCACAGCATTTCTTTGACAGCTTCCTTACAATCACAACCACTGCTCTCATTTAGCTGCACACACTCCTTCAAAACTCTGTTAAATCTCTCAACGAGACCATTCTCTCTGGGATTATAAACAGCAGTGGTGTGATGTGCCACTCCCATTTTAGATAAATAATTTTTAAACTCTTCAGCCACAAATTGGGGACCATTGTCGGCCACCAAGGAACTTGGGCAACCCTCTCTACGGAAAACCTTGTCACAGAATTCAATCACATTAGCAGCTTTGACTTCCTTGGAAAACGCTACTTCAGGCCATTTAGAATAATAATCGATCATGATAATGGCAAATTTGTTGGAAATACCCTTGGCAGAAAAAGGACCACAAATATCCATAGCTATTCTCTCCCACGGTCTGTTAGGAAATTCAGTGGGAGCAATGGTGGATTCCTCAACCCGATGGGACTTGTCGCTACACATACAGTCAATGCATCCACGGACACTTTCCTCAACTTGCTTGTCCATACCAGGCCACCAAAAGGTCATTCTGGCCCTTCTTTTCATTGCTGAAATTCCATTATGCCCTTCATGTAATAATTTCAACAATCTGGTCTGTAACTCCTTGGGTACCACTAAGCGATCACCTCTTCGTAACACCCCATCGTATGCTGAAAGCTCAGACCAAACCGTCCAAAATTCGCCAAATTTCCTCTTTAACATGGCATTAGACAATGATGGGGACGATAGTTCACTCAAAACCTCCATAAGAAACTTGTCCTCCAACACAGCAGATTTCCACTCTTCAGCAGATATGGCACCACTGCACGCTACAGAAATATCTGCAACTACAAATTCGTCGTACACTTTATCCTCATCATCCATACATTGTAAAGGTAACCTAGATAGACAATCTGCATTGATATTGCGGATGCCAGGAACATAATTTAGTGTAAAATCATAGCCTTGAAGTCTGAACAACCACTTAGCAATTCTAGGGGTAGCTTTGCCTGTACCCTTGGTGGTGAATAGATCTATTAAGGGTCTGTGGTCTGACCTGACTTCAAAATGCGTGCCCCATACATATGTTTTGAAATGGTCAACTCCCCACCAGCAGGCTAAAGCCTCCTTCTCTATTACAGAATACGTAGGTTCAGCCCCCTTCAAAGTACGTGAGGCAAAAGCAACGACTCGTTCATGCCCTAAATGCTTCTGCATAAGAACAACGCCTAGACCATAGGCACTGGCATCAACTGTTATTATGGTTTGATCACTTGGATTAAATGGTGTGAGGGCAACAGCCTTTGCAATCTGTTTCTTAATGTCATCAAATGCATTTTGACATTCTCCACACCACACAAACTTATTGCCTTTCTTCATTAATACCCTTAAGCAATGCACTTTATCCGCAAAATGTTGAACAAATTTGGAATAAAATTCTGCTAATCCCAGGAAAGACCGTAGTTGCTATTTGTCTTTGGGAGCAGGTGCGTCAGAAATGGCATTCAACAATTTTCTTTTGGTTTAACACCCTCTTTAGATAAAGTGTGCCCTAGATAATCTATTTGTTCCACGCCAAACTTGCATTTGTGCATACCTACCATCAGACCAGCTTGATCCAGCTTGCTCGAAGTAACATCTAAGAACTTATCATGTTCCTCACGGTTTGAACCCCACACTAGAACATCATCTTGAAAAACCACGACTTTGGATAACCCCTTGAGAATTTTGCACATTACTCTCTGGAATACTGCAGAAGCGGATGACAGTCCAAACGGCATTCGCACAAAGTGAAAGGCACCTTCTGGAGTGATAAAAGAGGTAAGATGCTTTGAGGAAGGATGTAAACAAATTTGATGGTAAGCACTGGATAAATCAATTAAGGAGAAAAATTTAGCATCAATCACTGAGGAAACCATTTCAGTGATATGCGGAAGTGGAAAACGGTCGACTAAAATGTTTCGGTTAAGGTCTCACAAGTCTATGCACATGTGCAAATTCCCGTCTGATTTGCGCGCCAAAACAATGGGACTTAGCCATTCTGAAGATTCGATTGGTTCAATTACCTGTGCTTCACAAAGTCTTTGCAGCTCTTTTTTTAATTGTTCCTTAAGAGCAAAAGGTACGTTTCTAGCTTTATGTACACACGGTACATAATTGTTCTTTAATACGATACGATGTTCGAATTTATTCAAACAACCAAGCACTTGTCTGAAAAGTTGAGGAAACTTGACACTCCACTTGACTTTTTCATCATTTTCAGTTACTAAAACCTGTTGAGGGTGGTTAGGGTCTAACACTATTCCCAACATTTTCTGCTCACACCAGCCCAGTAATGATCTGCCCTTTTCTACTACATAGACCTTGCATGTGACTTCTTTGGTCTTATGTGACAATTTACACATGAAATAACCTAACAGTGGTAACTTAACGCCACAATAACCTACAGGATGTACATCAGGGGTACTCAATTCAAATTTTCCAATCTTTTCCCAGATATCCTTGCTGATTATAGTATAGGGTGAGCGCGAATCAGCCCAAACAGCAACCTTAGCACCATTTAATCCTATTGTACATTTAGGAGGATTATAACCTTCCTGAATCTCATTGATAGAGTCAACACCTATCACTAGAATTTCTACTTCATCAGATGAGCTTTCATCATAGTGTTCAGTTACAGCATGAACAGATGATTTCCAACTGTTGGAAGTACTGGCTTTACACATGCGTGCATAATGACCTATTCTCTTGCATTTGTGACATTTTTCCTTAAGCGCAAAACATTTGTCATAATCAGCAGAATGTCTGGTACTGCCACATCTGAAACACATGCGACTATGTTTGGAATAGTTTTTCACAATTTTATCACTTTTTTTATCACTACTTTTCTCTACAGCACAAACCTTGATAGAATCATCTTTACTACTCTTATCTGAATTCTGGTCTGATTTCAACTCTTTGATGTACCTAGACGTGTTTTCTATGCGTCTGGCAATTTCTATCGTTCTGCGTAAAGAAGGGTCCTTTAATTCTAATAATCTTTCTTGAATTTTAACATTATTAGTTCTGTTGATAAACTGGTCTCTAATTATTTCTTCGTGTAAATCCTTAAACCTACAAGTAGATGCAAGGGTCCTAAGTACAGAAATATATTGCTCAACAGATTCACTTGGTTGTTGAGCTCTGGAACAAAAATGTGTCTTTCGACAACTATGCTGACTTTTTTTCCAAAGTTCTCTTCTAACGCCTTAATAATTACTAAGTATTCATCTACATTGACTACACGAGTGTCATCAACAGCATCTCCTTCTCCACTCTCAGTGTTGGTGGAAATGGTAGACGGTATAGGTAAGGTTTTAAATACTTTCCTACCTTCAATCCCTAAATTATGCTTCAATACAGCGACCTTGCGAGAAGCTACACAATCTTCTCCACCTATTGCCTCAAGGTAAGTTTCAAAGGACTCCAGCCAATCTTCCCAAGGTAATGTAGGTTCCCCAGGATTTTGCAAGAAGTTAGGTGGAGCTAAGATGGTTGACATATCCATGTTATGGTATGACTAGTGATATACCAAGACCAGTTAACCCTTACAGAATAGAAATGCAATAAATAATACGGAACAGATCACACAACGGTAGGTTAAAAATAGATGAAGTACACTAAAATAATAAAATAAAATAAATGAAGTAGTCACCGTTGACACTTGAGGATAAAGGTGATCCCTCCTTGCGGTAGTAAGTCCTGTTAATGCTTGTGGCATGAACAGCTGTAACAAGTTCTGTTATTGCTTGTGATACCCACTTTACATCAGTGCTTGTGGAATAAACTCAATGCTTGTGGAATTAAACTCAACCGCCTCCTTAAATTTCTGTCCTTGTCTAAATCATAAAATGAACGATGCGAAGCACGCATAAATAACTTTGGCTCTCAATCCCTCCGGAACTTTTCAACGTTGCAGATTAATGTTGCTCTATGCCGTTGCCCTTCACTGCTGAGCACATTAATTCAAACACTGCCTAGTACATCCACTTTAATTCAAAGGCTGCTGGGTACATCCACGCTGGTGCCATTCACTGCTGAGCACTTAATTCAAACGCTGCCCAACACAGCTGAGTGCAACAATTCAAACACAACACGGCCCCAAACTGCTGCTTACGTCTCCTGGGCACTAAACGTTGTTTAACGCAGGGCACTTCAATAAGTCAGAATGCTAGCCAAAACAGTCAATGCGCATCCAATCAAACCAATTTGTGGCATCAAGTCACAATACACAGTACCTTAATGTTTCTTTGTCACAGAAACAGCCAGGCCAACAAGTACAGCAAGTAAACAGGCAGCACTGCGAGGTAGACCAGTCCAACTCAGGCGATTTGAGCCCAGGGGTTGACTTGGAGTAGGGAAAAAAAAACGGTTCCAGTAGATTTCTTCTTCCCAGGATTCTTCTTTACTCCTCTCCTTCTTCACAGGCTTCTCATCCCATCCTCGTCGCCATTTTTAAGTAGAGGTACACGCAGGATTTAAATTGAAGAAGGTTTATTAAGTACAGGAGAACAACCCCTGAAGACTCCTCTTCAGGCAACAGCAGTTCCAGTTCTGCTTACTTTCCAATAGCATTGGAATGTTCAGCATCACTAGGATACAATGCACATGTTGCTAGGATACAACAGTTACTGGAGGGTTATCTTCAACTGTTCTACCATTTAATGCCCTTAAATTTAGATTTTCCAGCTCCTCCAAAATTGATTGTCCTGACTTGGTTTGTTTGCCCAGTTGTAGTTCTCCTTGCGACGGGATATTCCAAATTGTGTTTTGCTGGAGTATTTCTTCATCCATGGAGGAGCCCATTAAATTATAGTTAAGGTCCCCAGTGAGGATGAGATCAGCATTAGGGCCTTCTCTTATGCATGTTTCCACAAAACTGCACATTTCCTTAGTTAGTTTGATTTTACGTTTTGGTTGAATGTACACATTTATTATCGTGATGTTGTTGTTCCTTATATTTGTTTTTGATGGAAAGGATACAGTTACTGCTAATAATGATTGAGTTTTGGGACCGAAAGTACGGGCAGTGTGAGTAATTGTGTTCGCCACATATATGACCAAACCTCCTTGCAAGCGGCCAAATTTTGCCGTCTTAGTTGCTCCTTTATAAAAGCGCAAAAATCCTTGGAGATGTGGCGGATCCGATGCCCAGGTTTCTTGCAGAGCTACTATATCGAAGGCCCTGATGTAGGTGACAAATTCCAGGTCTGCTATTTTATTGAGGAGCCCATTTACGTTCCAGGGGCAAAGCCGTACTAACCCATTAATGTTGGCCATGTGAGGGGAGCAAAGATCTCGTCAATCCTTTTTATTGTTTATGGTTCTCGAGATCCAACTTGTATCGATTTCCCGTTCCTGAAATGTAAAGGGGTTACGACAAATTCTCGGTCCCTCCAGCTGTTGTCCTATGTCCGTGTTGCAGTGTCCTATTGCTCCTTTTAGTACCGATGTGACTCGTCTATTTCCTGTCCCCTCAGATCCCCTCATACGTTGCGGGTTTAATGGATCTGGATAGCCTGGTTTAGTGTACGGAGCAATGATTATCCCCCAAGACTTTAAAATCTCACTTTCCAGGAGTATTTTATGTGCAGTTATTGAGGAGGTCCATGTTGCTCTTGTTTTTTCTCCTGCCGAATGACCATGCATTTGATGAACTCTATTGACTCCAGGTCCGTCGTCCTTATCTCCGACAGGGATGATATGTGGGATAGGAGCCGCAAAATATTGCCTCGGTTCAAGACGTCGTGCCTTCCTTTAGAGATGTATTCTGGGGTGAACCAAATAGCATTTGTTTCAATCCCTCCTACCCCTTTAAAAACATTGTTTTGTCCTCCTGTGGAAGATGGTCCAGCCTCAGTTTGGGGACATTCTTTTCCCGCTCGCTCCCTGTCCATATGGCCTGCTTGCACATAATGGACCCTGTCTGTCCCATGTTCCGTACTTCCTTGCAGTTTTATGCCCGGACGAGTTTGGTTGAGCTCTCGGGGTGTCTCGGTGATAGTGACAGGTATTTGAAAGTTGGTTGTGCTATTATTCAAAAACTGCCTATTCAGTGCCTTCTCTTCTTCCTTGTTGATGATGAGTCTGCTTTCGGGGTTGATCGAATTCCCCAAAGTTATGTTCCTCCCTTCAGTGATGGGATCAAGGGTGTTTGATGTCCGAGAATTTTCGTAGGGCATAAAATCTTGCTTTGTCTCATTCGGTTGTGTCCGTGTTGTTGTTCTTGTTTCGATTCTATTTCTGAGTTCACTTCCAGCAGAATTTCCAGCAGTATTTCCATTTGAGTGAGACTGGGGTGGGACAACTCCCTCTGTCTCCCGATCAGGCTTGGACAAAATGCTTTCTTGTTTCCCACTTGGAGGATTTTGGAACGTGCTAGGCATGTTGGTAATGCACTTTGTGTTTGTTGTTTCTGGTGTTAGATTATTTTGGTCCAATGACCCTTTTTGCACTGGTGTTGCCCCAAAAAGTCGTTGAAAACCATCCATATTGAGGCTTTGTTTTTGATTCCTACCCTTCCGTTTTTGTGCCCGTCTTTGCTTTGCATTCAATTTCATTTCCCCTCTGTCTGCCTCGGCAAGCTCCAAGATATGACTTTGACTAAGTATCGAGGTTGGTGTTTGCTTGCTGATTTCATTTTTAGCATTAGTTAGTGGATTCTGGTCCGTTGTCGCTGATTGAGCCATTTGTGCGGACTCATCCCGATGAATCACTATGTCATTCCCAGACCCCTTCAGGATGTACCCTCCTCTAGGTTGTATTTGGCCTTGATTCGATCCTTTTTTCAATTGTGAGCATAAATCAGTCAGCATTGATGGAAGGGTTTCTAGTTTATCCACAATTGGGCTGCATCCGCAGGAACGATGCTCGACTGGCGCGTGCTCCTTGAAGCTTTGCAGTGTAGTGTTTAGCGTGTCCAATTTGCCATCGATTGCTACCACAAAAACTGCCAGGGTGTTCAGTAGGGTTAATTGCAAGTCCATTTTATCGGTCTGATATTGCAAAGCCTCTACTAAGAGCTGCACAGTTTTAAGCAAGCTTGCCCAGGCGTCTCCGTGGTCTGGTTTTTGCTCAACGTCTTTAAAGTTGCCAAGGTCACCGCTATACGATGGTTTTTCTATGTCACTTTGATGGATTCTTGGTGTACCCCTTGTGCGTTTATATGTGCTTTTAAGTGGTGCGAATAGCCCCTCTACTGGCTGGAGCGCCTCGTTTTCCTTACTTCCCTCTATTTTTAAATTTTCGGGGGATTCGCTCCTGCACGACTCCTCCCGATAAGTTGCCAGGAGTGCCTCCCATTCGTCCTTTCCGAGATATGAGTGCTGCTCTGACTCATCCAGGTCTTCTATCAAGCTGGTTTTGGTCATTACTTGATTGATTTGAAATGGATCAGTCCGAACTTCATATTCTGAGCCCATGTTTTCCTTTGGGTTTTCCAGTGCTCCCCCTGTGGTCTTCCTTTCCTCCGAGCCGGCCTTTATTAGGTTAAATTTGGTTCTCACCAGAGAGTTTCCTGTTGGTTTTTCAAGCTCGTGAATATCTAATGGGTCTGTTGAGACACAATTGCCCCCATCGTGTTTGTATTGGTCGGTAAGCTTAGGCGTTGTGGCATTAGTGGCCCATGGAGTAGTCTCAGGCTTACCCTTTTCACTTGATATTTCTGTGAAGAATTCCCATGTTCCCTTTGTCTCAGGCTTTTTTTCTCTGTCTTGTGTTGGCTCTTGAATTGGCCCTTTGTGTCGTTCCTCGAGCTTTTTCTCCAAGGTCTCCGGGGCCTTTAGAATTCGAGTTGCAGGGGCGTCTTGGCCGTATAGGTCTGGTTTGGGGCTGACAGATCCAGACCTTTCCCCCCTGCCTCTTTTGCCATCAATCACTTCAGACCTCTCCCCCTTGCCGCTGAACTCTTGACGTGTAGGCGGGAGTGGAGTCTGAAGCCCTGCAGCTGTGGTGGGGCGTGAGAGCAGGGTGTCGCCTGCATTTTTTAAAAAACAAAATGTTGTATCAATTTTGGGCTGAAAAAGACAATGCTTTCCCATTGTGCTCCCTTGCGTTGTATTACTTGGTTCAGGTGTTATTACAAATATAGTTCCTTCATCCTGTAATGCAGGTCTAATTTTTGCCTGAGGTTCGCCGTCACGCTCGGCAGACATTTTCAACTTCCTTTTTTGCTTACTTGTGCTGCTTGCGCTGCTTGTACTTTTGGCATTTTTTACCGCCCCGCGTACCCGCCCTGACCTCATAGTTTTGGAGACCCTAGAGATCCTTTTAGGGCATTTGATTCAATCCCTGCGGGTCCGTGAGGGCTTTACTTGATAGTGCTGTCGAACAGTGGCAGTGGCGGTGGTGTTGTAAGACGTTGTAAGATGTTGTACGGGGTGAAGGCCCGCCCGCCTTGTGCTTCCTTATACAGCCTCCACTGCCACCACTGTCGGTTTTTATGCCTGTTTTTTTTTTTTTTTAATGAGGTGACGCTGACGTTTTTGGCGTTTTTGGCGTTTTTGACTACAGTAACGCACCTGATTTCCCAGTCGCATCGGTTGAGTGGTCCGATAGTCCAGTTCGAATCAGCTTGACTTGATTGATTGACTTGAGTGGTTGAATGGTTGGATGGTTGGTTGATTAGGTGGCTTTGTTGGCTGCTCACCTCTCCTGCTCCTCCTCTTCACTTCAAAAATGCTCACCTCAGCAAGCTTGAGGAGGGACACATAAGACTGTGAAACTGTAGCCCAGCGGTTAGTGCCTCATATATTTTTTCCAGGTGCTGATTTTCCAGATTTGGGTGAGGGGCCAAAGTTGGAGAAAGGGCAAGCGGGGCACGCAAGGCGGGGTCGCGGCTGTACCTGGTCTAACCAGGTTGCCTCTGCGATGCCGCAAGGGCTCTCACTCGCTGCGGCCGCCGGCTAAAGGGCAGCCGCGCTTGCCGTGCTCTCCTTTAGTTTTTTTTGGTGCCGCGGTCAGGCAATCAGGCGGTCAAGCAGGTGGGCGATGGTGCGGTGGGCAGTAGGCAGTATGGGAGGATAGGCGGTAAGTGCGGAGTGAGGAGCAAAAAAAAAAAAAAGAGCTGAACAAAACTGCCGTTGGGTCCCGCTGTGTGCTACCGTACACACGAGAAATAGCGAGGCGGGGCTGTGGAGCTACGGGAGGGCGGGCCGCGGGCTGGCTCAAACTCAGGCTCCCACTGCTCTCACCACCCGCCTCCGCCCCTTTCCCTTGCCACTGCTCACCGCCTCTCACCGCTGCTCCCACTGCCATCGGGTGCCGGGTGCGCCGCTGCACCGCTCAGGCTCAGGCTCAGGACTCGGGCTCCTCGACTCCCCTCGCTCCTCTCGCTCCTCTCGCTGCTTGCCTCCACCTCTGCCGCTTGCTTCGCCTGCTGCTCTCACTGCTGCTCAACAGCGCCACCTACTCTGCAACCTGACAGGATGACTGCACTGCTCCCTGCCAGAGAATGACAGAGGTCCTGGGATTCCGCGAGAGATTGCCTGCAAGCTTGTGGAGAAATTAAATCTTGAACTATCCTGAAAAGGACTTTGGGGGAGTTGTCAGCTGGTTCGATTTGATTAATGATAAAGGATCGCCTAGCAGATTTAATATTCTTATGGTACAGGGACAGCACTTGTTTATATTTTTCCCTATCTTGAGGCTCTTTCCTTTTCCGCCACAATCTCTCTAAGGTCTTACATGTGGTTTTTTCTTGTTTTAGTTCTGGCGTAAACCAGGGGGCTGATGGTCGATGATGCACAAAGCCATGATTTTTAAAAGGGACGGTTACGTCCAGGGCCGCCGTAAAGGCAGAGTTGAAGGAATTCAGTAATTCAGAGATTTTCACCACTATATAGGCGTGGTAAGTGACCCCTAATTATAGTTTCGCACAGCCCTGCTGTGTACCTGAGTACAAAAAAGCAGTGACTGTCGTCCTGATTTTTGAGTGACTCCACTATGACCCGATTGTCTAGTGGCGAACAGATTTCAAGTCAAATTTACAACGCAGAGTCAGCATGCACTCTTCTGTCAGAAATCCTGCAGCTCCCCTGACTTTAAATAAGAAGGGGTGAATCACAAGTGTGATTGAGGGAGAGGTGGAACGTCAAATTGTTGCTGTTGCTCCTGTATCACCAAACTCAAGTGAGGCCCTAATGTTGCACTGTATTTATCTTTCATGTAATTTGTTATGTGAAGCTTGGAATCTGCAGGTTTCTACCTGGTAACCCACCCTTTCTAAATTGAATTAAAACAGATTCAGGTTAAAACGCTGGTTTTCAATGTGTTTCATTATAATCACGACAGTAAAGTGCAGGAAAGTTCTGTGATTCTTCCGCCTTGCTGGCAACGCTGGTTCCTCATGTGATTTAAGCGCAATCACAATTTTTTTAAACATGACAAGGGCCTTCATTATCCAATATTTTCTTAAGCTGCAGTTATAAACAAAATGCAACAGACGTTATTCTAATGCATAATAAATTAACGACCTCTGCATGCAAATGTGAAACTTGTCTGTTGCAGTCCATCTGGTTCAATAAATGCCTAAGACCCAACCAGCATCTACTGGTGACGAAGAATAATAAAAGGCATATTTCTGACTTTGAATGTCAATGATATTAGGAGAAAAGAATACATACCTTTTACATAGAAATCATGAATTGTATCGTAAAGTGACATATGAAAACACTTCCACAGACAATTTCATTCCTAGGCTTGGGTATCCAGCACTAAAGGGCTGAATGCTGGCAGAGTGAGAGGTTTTAGATTAAATTGCTAGTTCAGGACAGGCCTATCTTTTTATGCGCGGAGTTCTCTGCCCGGACTGCGTATTCTCCACACTGGTAAACTTACTATTAAAATGCAGTTTTGTGAATATTGAAAAAGCGTAAACTTACACAAATGTGTACGTTTACCTTAGTGAATCAGGCCCCACATCTTTCGTGCACCTGCGACATCTTCACATACCCTCTCAGCCAAAAATATGCTCACTTTTCATGTAACAGTGGTTTATTTTATCCTTGAACGTGATAAAATGATTTTGTTTCATGCAAATATATGTGTTACAGTTTGGTGCCCGTAGAGGTGCATTGCTGTTTTGGCAGGTTCTTTTTTGTTGAGGTGTGTCAGCTATGAATGGAGTGAAGGACAAATATTCAATGGGCAAGGCTTCCAAAGTAATATTATGGCAGACACGACAAAAGGCTAGCTAATAGACACAGCAACAAGCCCGAGAGAGTCAAAGATACCCCTGCTTTGCAGCCATATAAGTCCAGAAGCAAACATTGTGTTTTGGCGGTTGTATGACAGAGGCACGCATGGTTAAACAATGCTGTCTCAACTACGAATACATCTTAACCACGCATTCATTTACTACGCATGCCTTTATCATGCATGCCTTTACAATACATTTAGTTGTAAAGGCATTGTTAGACCTGGTACCATTGGCGCGGGTCTCCCTTCCATTTTTTGCCTTTACCTCCTGTGTTTTGCTGTGTGTTGGACTACATTTTTTTATGCTGGCCTAGATGCTTTGGGCACTTTGCCACTGCTGTTCAGTGCCAAAGTGCAAGTGCTCCCTTTTGTAAATTGTGTTATGGATAAGTGTTTCCATGATTGGCTATTTGATTTACTTGTCCGACCCTAGTATAGTGCACTGTGTTATTTATGTTATGTTATGTTATCGTACACTTATAAAGCGCAACTATCACTCTGGGGAGCATCATGGCACTAAGCGGATCGCTGAGGTGGAACAGAACTGGATAGTTGAGGGAGAAAAAGAAGAGTTAGATAAGTGCTCTACATAGGGCGTCAGAGGCTGAGAAGATCCAGGTTTTTAGGGCCTTCCTGAAGAGCGTTTCTGATTGAATATGACGGAGATGGTTAGGAAGTTGGTTCCATGCTTTGGAGCCTATCACACCGATCCATTTTCCTCCTTTTGAGACATATCTGAATGCTGGTGGTTTTAACAGATTGGCGTTAGATGATCTAAGGCTCCGAAGAGGTACATAACGCACAAATCTGGACCGAAGATAGTGCGGCCCTGAACAGTGAAAGATTCTGAAGGTGATTATCAGAATCTTAAACAAAACTCTTTTATGGATAGGTAGTCAGTGTAGTGCTTCCAGGGCCGCCGATGCCGATGATCTCCTGGGCCATTTTAGCACTAAACAGGCTGCTGCGTGTTGAACCATTTGGAGTTTATGTAGGACCCACTTGTTGGCCCCTGCATAAAGGCTGTTGCAGTAGTCCAATCTAGATGTGATTAGGGCCACAGCAACTGCCTGCCTGGCCGTAATGGGGAGCAAATCAAAAAACTTTTTAAGTGATTATATAATATGAAAGCAGGTCCCGGCTACTGCTAATGCTTGTTGGTTGAAGGTTAGTGCTGCATCAAATTTAATTCCCAGATTTCTGGCTACTTTTACTGTATTTGGAGGAGGGGGAGTATCAGATGGACACCATATATTAGGGGAGAAGGCTTTACCTTGTCCCAATGGTAGGATTTCCGTCTTTTCTGTGTTGCACTTTAAATGGTTGGCTTTCATCCATTGGAAGGTTGCAGTGAGACATAAGCGGAAATTTTCATCCGCCTGTGTGGAGTTTTTATCTAGGACCAGGATTAACTGCGCATCGTCCGCATATGAGATAGTCTCGATGTTAAAGGACGATATCAGACTGATCAATGGGGCCATGTAGACATTAAAGAGCACTGGGCTGAGAATGGACCCCGGCTGGACTCCGGAAAGCAGGGGTTTTTCTGTTGATTTGTATTGGCCAAGGGTGATGACTTGTCTGAGGTTCTGCAAGAACCCTTTAAGCCATGCCAGAGCTAAGTGGGAGATGCCGTAAGATTCGAGACGGTCTAGGAGAATGACATGTGAGACCGGGTCGAAAGCGGCTGATAGCTCTAATAAGACCAAAACCGCATTCTTTCCTTGATCCAGAGCGGCTTTGAGAGATTCAGCTGTATACAGAAGAGCTGATTCTGTAGAGTGCTGGGGTCTGAAACCAGATTGGTTAGGGTGTAAGACGTTAGCTCCTTCCAGGTAGGTCGTGAGTTGGGAGTTAATACGTTTTTCGGTGATCTTGCTAAGACATGGGAGTAGGGAGATAGGTCTGAGATTGGTGAGGGTGGTGGGGTCAGCGAGTTGTTTCTTTTGTAGCGGTTTGACTGCTGCGAGCTTTCATTCTTTCATTCTATAGGGATTTTTGCTGATGACAGGGAGGCATTAATTATTTCGTTTATAACTGGATTTATGATATCAATTATAGCATGTAAAATTGAGGGAGGACAGGGGTCAAAGGGGAGCCAGATTTAATAGCAAGAGTCCCCTGGCGAGATTGGTCAAGGCTAATAGGCTCAAATGTTTGTAGGGTTGGTCTATCTTTGCTTGGGACGACGTTGTTGCTGGTTGAGGAACCAGGGGGTATAGTAAAATCTAGTTGTAATGCTTGAACCTTCTGTTCGAAATAATCTGCTATGCTATCGCAAACAGACTGTGATGGGGGGATTTCTTGTTGCAGTGATTTAGGGTTAGTGAAATCGTCTATCTTAAAGAAAGTTTTTTGGTTTGAGTTTGCCATTTTAAGCACTTCCGTATAGTAGGCTTTTTTGGCTATTTTAATCTGGATGTGGTAATTTTTTAGGGCCATTTTGAATTTGGTTAATTCAGTCTGCTCATAGTTCTGCAGCCATCTGCCTTCTAGGGTCCTACAGTGGGTTTGTATTTCTTTCAGGTTTTGGGTGTACCATGGGGCGGAGGGTTTCTTTTGCGGGCGGCTGTCACATGGACCTGGAGATGCGAAACGGTCCCTCAAGGTGTACAACCACTGCGTGAAAAGTTGGCTGTCTACTATTGGATCTCCTGACAGGTTTTGTCTGCAGACTAATGCAACTCGATGTAAGTCAGGGTGGCCTGTGTGTGCCCAGGGCCTGTAAATCAAATGCTGCTGGTTGGCTTGCAGCACTGGTTGTGCCACCCATCAAAGCAGCTTGTAAAATGTGACTCAGGCCTGCCATTGCAGAGCCTGTGTGCAGTCTGGGACTGCCAGGTCGACTTTGCAAGTGCACACACTTGCCAGTCCCTAAACCTTCCCTTTTCTACATATCAGTCACCCCTAAGGTAGGCCCAAGGTATCCCTGTGGGCAGGGTACATTGTATGTGAAAGGTAGGACATGCCCTGATGTGTGTGGCATGTCCTGATAGTGAAATACTGCCAATTTCGTTTTTCACTATTGCAAGGATATCTGTTCCCATAGGACAGAATGGGGAGTTTGTTATAAACATAACTGACCCTGGGAACAAGGTAGAAAAATAAAGTTTAGTATGCCTGAACTCAGAATGTTAAAGTGCATCTTTTAGTGAGGGTGATTTTTGAAAATACCACTTTTAGAAAGTAGGTATTTTCTTGCCTAACCATCCAGTGTGCCTCCGCTAGGTTTGTGTATTGCATGTCTTGCTTTTGGATGACAGGGGCTGGAGAGGGGCAGTGGCTCCAGAAGTCTGATGAGTCAGGGCTGGGCTGATTAGACCTGGGCTACATTTAGAGTAGGGGGAGGAGATTTCCTTTCACCTGCATGGGCCTGGTCTGTCTTCAACAATGCTGTCTCCACCTCCTGCCAGGAAGCTGCACCAGTGAGGACAGAACTGGTTTTGGCTGGGTACATACACTCTCTGCCTTCAGAGAACAAAGGATTTTTATGTATAAAAAGAGGGGCCCAGACCCTAGACTTTTAGATCACTTTTGGGAAATCAAGAGGAACCTTTGCCAAGGAGAAGAGCGGATAAGCTGAGGAGGAATACTGCCCCTGTGCTGTTTGCTGACTGGGGTTGGCCTGCAGTGGCTGCTTGCTGCCAAGGAAAGGAAAAAAAGGACTTTGCTGTTTGCTTTGTCAGCTGCTTGAAGAAAAGATCTCCAAGGGCTTGAAACTGAGCTTGCCTCCTCTTCTGAAGTCTCAGGGACACAAAGACTTCATCCCTTCTGTCTCTCTGTTAGAAATGGGATCTCTAGTTGGCAAGGGCTTGCACCTTTGTCCAAGTAGGGACCCTTCTTCCTAGTCAGGGTAAGGGAGTTACACTCCTAAAATAACCCCTGCTCACCCCCTTGGTAGCTTGGCACGAGCAGTCAGGCTTATTCTAGAGGCAGTGTGTAAAGCATTTGCACATAACCAACAGTAATACAGTGTAAGCACTACAAACGGACACCACACCAGTTTAGAAAAATAACCAATATTTGTATATACTCAAGACCAATTACGACAAAAATCCACAATACTATACTTTAAATATGAATGCTTCATAAGGTAACTTCTTCTTTGCAGGATTAACACAAAAGCAAAGTTCAGATGCGAGTCGGTAGCCCCATCCGGGTCTACCGTGATGCTGAATTACACAGAGTCCAACAGTTCCAGCCGACCGCGTCGCTACAGGCCAGCAGAGTCGTGAACAGACTCGGTCACAGTACCTTTTCTCGTTGTGGCTGGTACGGAGTGTACGAGCCGGTCGGCGTTCGTCGCGGTTGCGGTGCAAGACGGAGCGATGCAAGGTGCGGTGTCCCTCGATGCGGTGCAGGCAGCGGCTCGATGAGCGTCGTGCAGACGGAGTCGGTGAGTCCAAGGCGTGTGGTGCAGGGCGAGACGGTGTACGATGCGGTGCTGACAGGTTGCGATGCAGGTGACCAAGCCGGTGTGCGGGAGCTGGCGTCGGACAGCGGTGCGAGTCGGAGCGGTGCGTCGCAAACGTGCGAGCGGTGCCCCAACTGCGATGCGGTCACAACTGTTGAGCCAGTTGCAGCGTCCGCGTCGGTCGGGTCCGGCTGGTTCAGTGAAGCGATGCGATGCGAACTGCGGTGCCCACAGGTCACGGTGCAAGCAGCGGCTCGGTGTTGACGGCGTCGGACGTCGCCCACGGTGAGACCAGGGTTGCGATGCGAAGCGGGGCGATGCGGTCTGCGGTGCAAACAGGTCACCGGTCAGGGATGGATTCGGTTGACGGAGTCGGTTGCAGTTCCCTTCCTCTGTGGCAACTGAAACAGCATTCCAGAAGCGGTACCCAGAGGCTTGTGAAGTCTTTGCAGTCCCTGAGACTTCTTAACAGGAGGCCAGCTCGGTTTCAGGCCCTTGGAGATACTCAGCACAAGTTTGTAGAAAGTTCAGTCCTTTCACTGCCCAAGACAGAAGCAGCAACTGCAGGCCAACCCAACAAGGCAATAACTCAGCAAAGGGGCAGTACTCATCCTAGCAGCTCTCCAGCTCTTCGTCTTGACAGGTTCCTTGATTCCAGCGAGATCTAAATTCATGGGGTCAGGGCCCCAATATTTATATCCCAAATTCCTTTGTTCTCTGAAGGCAGAGAGGCCTTCGCCTAGTCCAAACCAGTTCTGGAGCACTTTGTTGACAAGTCTCCGTCCCTTCTTTCAGAGAGTAGGCCAGGGACATCAGATGCACCACAGGAGGTGGAGCCAGCATTGTGGAGGGAAGGCACTGTCCTATTCAGGGCCCAGGTGCAACTCCTCCCACCCATCTACTTGTAGATCTTGCTATTCAGCCCTGTGCTGACTCACCCTGTCTCCTGGCAACCCCAAGCCCCTGTCACTCACACTCCAGACAAGGAATACACAACCTCGCAGAGGCAGGCTTGGATGGTTAGACAAGAAAATACCCACTTTCTAAAAGGGGTATTTTCAAACACAGAATGTTAAAACCAACTTCACTAAAAGATGCATTTTATCATTCTGAGTCCAGGCATACTAAACTCGAATTTCTACCATGTTCCCGGGGTCAGTTAGGATTATAAGCTGTAATAATCAAAACTGCCCGTTCTGGCCTATGGGGAACAGGTAGCCTTGTGATAGTGAAAAACGAACTAGGCTGTAATTCACTATCAGGACATGCCACACACACCAGGGCATGTCCTTCCTTTCGCATACAACGCACCCTGCCCACAGGGGTACCTTGGGCCTACCTTAGGGGTGACTAACATGTAGAAAAGGGAAGGTTTAGGGACTTGCAAGTGTGCGCACTTGCCAAGTCGACATGGCAGCCCCAGGCTGCGCACAGGCTCTGCAATGGCAGGCCCGAGTTACATTTTACGGGCTGTTTGCGTGGGTGGCACAATCCAGTGCTGCAGCCCACCAACAGCATTTGGTCTATAGGCCCCGGCACTCGCAGTGCACTTTACAAGGGACTGACACATAAACCAAATAGGCCAATCATGGAAACGCCAATCCATAACACATTTTATACAGGAGCACTTGCACTTACCCACTGGACAGCAGTGAGGAAAGTGCGCAGAATCATTACACCAGCAAAAACAGAGTCAAAACCGGGAGGTCAGAAAGCAAAAAGTCAGGGGAAACACGCCAAAAGATGCCAAGTCTAACACATGTCCCCTCCAGCTGAAAGTAGGGAGAACTACCCAACCCCATTGGAGTTCTCTTCACTAAGGCGGAAGAACCTGGACAGACCATCTGCGTTGGCGTGTTCTGTACCAGGACGGTGTTCCACCGTAAAGTCCATTCCCTGTAGGGAGATGGACCACCTCAGCAGTTTTGGATTCTCACCCCTCATTTGCATCAACCATCTGAGGGGCCTGTGGTCTGTCTGAACCCGGAAGTGAGTCCCAAACAGGTATGGTCTCAACTTCTTCAGCGCCCAGACCACAGCAAAAGCTTCCCTTTCTATGGCACTCCACCTCTGTTCCCTGGGGAGTAGTCTCCTGTTAAGGAAGACTACAGGCTGATCCAGGCCCTCTTCGTTCAGTTGTGAGAGCACCGCTCCCACACCATGCTCTGAAGCGTCAGTCTGCACGACTAATTCCTTGGAGAAGTCAGGTGCCTTGAGTACGGGCGCCGTGCACATGGCTGCCTTCAGGGCATCAAAAGCTTTCTGGCAGGACTCAGTCCAGATCACTTTCCTGGGCTGCTTCTTAGAAGTCAGCTCTGTTAAGGGGGCAACGATGGTGCGATAGCCCTTAACAAATCTCCTATAGTAGCCGGTGAGACCTAAGAAGGCTCTCACCTCTGTCTGGGTCTTGGGGGGCTCCCAAGCCAGAATGGTGTCAATCTTGGGTTGTAGGGGCGCCACCTGGTGGCCAAGTACACCTCAGAACCCTGCCCGATCTGGCACTTACTGGCCTTGATCGTGAGGCCTGCACCTTGCAGAGCCCTCAACACTTTCTCAAGGTGCTGTAAATGTTCTTCCCAGCTGGAACTGAACACAGCAATGTCATCCAGGTAGGCGGCACTGAAATCCTCCAGCCCAGCCAACACCTGATTGACCAACCTCTGAAAGGTGGCAGGGGCATTCTTCAACCCAAAGGGCATCACCCGGAATTGGTAATGACCTTCTGGGGTTGAGAATGCTGATCTCTCCTTGGCCCCATCGGTTAAGGCAATCTGCCAGTACCCAGACGTCAAATCAAACGTGCTGAGGAACCGGGCAGCTCCCAACCGATCAATGAGCTCATCAGCTCTGGGGATGGGGTGCGCGTCAGTCCTGGTGACGGCATTGAGCCCACGGTAGTCCACACAAAACCGGAGTTCTGGAGTGGCACCGGGTGCAGCAGCCTTTGGGACCAAGACCACTGGGCTGGCCCAAGGGCTGTGGGAAGGCTCAATCACCCCTAACGCCAACATCTTAGAGACCTCCTCCTTGATGCTGGCTCTGACCCGGTCAGTCAACCTGTAAATCTTGTGCTTCACATGAGGGCTGTCACCAGTGTCCACGTCATGGGTACACCAGTGAGTAACACCGGGGTCAGAGAGAACAGTGGGGCGAACTGTCCCAACAACTGGTGACAGTCCCCCTGCTGCTCCTGAGTCAGAGTAGGGGAGAGGATCACACCTTCTACTGACCCATCATGCTCCTTGGTAGACAGGAGGTCAGGGAGAGGCTCACTCTCCTCTTCCACCCCATCATCTGTCGCCAAGAGCATACTCACTTCGGACCTCTCGAAGTGGGGCTTGAGGCGGTTCACGTGAAGGACCCTCAAAGGGTTCCTTGGAGCTTGCAAATCCACCAGGTAGGTGACGTCACTTTGCGCTCCACCACCTCATATGGCCCAGTCCACTTATCCTGCAAGGCACAAGGTGCCACTGGGGCCATGACCCACACTTTTTGCCCAGGTTGAAATTCGACCAGAGTGGCATTCTGGTCATACCATCTCTTCATTTCTTCCTGGCTTGCTTCTAGGTTCGCCTGAGCGAGTTTCCTGAAGCGGGCAGTTTGGTTTCTAAAGGCCAGCATGTAGCTAAACACATCCTGGGGAGTTTTCCTGGGAGCTGCCTCCCAGCCTTCCTTTACCAAACTCAGAGGTCCTCTGACAGGGTGGCCATACAGGAGCTCAAAGGGGCTGTACCCAAGAGACTTCTGAGGCACCTCCCTGTATGCAAAGAGTAGGCATGGCAAGAGGACGTCCCACTTACGCCTCATGGGTTCTGTTAGACCCTTGATCATGCCTTTCAAGGTCTGGTTGAATCTCACCACCAGACCGTTTCCTTGTGGGTGGTAAGGAGTGGTGAACTTGTAGGTTACACCACACTCCTTCCACAGGGATGTCATATACTTGGATATGAAATTGGTCCCCCTATCAGAAACCACCTCTCTGGGGAATCCCACACGGGAAAAGATCCCCATTAACGCCCGGCCCACCACTGGCGCCGTCGTTGTCCTGAGAGGGATTGCCTCCGGGTACCGGGTGGCATGGTCCACCAAGACCAGGATGTACCTGTTGCCCATGGCTGTCTTGGGATCCAGTGGCCCCACAATATCCATCCCTACCCTTTCAAAGGGTGTACCAACAACAGGAAAAGGTTGGAGAGGAGCTTTGACCTTCCTCCCACTCTTACCACTTGCCTGGCAAGTTTGGCAAGACCTACAGTGTGCATCTGACTGCCTTCGCATTTGGGGCCAAAGAAGTGGGTGACAAGCCTGTCAAAGGTCTTGTCCTGCCCCAAATGTCCTGCCAAAGGCACGTCATGAGCCAGACCCAGTAGGAAGGTCCTGAAGCGCTGGGGTACCACCAGCACACGGGCTGACCCAGGCTCAGCAACCTTAGGCTCACTGTATAGGAGACCACTCTCCCAGTAGATCAGATGTGACCCGGACTGATTACCAGCTGCCTGGTCTGCAGCCTGCCGCCGCAGACCCTCCAGAGTAGGGCACTCGTTCTGCTCCCTGCAGAACTCCTCCCTGGTGGGACCCCCTTCTTGCTGCCAATGGGTCAGCTCAGAGATGTCTCCCAGTTCGGCTACCTGCTCCCCTGTAGGCACCGGGCGTCCCCCTCGAGGTCCGCCTCCTCCCGGTCCGTGGGAACTTCAGGGGCCGGTTTCCCGCACCCCCTGCCCTTTCTCTTGGCAGGAACTTGGGCCACTGTTCCAGGCTCCAAGTCCTCTTGATCACCCTTTCTGGCTGCCATTGACCGAGTAGACACGCATGCCCACTCTGGCAACCCAAGCATCTCCAAGTGAGACCTGAGCTCAACATCCTTCCATAAGGACTGCTCCAGGTCGTTACCTAGCAGACAATCTACAGGCATGGTAGGGCTCACAACCACCCTCAAGGGACCTGAGACCCCCCCCCATTCAAAGGGAACCTGCGCCACCATACACTGGCGCTCAGAGTTGTCTACAGCAACTACTTGGTGGAATGCCCCTGGGACTATCTACTTCTCAGAGACCAGGTGACACCGGACTGAGGTCACACTGGCTCCAGTATCTCTGAGAGCCTCTACCCTGTTCCCATTGATGATCACCCAGGTGCTATATTTCTTTGTGTTAGGGGGCACCTGGTTTCCTGGGACCATCTCACTGTCCCCTAGTGAGACAAGGGTCATTTCTGCGGGATCCCCACCCTCCTGTGGGCACCCCTCCTCCCCAAGCGCTACACTAGCCAACACTTTGGACTGTCCACCGGTGGGTGGCTGTGTCCCCTTTGGGCACTTGGGGTCCCCCTTAAAGTGACCTACCTGGTCACATGCATAACACTTGCGGGGGCCGGTCTCAACAGGCTTCCCTGTAGAGACCCCTTTCTTCTTATCACCGGGGGCTGGGAACCTTTACCCTGGGTACTAGTTTGGGGCCCTTTAGAGAACTCCTGTGCTTTACCCTTGTCCCCCCCACCTTTCTGCTGGGGACCCTGCCCCCCTTTGGCTGAGTCTCCCCCAAACGCTTTCTTGTGGACCCTGGTACTCACCCAGCGGTCCGCTTCCATAGCAAGCTTCCTGGGGTCAGTTAGCTTACTATCCACTAGGTGCTGGCGCAGATCTGCAAAACATAGACTAGACAAGTGCTCCCATGCAATCAAGTTGTAGAGCCCCTGAAAATCTGTTACACTACTGCCCTTCACCCAACCATCCAGCGACCTGCAGAACACATCCACACATTCCAACCAAGTGTTGGCATCAGACTTCTTACTGGACCTGAACTGATCCCTGTATTTTTCAGGAGTAAGACCATACTTAGTGAGAAGGGCATCCTTCATGTCAGCATAGGTGAGGTGATACCCCTTACCCAAAGCTATCAGAGCATCCCTTGCTTCTTCAGGGAAAAGTGGCCACAATCCTGCTCCCCAATTTTCCTCAGGGACCCCATTCATGTGTATGGCTGCCTCATAACCCTGAAACCACCTTTGTATGTCATCCCCCTTCTTGAACTCCTTGCCTACATTCTTGGGAATGTGCACAATCCTGTCTGCCTTTCTGGACGAATTACTGCCACCATCTGAGCCTGACTTACTCCTAAGTTCTAGCTCCTTCAGTTCTCTCTCATGATCTAAGAGCATCTTCTTCCCCTCCATGGCCAATCTCCTCTCCTCCCTCTTCTCCTCCCGCTCACTCTCCAGCCTGAGCTTCTGCAGCTCAAACTGCCTTGCCTCCCGCCTGTCCTCCAGCTCCTCTGGGGACAGACTGCTGCTGCCTGACCTGGCGGGTTCCCCCTCACCCAAAAGCACATCCACCCTGGAAATAGGCTCCTCCATCTCCTCACTGAGATTACCAGGCTGCCCACTGGCATGTCTGGCTGCTACCCAGGCCCTCAGCGCCTTCTGTAGCTCCTCCTTCCTTGTGAGGCCTTTAATTTGGACTTTCAGGTTTTTACAAATCGCTCGTAGCTCCTTTACGGCGTAGGATTCCAACCTATCCTCCTCAAAGATAACTTCCAGAGATGCAACGGATGATGCAATTGATTCAGGCATGATGAAAGTAGTGAGTTGAAAACTGGCAGGATCCAAAATAGGCCAAAAGACAAAGAGACAGTATGTGGTACGTAATGGTCTGCGATATGGTTGTAGTGCACACCAATCACTGTAAGTCAAGTGCAAACACAAGTCCTATCCTCACCGCTGACAACCAATGTTAGAAATGGGATCTCTAGTTGGCAAGGGCTTGCACCTTTGTCCAAGTAGGGACCCTTCTTCCTAGTCAGGGTAAGTTACACTCCTAAAATAACCCCTGCTCACCCCCTTGGTAGCTTGGCACGAGCAGTCAGGCTTATTCTAGAGGCAGTGTGTAAAGCATTTGCACATAACCAACAGTAATACAGTGTAAGCACTACAAACGGACACCACACCAGTTTAGAAAAATAACCAATATTTTTATATACTCAAGACAAGACCAATTACGACAAAAATCCACAATACTATACTTTAAATATGAATGCTTGATAAGGTAACTTCTTCTTTGCAGGATTAACACAAAAGCAAAGTTCGTACGAGTCGGTAGCCCCGTGCGGGTCTACAGTGATGCTGAATTACACAGAGTCCAACAGTTCCAGCCGACCGCGTCGCTACGGTCCAGCAGATTCGTGAACAGACTCGGTCACAGTACCTTTTCTCGTTGTGGCTGGTACGGAGTGTACGAGCCGATCGGCGTTCGTCGCGGTTGCGGTGCAAGACGGAGCGATGCAAGGTGCGGTGTCCCTCGATGCGGTGCAGGCAGCGGCTCGATGAGCGTCGTGCAGACGGAGTCGGTGAGTCCAAGGCGTGTGGTGCAGGGCGAGACGGTGTACGATGCGGTGCTGACAGGTTGCGATGCAGGCGACCAAGCCGGTGTGCGGGAGCTGGCGTCGGACAGCGGTGCGAGTCGGAGTGGTGCGTCGCAAACGTGCGAGCGGTGCCCCAACTGCGATGCGGTTACGACTGTTGAGCCAGTTGCAGCGTCCGCGTCGGTCGGGTCCGGCTGGTTCAGTGAAGCGATGCGATGCGATGCGAACTGCGGTGCCCACAGGTCACGGTGCAAGCAGCGGCTCGGTGTTGACGGCGTCGGACGTCGCCCACGGTGAGACCAGGGTTGCGATGCGAAGCGGGGCGATGCGGTCTGCGGTGCAAACAGGTCACCGGTCAGGGATGGATTCGGTTGACGGAGTCGGTTGCAGTTCCCTTCCTCTGTGGCAACTGAAACAGCGTTCCAGAAGCGGTACCCAGAGGCTTGTGAAGTCTTTGCAGTCCCTGAGACTTCTTAACAGGAGGCCAGCTCGGTTTCAGGCCCTTGGAGATACTCAGCACAAGTTTGTAGAAAGTTCAGTCCTTTCACTGCCCAAGACAGAAGCAGCAACTGCAGGCCAACCCAACAAGGCAATAACTCAGCAAAGGGGCAGTACTCCTCCTAGCAGCTCTCCAGCTCTTCGTCTTGACAGGTTCCTTGATTCCGGCGAGATCTAAATTCATGGGGTCAGGGGCCCAATATTTATATCCCAAATTCCTTTGTTCTCTGAAGGCAGAGAGGTCTTCGCCTAGTCCAAACCAGTTCTGGGGCACTTTGTTGACAAGTCTCCGTCCCTTCTTTCAGAGAGTAGGCCAGGGACATCAGACGCACCACAGGAGGTGGAGCCAGCATTGTGGAGGGAAGGCACTGTCCTATTCAGGGCCCAGGTGCAACTCCTCCCACCCATCTACATGTAGATCTTGCTATTCAGCCCTGTGCTGACTCACCCTGTCTCCTGGCATCCCCCAGCCCCTGTCACTCACACTCCAGACAAGGAATACACAACCTCATAGAGGCAGGCTTGGATGGTTAGACAAGAAAATACCCACTTTCTAAAAGGGGTATTTTCAAACACAGAATGTTAAAACCAACTTCACTAAAAGATGCATTTTATCATTCTGAGTCCAGGCATACTAAACTCGAATTTCTACCATGTTCCCGGGGTCAGTTAGGATTATAAGCTGTAATAATCAAAACTGCCCGTTCTGGCCTATGGGGAACAGGTAGCCTTGCGATAGTGAAAAACGAACTAGGCTGTAATTCACTATCAGGACATGCCACACACACCAGGGCATGTCCTACCTTTCGCATACAACGCACCCTGCCCACAGGGGTACCTTGGGCTTACCTTAGGGGTGACTAACATGTAGAAAAGGGAAGGTTTAGGGACTTGCAAGTGTGCGCACTTGCCAAGTCGACATGGCAGCCCCAGGCTGCGCACAGGCTCTGCAATGGCAGGCCCGAGTTACATTTTACGGGCTGTTTGCATGGGATGCACAATCCAGTGCTGCAGCCCACCAACAGCATTTGGTCTATAGGCCCCGGCACTCGCAGTGCACTTTACAAGGGACTGACACATAAACCAAATAGGCCAATCATGGAAACGCCAATCCATAACACATTTTATACAGGAGCACTTGCACTTTCCCACTGGACAGCAGTGAGGAAAGTGTGCAGAATCATTACACCAGCAAAAACAGAGTCAAAACCGGGAGGTCAGAAAGCAAAAAGTCAGGGGAAACACGCCAAAAGATGCCAAGTCTAACACTCTCTGCATCTGGAACTGCTGTTTCAGCTGCCACAGAAGGAAATTGCAACACCGATGCTGGCGAGCGATGCCGTAACCTGCACCGAAGCCGTGGGCACCGCTCGTGAAGAGCACGACGCACCGCCCCGACTTGCACCGTAGGTCCGACGCCTGCTGATGCTGTGCCGCATCAACTCCAAAGCCATCAACGAGGCCGCTGCCTGCACCGGAGCTGAGGACACCGCTCGTGACGTCCACGACGCAACGTCCCAACTCGCACCGCAGCACCGATGCCGGTGCTTCATTAATGCGGAGCCGATCCTCGAAGTGGGTGACTCCTGAATTCATCAACATCGCACCGTCGTAAGGAACCGCCGCCTCGCCACCATCGTGTCATCACCTCCCCGACACAGTAAGGAACAGACGTCTCACCTCCCCTGCACCGCAGTAAGGACAGAGGCTTCACCTCCCCTGGGGTCACCTACCCGACGCCGTTGCTTTCATCAATTCCAAGGTACTGTTCTTTGTGGGTCTGCTTGACTCCGGGCCTGACGCCGCGCACCTCGCGGTCGGCGCCGTACTTTGGGATTTTCATCTGTCACAACGTCGTGATGACTACAGGTGGAGTTATTTGTTGCTAGAAGCTTGATTTGAGTGAATAACCTATTTTTAAGGATATTTTTGATACTGTATTGTGGATTTTTGTCGTTTGGTCTTGTTTTGGTTTAGATAAAGATTACTTATTTTTCTAAACTGGTGTGGTGTCCATTTGTAGTGTTTTCACTGCATTACTCTATGTGTTCACAAATGCTTTACACACTGCCTCTGAGATAAGCCTGTCTGCTCATGCCAAGCTACCGAGGGGGTGAGCAGGGGTTATTTTAGGAGTGTATCCCCTTACCCTGACTAGAAGCAAGGGTCCCTATTTGGACAAAGGTACCTACCTCTGCCAAATAGAGCCCCCCATTTCTAACAGGCATGCTTGTTAATGTTAGATGCGCAGTAAAGTTCACATCCCAACCTCCCTGCCCTGAGTCCTTAAAACCAGCCCCCAGCACTGCAATCTCCCTGCCCCAGCCCTAAATACTACCCCAACCCCCCGCCCTGAGGCCTAAAAACCATCCCCCAGCCCTGCTATGCACCACAACCCAGCCCAAAAAACAACCCCAACCCTACCCCTGAGCCCTAAAATGGCCCCAGCCCTGAAAACTGCCCATGCCCTGAGCCCTAAAACTACCCCCGCTGAAAACTACCCCCTCACCGCTGAAAACGACTCTGTCCCCCCAAGCCCTACTTTCCAATCCACGATCTTCTCCTAAGTCCGATTCTTCCTGTCTCCGGTCTTCCTTCCTGTCTCTGCAACTAGACTGCTGGCTGCCTTAACCACGCATATGCGTGTTCAAGGCATATGTGTGGTTAAGGAAAGCGGTGTTCAACTTGCGTGGAAATGGCACGCGTGGTTTATCCCACGTGTTTAATGCTGTTTCCCTGCTTTGGCTCTTACAAGGACGTGGCCTGAAATTGGGATACAGGCGGAGAAGCCCTAAAGGCACACTGTCCATAAAGCAACCAGGTTGGGGTTTATTTGCATACCCACGAGGCATCATTCTTCAATCACCACTGCAAAAAGTATAATTGCTCGCTATTCCATGTGTTCATTGATACAAAAAAAAAAATGTGTCAGGCGCTTTGAACAAACATTTTATTAACTGTAGAGTCTAAAGCTAACCTCACTCTCTCTCTGTCTTCCTGTTTTGTATGCGAGCGACATTGTAAAGAGCTAAATCTGTGTACAACCAGCACTAAAAAGGCTTGCACGTGCCAAAAGGAGAGACAGCTTTCTTGTATCTCTGTGGAAGGGGGACAGGTGATTAATTCGGCAACGCAAAGTGTAGCAGACCGTTACAGATGACCTTTAATAACCTTTAATGATAAAATTGATTTGTACAGACTCAGCAGGTGATGAATAGGCAAGGTAGGAATATATGGATTGCTGGAGAGCGCGTGTCATAGAACTGGTGACCCGGGGGTGGGCGTCTGGGGGGGCTCCAGGAAGGTTTGTAACTATTTCATTGTGAGGATCTGTTATCGAACATGTTATTAATAGTATCTGGCATGCATCGCAATTAATCGTATTGTTTTTATTCGGGAATGTGATGGTTGAACATCAACTCCTGCACAGAGGAGCCCTTATTTATCTGTATCCAGGAAAACTAAGGAAGGCTGAGGACAGCTATAATAAATCGACGTTACCTCGGATCTCTTCTGCTTTTATCCATGCACCGAGAACCCTTATCTCAAAGCAGGCAGGCATGTCAGCTGAAAACTTCACCGAAGAGAGACCAATTTCCCTGGCACAGCAAGGTCATCTAAGGGCACAGCAACAGCATTTCCTTTACAATGCCTTTTTCTTTTGTCAATTTATGGAACGGCCTTATCTTAAAACAGCTAGGTATTTAGCTGAAGATTTGTTCTGGGTGAGGAGCAATCAATTACAAGCAGCAGCAGTGTATGCAAAAACTGATGTAAAATATATTTTCGCGTGCTTCCTTTTTTTGAAGAAAGCATTTTTATGGTCCCTTCTAGGTATGTTTAAATACGACAAATTGCAGGCTATGCTCTTTAAATTGCTTTTAATTACGATTTTGAAATCATTTAATTTTTTTTAGGAGTCGGGTGCTTTGTAGAAATGCATTTTTGTATTGGTTTTTTACCTCTCTTAATTTTATTTACGCTTTTTTTATTACTGCCATCAATTTGTGTGTTTAGCTTGTTGATTGGCCTGTCTGAGATCCAATTCATATGTGGAGCATCAATTTTTGCAGTTGGCTGTGGACCTTATAACCAGTCTTGCTGTAGGCCACGTAACGGTCAAATAGAATCACATATAACAGCTGAAAAAATGATATCCTCCATAAAATTGCTAATAGTACACAATGTATTTCAGGAGGGCCTAAATCCAGATTTGAAACCAGGGGCTTATTGTGAACTTCAAGGATGTTCTGAAATTATTCTGTAACCACAGTTTCCAGAATTGTGTGTAGTTGATGAGTTTGAAATTGAGGCAACAGATATGTGGGATTAGTACAATTTTATTTTGGGCGTGTCTATTATTTCACAGAAGAAATCGACAGGGCCTATATCATATTGTACATCCTTATGTACTGCAAATTAAGGCTAGAACATGTTTACCTGACAGGACTGAATTGATGATTATGAGCTTTGAATCCTACCTCTGAGCTTCAAGACGCTAGACAGGCGCATTAGTTGGAAGGAGGACAGGTTCTCATGGATAAGCTATGTATTTATGTTTCAGGAAAGGTTGTAGCACCGAAACCGCTATGCTCAATATTTCTGACGACATTCACAGAAACCTTGATGAAGGTCATGCCTGCCTTCTAATCCTACTTGACTTGTCAACGGCATTCAACACAGTCAATCACCCGGCTCTATTGAAACTCTCAGATACTGCACAGGTGTCAATGGCACAGTCCTGAAATGGTTTACGTCCTATGTACAACATCGCAGCCAACTAATAAAAATACACAGCTGTCTCTCCAACCCAGCTCCATTGACCCAAGGAGTACCTCAAGGCTCTATCCTCTCCACAGCCCTATTTAATCTCTTCATGGAACCCCTCACTACCATCTTGAACCATGCAGGTGTCAAATACCACCTTTATGCTGACGACATCCAACTCTACTGCAAAATCAAATCACCCCATGACCTCTGACAACTGAACACCACACTTATTAATATACAATCATGGTTCAAAACCAACCATCTCAAACTCAGCCCCAATAAGACTGAACTACTTCTCTTCTCCCTCGGAAAAAATCCTTTGCCTATGCTAGACTGGATCAAGATTCTTGATGCTCTTAACTGCTCTCTCTCTTTTTAACTCTGTTAAGTCTCTGGGCATCACTCTTGACAAAAATATGTCCATGGTGGAGCACATCAACAAGTCTGCCAAAGGAGCGCTCAGCACACTCAGACATCTCAAAAAAGTAAAGCTGTTTATTCCTCCTGACGATCTTAAGACGGTAGTGCATTCTCTTGTCATCTCAAAACGTGACTACAGAAATTGCCTCCTCACAAGAACTCCTAAAAGCCACCTGGCGCCCCTTAAAGCTGCTCTGCACGCAGCTGCCAGACTCATCACGGTTACTACAAAATTTGATCACATCGTTTCTGCCCTCATTAGTCTTAAATGGCTACCCATTGAAGGAAGAGGCTTTTTCAAGACAGCCTGCATCACCCACAAGGTGCTTCATACAAAGACCCCTGAATACCTAGAAACCAGAATTTCAAGAGCTGGAAGAGCCCGAACTCTGAGAAGCTCCAACACTCTTCTTCTGGTTCCCCCCAACTTCAAGAAGAAAACATCCCAGGCTCGCTTTTTCTCAGGTAATGCTCCGAAGATTTGGAATTCGCTACCCAAAGTCCTCCACTGCAATTCCTCCTTTCCTTCCTTCAAACGTGACCTCAAATCTCTACTCCTCAACATGCACAATAACTGTTCTATGTTTCCCTCATTGATTAATGCCTTCTAGATGATCTAATGCCTTGCTGAATCGGCTTTTTCACCTTGATGATGTTCTCCCCCTTGTCCCCCATGTTTATACTTTGTGACTTTATAACCACACAGTGCTGTACCGTATTAATTAGCAGCCGCTGCACGTAAGAGCGATGGGCGGTGGGGCCGGCTGGGGGGGGGCGGATTTCAAGAGACGACCACAAGGGAAAATTAAATAAATAATACATTTTTCCTCATGGTCGTCTCTCGAAATCCCCCAAGCCGGCCCCACCGCTCTTACCTGCAGCGGCCGCGGCTGTTAATTAGAAAGGAGTTGCTGAATCATGTTTCATATCTTTGGAATGGTAACTCTTAACTTTTGATCTGTGTGCCTTTAGCCTTTGTGCATGCTCTCTAGACAGCCACAACACAGGAATGGCTTGGTGGTTCAGGGGATACATCTGAATTAATCTGCATACTGATAGTCTTCCTGGGAAGGGAGAGGGAGCGGTGGCTCACTCTTACATTTGAATAGGTAGTGTCCTGCCCTCACCCAAAGGGTTGGTTTACCCACTGTGAGTAGTCTGGAGCCGGAGCTGGGCTGAAAGAAATCCTTTGAAGTCTCCCCTTACATCAAAAGCACTTTTGAGTATAAGTACCAGGGCTCTGGCCATATCAAATCAGTACACTACTGGATCTGGAAGGAATTCTGCTGGAGTAAAGACTTGTGCTGAAGCATTGCCACTGTGCTTTGTCTGAATGTTCTGAGGAACTGCTTCCCTGTTTTGCTGAGGTGCCCTGCTGCCTGCTGATCTCTGCCCTGCTAAGTACCAAGGACTAAACACAGAGTGACTCCAAGGGCTTGTTTGCTTGCCCCCTGTTCTGTGGGAAATCTCAGGGACAACAAAGATTTCCTCCACATGCAGCTTGGGACTCGGGGACTCATGAGTCCTGCTGTGGCACTCTGAAGGTCGAGCACTTAAGGATCAGCATGTTCCTCTTCACAAGTGTTTGAGGATTAGTGCTTCCTTCTTCATGAGCGCTTGAGTCGCAGGGCTTCTCTCTTCACAAACTTTTGAGGCTCAGTGCTCCCTGCTACAAGTGAGTGAGCGCTGTTGCGAATGCAGACCAGCATGTGTGCCACAATCCTACCTCCGACTTTGGAGAGACCCTGGGTGTAGGTTCCCGCTTGGTTCATGGCCCCTCTTTATTGTCCTGACAACCCAGACACAACGAGTGTGCCACTTTTCTGAAGCAGGGCATGCTGGATGGTTCGTTGCCTGCGACTGCAAGGAGAGCCACAGAATGACTCAATGAATGGCGGCTTTTGTTCATCAGCAGAGGTATTGTGAACACTAGAGGTCTTGCAGTCTCTACCGCTAACCCACGTGACATCATGGGCAGCTGGGGGGATTAATTAGCTGCATTGTGGTCTCTTCGAGACCTTGTAAATACACTCTGAGTCTCAACACAGGCACAGCTACTGTGCCGTTCTTGCAAAGGAAATTACTGTAAAGACTCTAAAAGGAGCAAAGCTAATTAAAGCACTTCTCTTGCAATTATTCCTTAAAAATTGATACATCCTGAACTACTTATTGGATTTTTGTTGTTTTGATCTTATTTTATTGAGATAAATGCTCCCTATTTTTCTAAAACTGTGTGGAGTCTTTTTGTGGTGTTCCTATTGTGTTACTGTGTGTGTGTGTAGCACAAATACTCTACACATTGCCTGTGTTGATAAGCCTGCCTGCTCTGTGCCAAGCTACCAGAGGGTGAGCAAAGGTTTTCTAGAGTGGTGGGCTCTGCCTGGCTTGGGTGCATCATCAGCCAGCCAGAAACCCCATTTCTAATATCTCTTCTCACAAGTAATGTGATTTGCGATAAGAATTGTTGTAAATGCTATAATTTTAGATGGTATAAATGATGCAACATGAAAGGGTAGAAGAAGTGCATGGAGAAGGCACAAGTTATAGTTAATGTATTGTGGCTATCAAGTCGAATACACTGTATATTGAGCGAGATGTAATAGTTTGAAGGTGTTGCGTAAATTATAAATAAATGGTATAACTTTAGAATTTATACATTTTGTGCAGTTTAAGTTTTGTTTGTATAGAAAGAATAAATTAAATTATAGTAATTTAAAGGTGGTTCGTAAATTAAAATGTTTACGGTATAACTATAACTTTAGCGTTTCTAACGTTTGTGTAGTTTAAGTTTGGTTTGTGTAGGAAGGATAAATAACATTTTCCTAACTATAACACAGGTTTAACCTTTGGTTGTTCAGTGAATTTAAATCTTTTTTTTTTAAATAAAAAGTGTTTCAAATTGTCAAGTCCAGTGTTGTGCAGTGTCGATAAGTGGAGTGTCCTACAGTAGAGTGGAGGAGGGTGTTGTATAGTGTATTGTCAGAGCATAGAGTTGAGTAAACTGTCATATAGTGAAGTGGCACCGTGTATAGTACAGTGGATTAATGTGTCATAGAGTGTTGGAAAGTGCCATAGAGTGGAGTTGAATGTTCTACAGTGGAGCGTAGGGGCATAGAGTGGTGCAGAGGGTTGTACATTGTAGTGTAAGGGTCTAGTGGCACAGAGTGTAGTAGATTCTTGTAGAGTGGAGCTGCATAGAGTGGAGTAGTGTTGTAGAGTGGAGCAGTGTAAAGTGGAGTATTGTACAGAGCCATTGAGTGTGGTAACATGTTGTGCAGTGGAATAGAGTGGAGTGGAGCCCACTAAAGTGGCATAGCTTACAATGGAGTAGCATGTTGTAGATTAGAGTGGCGAGGAGTGGAGTGGATTGGCATAGCATACAGTGGAGTAAAGTGTTGTAGATTGCAGTGGTGTGTGCTACAGTGGAGTGAAATGGCGTGTTGTAGAGTGTTGGAAAGTGTTGTGGAGTAGAGTGCCACAGATTGGATTAAAGTGTTGTAGAGTGGAGTGGCATGGAGCAAAGTGGAGTGCAATACAGTATGGTACAATGGAGTGTCATAAATTGTTGTAGAGTTGATTGGCATAGAGTAGCGCTACAGTGGAGTGGCACAAAGTGCAGTAGTGGAGTACGGCAGAGTAGAGTGTAGCAGTGTCTCACAGAGTTGAGTATAGTAAAGTGGGGTGGAGCGGCATAGAGGGAGTTGCGCAGAGTGTTGTAGAGTGTCATACAGTGGTATAGAGTAAAGTACAGTTCTGTAGACTGGCCTTGACAGGACCACATTGTTGTTCAATGTAGTGATATAGAATTGAGTATAGTGTGGTAGAGTGGGGTACAGAGTTGTTGAGCTGAGTTCAGTGGAGGGGCAAGGAGTTAACCTGGGTACAGTGGAGCGGCGTACACTGGAATAGCATACAATAGAGTCGCATAGAGTGAGCCGCGTACAGTGGAGTGGTGTAGAGTGGAGTGGCGTATAGTGGAATAGCGTACAATGTAGTGGTGTAGAATGGAGTGGTGTAGAGTGGAGTTGCATGGAGAAAAATAGTGTAGAGTGGAGTGGGGTAGAGTGGAGTTGCGTACAGTGGACTAGAGTAGAGTTGGGTGGCATAGACTAGAGTCAGTGGAGCGGCATTGACTGGAGTGGCGTACTGTGGAATATCGTACAGGGGACTGGTGTAGAGTGGAGTGCTATAGAGCAGAGAGGGGTAGAGTGGAGTGGCATACAGCAGAATAGGGTGCAGTAGAGTGGAGTGGCATATAGTGGAATAGCATACATTAGAGTAGCATACATTAAAATAGCGTACAGTGGAGTAGCATAAAGTTGAGTGGTGAAAAGTGGAGTGGTGTAGACTGGAATAGATTACATTGGAGTGCTGTAGAGTGGAGTGGCATACAGGGAAGTAGCATACAGTGGAATAGTGTACAGTGGCGTAGTATACAGTGGAATAGAGAACACTGGAGTGGTGTAGAGTGGAGTGGTGACAAGTTGAATAGTCTACAGTTGGATTGCAAAGAGTGGAGTGGTGTAGAGTGGAGTGGGATAGAGTGTAATAGCATACAGTGGAGTAGAGTAGAGTGGTATGGCGTAGAGTGGACTGGCATAGAATGGAATAGTGCATAGTTGAGTGGCATAGAGTGGAATAGCGTAGAGTAGAGTAATGCAGAGTGGAGTGGCGTAGAGTGGAATACCGAATAGTGGAGAGGCGTACAGTGAAGTGGCATTGAGTGGACTGTCGTAGAGGGAAATAGTGTAGAGTGGAGTTGCGTACAGATGAATAACAGAGAGTGGAGCAGCGTACAGTAGAGTAGCATAGAGTGGAGCGCCATAGAGTAGAGTGGTGTTGATTGGAGTGGTGTACAGTGGTATAAGGTATAGCGGAGTGAGGTAGAGTGGAGTGGCATAGACTGGAGCAGTGTACAGTGGAATAACATACTGGAGTGGTGTAGAGGGCAGTGCTATAGAGTGGAGTGTGGTAGAGTGGAGTGGCGTACAGCAGAATAGCATCAAGTGGAGTGGCGTAGAATGGAGTGGCATACAGTGGAGTGGCCTAGAGTGGAGTGGTGTAAAATGAAGTCGAATAGATTGGAGTGAGGTACAGTGTAGTGGAATACAGTGGAATAGCATAGAGTGGAGCGGTGTAAAGTGGAGTGGCATACAATGGAGTGGTGTAGAGTGGAATAGTGTACACTGGAGTGGGGTAGAGTGCAGTGGCGTAGAGTGGAAGAGCATAGGGTAGAGTGGCGTAGACTGGAATGGCATACAGTATAGTGGTGAACACAAGGAGATAATGGACGGAGCACTGAAACATTTTAGACACTCACCCCCAGTCACAGATCTGGGTTGAATCCATCATCGTTCTTTAGCTCACTTCACCAACCCAGTTCAGACCCAGCCCTATGCAAATCACTCTTAAACCTGTGCCTCATGGGAACAACCCAGACCGAACTGCCAAGCCATGTCTTCCCTGGACTGGAAACAAGCATCCTGGGACCGATTTCCGAGTAACACCCCTCATCAGCCAGTCTAGCTTGAATCCAGTGCCAAAGTGAGCAAGGGACCCACGTCTGGGCATACCCTGCCAACTTAGGGCAAACAAAGCAAACACAAGGAAATGATGGACGGAGCGCTGAATCTTTTCAGACACTCAACCCCAGTCACAGATCTGGGCTGAATCCATCATTGTTCTTTAGCTCACTTCGCCACCCCAGTTCAGACACAGCCATATGCAAAGGAGTCTTGACTCTGTGCTTCATGGGAACAGCCCAGACTGAACTGCCTAGCCATGTCTTCCCTGGACTGGAAACAAGCATCCTGGGACCGGTTTCCGGGTAACACCCCTCATCAGCCAGGCTAGCTTGAATCCAGCGCCAAAGTGAGCAAGGGACCCATGTCTGGGCATACCTTGCCAACTTACAGAAAACAAAGCAAACAAAAGGAGATGATGAACAGAGCGCTGAATCTTTTCAGACACTCAACCCCAGTCACAGATCTGGGCTGAATCTATCATCATTCTTTAGCTCACTTCGCCACTTCAGTTCAGACCCAGCCATATGCAAATCAGTCTTGAACCTGTGCCTCATGGGAACAGTCCAGACCAAACTGCCAAGCCAGGTCTTCCCTCGACTGGAAACAAGCATCCTGGGACCGCTTTTGGGGTAACACCCCTCATCAGATACCCTTCCAACTTAGGGTGAACAAAGCAAACACAAGGAGATGATGGACGGAGTGCTGAAACTTTTCAGACACTCACCCCCAGTCAAGGATCTGGGTTGAATCCATCATCGTTCTTTATCTCACTTTGCCACTCCAGTTCAGACCCAGCCATATGCAAATCAGTCTTGACCCTGTGCCTCATCAGAACAGTCCAGACCGAACTGCCAAGCCAGGTCTTCCCTGGACTGGAAACAAGCATCCTGGGACCGCTTTTGGGGTAACACCCCTCATCAGATACCCTTCCAACTTAGGGTGAACAAAGCAAACACAAGGAGATGATGGACGGAGTGCTGAAACTTTTCAGACACTCACCCCCAGTCAAGGATCTAGGTTGAATCCATCATCGTTCTTTAGTTCACTTCGCCACCCCAGTTCAGACCCAGCCATATGAAAATCAGTCTTGACCCTGTGCCTCATGGGAACAGTCCAGACCGAACTGCCAAGCCAGGTCTTCCCTGGATGGGAAACAAGCATCCTGAGACTGGTTTCGGGGTAACACCCCTCATCAGGCAGGCTAGCTTGAATCCAGTGGCAAAATGAGCAAGGGACCCAAATCTGGGTATACCCTGCCAACTAAGGGCGAACAAAGCAAACACAAGGAGATGATGGCGGAGCGCTGAAACATTTCAGACACTGACCTGGGTTGAATCCATCATCATTCTTTAGCTCACTTCACCACCCTAGTTCAGACCCAGCCATATGCAAAGGAGTCTTGACTCTGTGCTTCATGGGAACAGTCCAGACCTAACTGCCAAGCCAGGTCTTCCCTGGACCGGAAACAAGTATCCTGGAACTGGTTTCATGATAACACCCCTCATCAGCCAGGCTAGCTTGAATCCAGTGGCAAAGTGAGCAAGGAGTGGCGTACAGTGGTGTGAGGTACAGATTAGAAGTGTACAATGGAATAGCTTAGACTGGAGAGGTGTAGAGAGGAGTGGCCTAGAGTGGAGTGGTGTATAGCAGAATACCGTAGAGTGGTGTGTTATGGAGTGGAGCAGGGAAGAGTGTAGTGAGGTAGTCTGTAATGGCATACAGTGTGATAGCATAGAATGGAGTGGCATAGAGTCTAGTGGTGCAGAGTGCAGTGCAGTAGAGTGGAGCTGGATACAGTGGACTAGTGTACAGTGGAGTGGTGTAGAGTGGAATAACATTGAGTGTAGTGGCGTACAGTGGAGTGACGTACAGTGGAGAGCCATGTTGTGGAATAGCATTGAGTGGAGTGGCACACTTTGGAGTGGCATAGAGTGGAGTGATGTACAGTGGAATAGTGTACAGTGGAGTGGTTTGCACTGGAGTGGCTTAGAGTGGATTTGCATATTGTGGAATAGCGTCGAGTGGGATAATGTAGAGTAGAGGGGTGTACAGTGGAGTGGTATAGATTGGCATGTAGTAGAGTGGAGTGGCATAGAGTGGCGTGGGGTAGAGTGGAGTGGTGTGTAGTGGAGTGACGTAGATTAAAGTGACGTACAGTGTACAGCGTGGAGTGGCATAGAGTGAAATGTGATACTTGAAACAGAGGGAGTGTGAATGCAGGTGAATGTATGTAAATGTAATGTTGCTGGAATATAGATTATGTGGTGTAAATGGTCATTTTTGGTAGTAGGGGTAAATAGTGTAAGGAATTTTACAGTTCTAAGTGTTAAAATACTTAGACAGGCGGATTCCCCTAGACCGTGCCAGAACCCTTCCGATCGACTCGGTCGGTTTACAATGCTACCGACCGATTACGATGTTCGTGGTCAGATTGTAAACCGCATGGTGTTTCCGAATCGGTTCCGTCCGACTCTCGCAGAATTCGTGTCGGTCGGACCCGCATCGTACAGCTCTATGGACTGAGTTTCCAACTGAGCGATTACGATGTCGGTTTCCAACAGCTTCATTCCAACATCGTAATGAGGCCCTTAGGGCCTGTAGGGCCTCATTACGATGTTGTGCAGAAACTTTCCGCCCGACACCGTCTTGGAATCGGGACTGACCGACCTGCTGCCGGCGGTTTTGCCCAACCAATTACGATGCAACAAAACACTGTTCGGTCGGATTCCCATTGACTCCTATGGCTGCCTGTCTTCTGCCCGACAGCACAGGCTCCTATGCGGAAATGGGGGGTGTGCAGAAAACTCTGCACCCTGTGGCAGGCACCCCATGGTGCCTGCCACACAGTGCAGGATTTTACAGGGGGGTACCTTAGGTACCCCCTCGGCCACCGACCGTAGGCCGCAGGATGAAGGGGGCCATGCTAGGGACCCAAAAGTCACTTTCTGACAGCCTTTTCATTTCGGACAGGCGGACTCGGAAAGGTTGTTGGAAACCGACATTGTAATCGCTCGGTCAGAAACGCAGTCTGTAGAGCTGTACGAAGCAGGTCCGATCGATACAAATTCTCTGAGAGCCCATCAGAACCGATTCGGCAAGACTGTGCGGTTTACAATCCGACTGCGAACATCGTATTCGGTCGGTCGGATTGTAAACCGAGCGAGTCAGTCAGAAGGGTTCCGACATGCTCTAGGGGATTCTGACTGTCAGGAGGAGGCTTTCTGCCCCACATCATAATCGGCCCCTTAGCTGTATATTGTGCGGCAGTATACTGTGGTAAGTTTGCGTTATACCCAGGTACATGCCGATGAGAAGGCAGTATCTGATTGTCTAATGGCTGTCTTTACAAAACTAGAAGGCAGCCATGTCATTTTCACCAAACGTTCGCTGCATTCTGGGTTAGGGCCTTAAATATAGGTAAGTAGTAGTTTTATTGTTTTTATTGTTGTTTCCTACCTATTTCTACTTTAATATGATATAACATGGTTACCTTTGGTCACTGCATGAGCTCTTGGATGCTTCTCAGGTGTACATGCAGTGCACCCTCTCACTTTTATAGAGCGAAGGAATCAGGAGCTTGCTGTGGATGGAGCACCACTGAATTACGGCAGTGCTCCTGCTCTGCCATTTTCTGAATTATCTCTACATTAGTATCCATAAAATGTTTTCAATGTCACTGCTCTGATTTCAAATTATTAAATGCTATCTTTGTCCTACACCCACACAATGATAACTTTACTTTGAAAAATTAACAATTGCATATTTGTTTCCCATGAAAATCCAACGAGCTTATTTAAGGACACCAAAACATTTTTTGGCCAATAAAGGATAATGAATAAAAGAATGAATGAATTAATTAATTAATTATTTAATTAAATAATTAATTAATATTTGCCACACACACTATGCAAAGAGCTGTTGGTGCCACTCATCTTTAATCATCTAAAATAAGTGAGTTTAGGAACTTTTCTTTAAGGTGTCAGCCACGCCAATCCTTTTAATGCTGGTGTCCAGAATTCCAAATGGCGGGCCCTTGTACAGCAAAAGCCTATGTATCATATAGAGTACGTCTTAGCTGCTTAGACTCCAGACAGAGAGGTAGATGGTAATTTCAATCTCAAGATATGTGTGCACTGAATTATTAATGCATTTAACATAATACACTCCAAATTTAAATGTATTCTGTCCTGGATAAGAAGCCAGTGGCGCTATCTACAGCCATGGGACATAACCTATCCTGTTCATACATCCTGTGATTCCTACTATCACGTTCAGTGCACTGTTGCACATGGACTTTCGAACATCGGGAGACCAGCACATAAGCTGTTACAATGATTGAGTCTCGAGTTTATTATGGCTCCCCTATCACAGCTTTGTCTAGAGAGGAGGGTGAAGATATGGGGCCAGATGTACGACCATTGATGTTTGCGATTCGCAAATTGCATTAATTTGTGAGCCGCAAACATCAATGTACAACAGTGTCAGAGACACTGTTTGAGATTCCCAATGGGGTCGCAAATTGCATGCCTCATGCATATTAATGAGTCTGTCGCAATTTGCGACCTTATTGGGAATGGCTGGCACTCCCAGGGATGGTGGCCTGCTGGGGTCAGCAGACCACCATGTCTGCGACTGCTTTGTCAAGAAAGCAGTTTTTTTTTTTTAAATGAAGCCCGTTTTCCCTAAAACAGGATGCATTCATAAAAAAAAGAAATGAAACGTTATTGTTTCATTTTTTAAGGGCAGGTAGTGGTCCCTGGGACCACTGCCTGCTCTTAAAAAATGTTTGCGCACCCATTCACAAAGGGGAAGGGGTCTCCTGGGGACCCCTTCCCGTTTGTGAATGGTTTACCACCCTCTTGAAGAGGGTGGTAAACTGTGAGTGTTTTAAAACATTCTTACTTAGGGTTCAGAGTCGCTATTAGGAAGGGACGCCCTTGGTACGCCCCTTCCTAATAGCGAGTCGCTAACCCTATTTTGCGAGCCGCTATTGTATTAGCGACTCGCAAAATAGGGTTGGGACATTGTGCTATCTTTTTTTGCAGTCGCAAAAGGGCAAAATGCCCCTCTGCAACAGCAAAAAACGGTCGTACATCTGACCCGTGATGGGTCTGAGCGTTTTTAATTGAACTAGAGAAGACTAACCCTATCGGAGCATTCAGCAAATCCTCTGTATCTAAGTGGAAACCTTAGGTTTTCACCTTGTTGACCACTGGAACAGACTGATAGAGAAGTCTCAGAATAGGAAAACTAGTCAGTTAAGATCAACCTTAACACAGAAATGGCATTAAAACGTATTTTATTTGTAAGGAAGATAACAGCTCCTGGTCAATCCAGCATTCTCTGCAACCAACTCTCCCAGCTTCTCAGAATCCCCAATCCAGATTCTAGAAGTGGAAGTACTCAGCTGCCTAGGAACTGGTTACAGTAACCAGGCAACAAACACAAGACATAACACATCTTCCTTCCTAAAAACGTATTATTAATTACTTGACCACAGCAGGAGGCAGCATAGCTCTGCTCAACTGTGATCCAACACGAAGTCTAAACCTATGTGCACACGTATGCATCCAAACCCTTTGGTCTGGCTTTGGTGGGGGAACTTGGTTCTCGCACACATGTTTTACCACTTGAGGGACTGGTTTTGGCAGAGACACTTGTTTCACTCATGCTTGGTTTCCCTTTTGCCAAACCATTCTCGCTCTCATTCCCCTCTCTCTTTACCCATTCTCTTTCTTCCACCTCACCGCATTCGGCCACCTTCCTGGTGTTCCACCACTTTCCATTAGACAACCTGACAGTATTGCCCCTTACTTCTGTCACTCTTTTAGGAATAAACAACTTGGAGCTACCTTTCCTCTTGAGAATGTCTGCATGCACCCCAACCAACATTCCTTTGACAAACTCTCTGTTGCACCTTGTCATCCTTTTATTGTGTCTTTGCCTATACCTGTTTTGATAACCCTTCACCTACCTGCGCACTGCATCATAATCCAAATGACACAAACCTGATCTGGCCATCCAAGCCAGAACACCAACCGTGCAAGGTACTCTCCCTTTGAGAAGACTAAGTGGAGTCTCTTCAGTTGCTGAATGAGGAGTAACCAGATAATTCCACAACATCTTCTTCAGTTGATATCTGCAACACAGATTGCTGGCCAAGGCCAACTGAATGCACTCCCCCAACACATGGTTGAAGAGCTCGATTAAACCATTTCCACTGGGATGATATACAGGAGTCTTGCAATGATCAATGCCCCACTTCTTAAGGAAAACACTGAACTCCTCAGACACAAATTGTGGACCATTGTCTGTCAACAGTTGTGCAGGACAACCTTCACGGTGGAAAATGTCCTCGCAAAACGACATTATGTCGCTCTTTTTGATGTCTTTCACAAACCCCACCTCAGGCCATTTCGAGAAGTAATCCATCATGACAATCGTGTACTTACTGCATCCACCCAAACCTTCAAATGGTCTGAAAATATCCATAACCACTTTTTCCCATGGACGCATGGGCAAGGTTAAAGGACTTATCCTGGTCTCTTGCATTACATGCGATTTGTCGCTGCAAGTGCAAGGAATGCAGTCCCTCCATTTGCTTATTCATTCCTGGCCACCAGAAATCCACCCGGGCTGTTCTTTTAAGTGTAGACATTCCTCCATGTCCCTCATGTAGCAAACCCATCACTCTTTCTTCAGACCTTTGGGCACTACTAGTCTTTCATTCCTTCTCACAATACCATTCACTTCAGACAATTCTCCCCACACGTTCTTGAACATTTCCAAATCAACTTCTCCTCTCCACCCTGGTGCATTGGGTAAAACCTGAATCAGTTTCACCAAAACCGGATCTTCCAATATCGCCTGCTTCACTCATCCTCCTTTATTGCACCACCAAAACCAGATATCTCGGCCACCATCCATTCCTCATCCACTCTTTCATCGTCACCGTCCAATGGTAGTCTGGACAAACAGTCTGCATTTATATTTTTCACTCCTGGTACATAACTTATGGTAAACACATATTTGCAAACGATATAGCCATTTGGCAATACGGGGTGTATCTTTTCCCGCACTAGCAGTGGTAAACTTGTCCACCAAAGGTTTATGGTCTGTACGCAATTCAAATTCTAACCCCCATACAAAAATGCAAAAATGCTGCACCCCCCACCAGCAAGCCAGAGCTTCCTTCTCAACAGTCGAGTACGTACTCTCCCTCCTTTCAAGGTACGAGATGCAAGAGCAACAACTCTTTCCTTCCTCTCATGCACCTGCATGTGGACTGCCCCCAAACCATAGTTACTGGCATCCTTTACAACAATGGTTTTGTCTTTGGGATCAAATGGATTGAGTATAACTGCTTTCACGATGGACTCCTTCTCCAACTCAAATGCCTTTCCACACTCTTCAGACCAAAGAAATTTCACTCCATTTTTCATGAGTTCTCTCAATCCATGTACTTTGTCTGTGAAATGGTGTAAAAAATTGGAATAATATTCAGCCAAGCCCAGGAAAAATCTCAACTGATCTTTATCCTGAAGAGCTGGAGCTTTTTCAATGGCCTCCACTAGCTTCAATTTGGGTCTCACCCCTTCCTGTGTAAGGGTATGCCCAAGATATTCCACTTCTTTGGTGCTAAATCTACATTTCTCCAATGCTATGGTGAGTCCCGCCATTTCCAACCTCCGCAAAACCTCCTTCAAGATTTCATCGTGTTGACATTCATCTTCACCCCAAATTTACACATCATCTTGGAATACTGATACGTTGGACATATTTTTCAATATACCTTGCATGACTCTTAGAAAAACATGGCCAAAGATGAAGCCAGACCGAAAGGCATGCGAATGAACCGATAGGCTCCTTCAGGTGTTATAAATGATGTCAAATGCCTAGATCCCTTCTCACCCCACACCTGATGATATGAATTGGATAAATCTAAAGTAGTAAAACACTTTCCCATTTTACACTGGCCAACATTTCACTGATCATTGGAAGGGGATGGCGATCAACCCATATGCAGCTGTTCAAGTGCCTGATGTCAATGCACATCCAAATTTTGCTATTGGGTTTTCTCGCTATCACGATTGGACTAGACCATTCTGATGCCTCAATCGGTTCGATCACACCTTCCTTGCATAGTCTAAACAATTCCTCCTTCAACGGTCCCCTAAGTGCCAATGGAACGTTCCTTACTTTATGAACTTTAAGTATTGCACCGTGTTTTAAATACAATGCGGTGTTTGAATTTAGTTAAACATCTCAAACCTATCCTGAACATTTTGGGAAACATGTTAACCCACACATTCTCAGGCTGTGAATCTGTAAGTAAAACTTGTTCAGGATGGTAAGGATCCAGCACTATTCCCAACTCCCGCTGTTCCTTACATCCTAACTAGGATCTTCCCCTCTCTACAACATACACCTTGCTGTCAGCACTTCTGTTTTGAAATTCCAATTTTGTCGTAAAGTACCCCAACACTGGTAATTTTTCACCACAATACCCTTCAGGTTTGCCATCAGCAGGACACAGCTCTCCTGCTTTAATCCCATTCCATACATCCACATTGATTAATGTGGAAGGGGAACATAAATCCGCCCATACCTGTACCTCCTTTCCATTTATCATTACTTGACATTTGGGAGGGCCGTAAGAACACATGTTCACTGTGTTCTCCACTTCCTTCACAACAAGTACCTCTACCTCATCATCTTCAGAATCTTCTATGCCACTGCCTTGATACTCCCTTTTATCCCCTTCTAGGCAATTTAAAGATTTCTTGTAATGAAACGTTTGATTTTTCATGCAGACCCTTGAAAAATGTCCTATTTTCTTACATTTAAAACAAGTGCTATTGGTAGCGCGACAACTGCTTGATTCAGCAGTGTGTCTCATGCTTCTACATCTGTAGCATAACTTTGTTTTTTTGCTCTCTGGGGATTTCGTTTTCCCATAATTAGTGAACTTGGGCTTATGCGTAGCACTCTTTACACCACACACATCAAATGTTTTCTCTGTATCATTTCCTCCCTTTGTGCTCATATTACCCAGTTCCTTCACCTATAAGGATGTGCTTTCCAAACGCTTGGTTACCTCTATGGCCTTGTCCAAAGCCAAGTCTTTAAGTCCTAACAATTTCTCCCTTATGATCTCGTCCCTTCGATCTCTGAATTTGCACGTGACTGCGAGTCTCCTTAATGCCGCCACATACTGATCAATAGATTCACCTTGCTCCTGGATGCGAGAAAAAAAATTATGGCTCTCTACCATTATGCTAATCTTTTTTCCGTAATTCTCCTCCAGAGCCCTCAAAGCATCATCATAAATATCATCCTCATCTGCATCCGACCCCGCATCAACATTCCTCCCTTCTATTGGCGATATCTTCAGCACATTTCCTGCCTTTAACACCTAAATAGTTCTTTAAAATTGCTAACTGTCGTTTTGCTACATAATCGTCTCCCCCGATGGCTTCTAGATAGGTTGTGAAAGCATCTTTTCAGTCTTCCCATCCCATGCAGGGTTGACCTGGATTATCTAAGAATACTGGAGGCAGTGGTATACTGTGTGTAGACATGTTAGTTAGTTTCAAAGTCAAAGTACTTGGTGATTACACAGACCTTAACTTCAGTCAAACGCCCCAAAACATATTTCTCACAAGTGTGTAGATTACCATGCAACAGGCAATGTTCACGAACAAGATGTTTGGTGTGCCTGTCACTGTGTTTGTTTTTTCTTTTCCTTTACGAAAAACCATGCGCATGCACGCGCACAATGCTCACCGACGTTGTCAAGGTGTGCCTGTCACCGTAGTCCCCGAGACGACAGACAAAATCCTCATCGATGTGCCCTTGCAGTCTTGCACACTCCCGCTCCACGCCCGTCGGAGAGAAAAAGAAAACACACGGGCAACTATGCCCAAAATGGCAGAGACTGCGTGGTTGCCTGGTTACCGCTGTCAACACATCGACGATTAATCACGTCGATTCCGTAGTGACGTAGTCTTTCCTAGCGTTCAATACTTCATGGATTCAGGAACGAACCCTCGATTTATTTATCTATTTATTTTATTTAATGCAATTTTATATAGCGCGAACATTGCCCGAAGGTGTCAAAGCGCTTTACAAAAGAACCAGTTGCGTTACATAAGGACTTTGGATTACATGAGTTACATAAGAGATACAAACAGAAAAAATTGCAAATGTACAAGTTGTAAAGTCACACAAGGAAGAGATACAAACAGAAAAATTGCAAATGTACAAGTTGTAAAGTCACTCAAGGAAGAGATACAAACTGAAAAACTCTAAAATCAGATAGGAATGGTAGTAAGTGCAAAGGTCTACTACATATACTAGTGGTTTGAGTTATATATATACAAATACTAAAATCACTCAGGATTACATTTTAACAGCGATTAGGCTTGGACAATTATATATTACATATTTACAGAGCAGGAAATTCTTGCTATCGTTCAGCCAGGTGTTTAGGTGGTGTTGTACTCAAGGGTGGTGGTCTTGGGTCTGGAGGGATCCCCGAGTTGGAGATGTCCATAGGGGTAGAAGGCCGGATGGTGGTGGGGGAAGCAGCATGCTGGATCCCCAGGCTGATCTTGAGGTCATGCTGGGCTCCATCTTGTGGAAAGAGGAGGGCGTTCAAGGGCAGGCGGAACTGTGCCACGAAGTCAGGTCTCCCGCCTGGCTCAAGCACCCTCAGTGAGGCTCCGGCAAGCCCAGCGTGCCAAAACCGCGTATAGGCATTGTAAGCGGCGGGCGCCATATTTAAGTCAGGCAGATCGTGTCTGGGCGCCCCCGCTGCACTTCTCAGCCCCCCAGGCTCCTAAACCTCAATCATGGGCGTTTTGCCTCCAGGCTGTCCTCTTCATTAAAGAAATAAAGAATAAGTACCTCTACAAAACGGCGGGCGCCAAGTCAGGTTCAGGCATGTCTCGTCTTGGGTGCCATGTTGAAGTCAGGCAGGGATTTTCTAGATGTCCGCGCTGTCATCTAAGCCCCCAAGCCCCTACAATTCGAGTTAAACATGAATTTGCCCCACAGGCTAACCTCTACCTTGCAGGGGGACCGCTCGCACTGACAGTCTGAAATCATCGCTGGCCGTGGTCATGAGGGCAGATAGTTTCAGGCCAATCCGACCGCCATCTTGAGGTCAGGCAGTGCTCGGGCGCCCACGGGCGTCTTCACCCCTGGAGTCCTATTCCCAGGCCACTGCTCTTGGCCGCACTGCAGGCAATTTTCAAAGCGGCGCCAGGCTTAGCAGGGTTCGCAGCCCCCCGCGTCTGCACTAGCAGCTCCGGGGGTAGCGCTCTGGGCAATGCTTTAAATTCCTTGTACCGGTCTCATCAGCAACGCTGAGGCGAAGCTCGCCTCTTTCCAGGCCCAGGCTCGCGTCTCTGTCCTTCACCCCATCTCCTCGCATCGGCAGCGCCGAGTCTCCGGGGTAATGCGGGCTGAATCGGGCCCAGTCTCCACACCGGGGCGCCGATGTGGACCTTTAAATTCACTGAGTTCTCTCCGCTCACTCAGCCAGGCGCCTCCCGCACTCTCGGCTCCTCAAGATGACAAACAGAACTACGAATGGCATCTTTCAATTTCAGCACGACGCTTCACGTGCAACTGCACGGGTAAGACCAACTTCACGCATTTGCTTGAATAGCAAATGTGCTTGCTTGAGGCCCAATTATGCCTTTGAGCTTCTTTCTGCACACCGCTTTCATCCACATGCACGCGACAACCCAGTATGGCTTATGTCCTCTCGCACTGCAACTCCCAGAGGCATTATCCATGTAACATGAACACTCATGTATAAATCCGACTAGTAAGATCCGCTGACTTGCCTGCACCAGCTTGGTAGTGTCACTATCACCACACAGCTGTCACGATTCTTTGACTTCAACTCAGGGGCCTCGGAAACTCTGTTAACTTCACAACTTCAACTATAATTCCGAATGTGCTTTAAATCTTCCTTGCCATCTCTGCTTGCTTATTGGTGTCCTCTTATCCCACCCTCGTTGCCAGTTTTAAGAAGCAGGAACACAGAAATGGCATTAAAACATCTTTTATTTGTGAGGAAGATAACGGCCCCTGGTCAATCCAGCATCCTCCGCAACTGACTCTCCCATCTTCTCAGAATCCCCAATCCAGTTTCTAGAAGTGGAAGTACTCAGCTGCCCAGGAACTGGTTACAGTAACCAGGCAACAAACACAAGACATAACAGAAGACTAGTCAGTTTAGATCAACCTTTAACTCTGAACAGGAAGGATGACCTCTCTCATTGGTGTTGTTCAACTAAAGACAGCTATCCTTTATGCACGATTCAAGATCTAACAGACACTCATGAATAAATTACCTCGCTTGCGCACACGTAAAAGAACTCTCACAATAGTTTTTTTTAGCATAAATTATGGTCAGCTTGTATTTATTTTATCTCCAACAATTGGACTCTCTATATTCCGATGTCTAATTTTCTGATCTTTTCTCTTCCCGGTTTTCAACCTAAGATTACTCTGTTTCATATCCTTTTGTTAAGATGTCAAACCAAGAGGCAAAGTGAGCATGCACCTTATATTTGATGGGAATCCATCCGTTCATAAATATTTGTTTCTTGAAAGAGCTAACTAACATTGCAGATTCAGCAGGTGGTCAAAAGAGACTGGTAGCAGGTTTTCCACAATGGGTAAAGCACAACGTAGATGCTGCAACAATTTTGAGAATGAGGGTGCTGCCATCAATGTTACATCACTGAAGCCATAAAGATTGTGAAAATTCCAAGCACCACACAAATGAGCCGCACCAATACAGCAGGCGAGTGGTAAGGGTGTGGTATGTAGCTGGTGTCACATTTTGAAGCACAAATATATTCAGACAGCACATTTTCATTTGAAATGGCCAACAAATTTGCACCAAAATGCAGTTTTACTGATTAAACTATATAGTGCACAAACGATAATATGTGGAAATCAGGTGTCAGCAAATATTTTTCATTTGCACATCACCAATTAAAATATTTTTATTTATTTTATTTTAGTCCTATTAAAATCTTTGTTTCTATCACACTTCAGAATTACAAAAAATGTGCTTCATGTTGAAAGAAAAAGCGGCAATTGTCAGAAGACACACCCTGACATTTGACAGTCTTTGAACACATAGCAAACGTAACAAGCTAAAAAAAAAGAATTCAAGACATGTTTATTGCACAAGCCCCCCTACTTCCAGCCCCTATGAGGATGTGTGGGGTAAGGCTTACATTCGGGTACTGTTTCCAAAGCCTGATGTTGTCAGGTTCACGATTGGTATCAGTCTAAATGGAAGAATCAAAACAAGTCACAGGTAGGCCTGGCCTAGAATGAGTATTGCCCTTAAAAAACTAAAAAACATTTTGTCAGATAAATGTCTATGGGTTCCACGATTGTCCCAATGCATTCATCCTAGCATCAGGCCTTTGAAACAGTACTATTGCGACATCCCGATTTATTGATAGGTGATGTACCTACTTTCAGCATCTATACAATACAGTGTAACTCCAACACTGGGCCTATGATCACAGATTTTTGTGCACAACTATATACCAGAATACAATTATGCATGGCTGCGGCACTTACCATTACATCAGAAGTAGAACATCAAAGTTGGACAATTTATTTTCCAGCTCAAAAAATAATTATGAAAAGGCATACCCCAATATTAGCAAAACAAATTCCTGTTGGAAGGACACTGTAAGAATTTTTTTTTCTATACACTCATAAAATTTGAAGCTATGCATATAGGCTTCATCTTTTCTAGCCTTCTCCTTAATGAAATATCTATGACTGATATATGTCACCCTATTTATTAAAATGAACAATAGACACACACATCCCAGAATGTTGATCCTATTGTGGAACAGAAGGCCCCAAAACCTCCAGTGCTTAAAGAAACTGAAATATATGGGGTAGAGCAATTTAATTCCTTTCCACAAAAGTGCAACATTAATCAAACCCTTATTAAAGAATAATGAATTCTGCTGTTGTTGGACACTTCACTTGTGACTAATGCATGACCTACAGCCGCACTAGACTTATGAAATTAAATTACTACCATGGGAACAAGTAGACTTTCACTTCTCACATTTATTTCCATACCACCAACAGGTCCTATGGGAGCAAGTGTCCTAACAACCTCTTGTGTGTAGCACTGATGATATAGTGAGAGTAGGCAAATACATTGTGGAAAACCTTCATATATTCATCTTGTGACAACATAAAACCTCTTCTCAATAGTCTGTAGACAAAAAAGAGAGAGAAAATGATATACTATGGCTGGGGATCACTCGAATGTTCCAGCACCTTCTGAGCGACTCAGGGAGTGTAAATGGATTCAGAAAAACTAAGATCTAGATCGGTGAAATTGGCATAAAAACCTTCTCCATAATTAACAAATTGAAAGGCCACGTATTACTCTTCAAGAATAGTGACAGTAATGATTCTTCAAAATGATTCCTCAGCGTCAGTGCCTCTTTATAATCTTGAAGGGGCCTCACAACTCTCTTTACATATCTGAACTGAGCACTCCACGTACCACAGCAAGCTGTTTGGGTTAATTATCCCAGGCATTGATTCATTTTGAGTTCAACCACTGGCGCGGCCATACAAAAGTGTCCTGAAAACTTTTTTCTGTTTCCACTGTAATATTTTTAAATGTTCTTTGGAATTATAATTCCACATAGTTTCCCTTTCCGATCCTAACAGGCATTTGATAAAAGCGACGCCCAGAAAGATTGCCTAGTCCAGGATACGTTTTTAGTTTACTAGTCACAGTACAAGATACAGATGACTTCTCTTCCCCGGTTGTGCCTAAAAACTTTGTTAACATATAAGGATGATTATTGACACATAGCTTTTTCCTTGCAAAACCTTCGGGAACTGCTTTATACTCGGGATGGCCATGCATTGCACGATTCATGCGGTACTAGCAAGCATGCATTTAGTCCTTTTTAGCTGTTGGCATATAATTTACATACTGGTCCCATTTCTTTTTTCTTAATAGACGGTGCCAAAATCTGGCTGCTTTTATACGCCCATGATATCTTGCCTGGTCTTCAACAGAACTGTCAATGCACCGTCTGATCAGGGAGTTTGTTTCATTCTGTAATGATAAGAAAGTGGTGATCAATGTCAGTAAAGCATACTATATGGCCAAGAAGGGTAAGAGAGCCCTGAAAAAAACCCATTTTCTATAAAGGGAACTAAGATTTAGAAGGTTGGATGACATGTCCTTTGCACCCTGGACGGATAAAGCAGTGGAAACCCTGTGCCAAAATGCAGGTGCAGTGTCAGCGAGTAAGAACACATTTGGAGTTCTCTCCAAGTTCAATATTACTAGTGGCTTCCACGATTTATATGGTAGAGGGGTTAGATATCTGGGGCCATATCAAAACCTCAAAATCAACTTTTCCAAGCATAAAACAAGTAAATGATAGGTATCAGCCAGTAGTGTAGCAAATATGTCATGGGCCCTGATACAAGCAAGGAAAATGGTCACTTTGACTGCTGTTGGAGGGACTAAACTAGAGCAATTATCAGGATTCAACATAGCCCTAAGGACTCTGGGCCCCAGTGCCAGTGCACCTGCTGCATCAATGGTAGCTACATCAATATCAAGCCAACCTAGGGACTTTGCCAATGAGTATTTAATTAACTTCTGGAACTATCATTTGTTGCCTCTACCGGTCCCAGGATGCTTGTTTCTGGTCCTGGGAGGACCTGGCTTGGCAGTTCGGGCTGGACTGCTTCCATGAGGAGCATGGTCAAGACTGATTTGCGTTTGGCTGGGTCTAAACTGGTGTGGCATGGTGAGCAAAAGAACTATGGATTTAACCCAGATCTCTTGCCTGGTGGTGAATGTTTGATTTGTTCCGCATTCCATACATCATTTGTGTGTCTTTTGCTTTCTCGCCGTAAGTGCACCGGGTATGCCCAGATGTGGGTCCCAGGCTCACTGTGCCACTGGATTCAAGGTAGCCTTGCTGATGAGGGGTGATACCCCAACACGGTCCCAGGATGCTTGTTTCTGGTCCAGGGAGTACCTGTCATGGCAGTACGGGCTGGACTGTTTCAATGAGAGCAGGGCCAAGACTGATTTGCATATGGCTGGGTCTGATCTGAGGTGGCATGGTGAGCAAAGAGACAATGGATTTAACCCAGCTATCTTTACCAGGAGTGAATTTTTGATTTTTTTCCACATTCTGTCTATCATTTGTGTGTCTTTTACTTTGAGAAAGTGGGCATTTTCTTGCTTTACCATCCTGTGTGCCTCTGCCTTCTTGTGGAATCAACGTCTGGTTTTAGACTGACCCGGGTCTGTTTGTGCATTCACTCCAGACACTCACACAAAGGGAGCTGAGGTGCGCCCCACATATCCTGATGGGCCTTCTTGGGCTAGAGTGGTGGGAGGAGTTGTCACTGACAAATGAATAGGACTGTGTCTGCCTTTCACAATGCTGTCTCCACTCCCTGTAGTGTGGCTGGATAAGGGAGGACAGAACTGGTTCTAGTAAGCAAGAGAGACTTTCTTTTAAATCTGCACACTTCAAAGGCCCTGACCCCAGAACTTTAGAACACTTCTGGATCAAGAGGAAGCTCTGCCAAGGAGAAGAGCTGAAGAGATTTGAGGAGGAGTAATTTCCCTTTGCTTTGTGTTGCTTTGCTGGGTTGACCTGCAGATGCTGCTTCTGCTTTGAAGAGGAAAAGGAATGGACCTTTGCTGTGTAGCCTGCTTGTGAAGTTTCTCCCAGGTCTTGTGTGTGCTTGCCTCCTGTTGAAATACTTCAAATACTTCATCTGTAGCATCTCCAAACTCCTCGGCTGAGAGTTGTGACCTGCCAAGTGGTGCCACTTCCAGTTCGGGCCACTTGAGGTCTAACACAGCTGTCTGCACTGATGCCATGGCAACTGCTCGCTGGGTGAGCGCAGCACCGACTGCGCTGACACCGCTGCCCCGAAGCCTGCCGAAGCCATCTCTGCATCAACCCTGACTTCGTCACTGAGGCCTCTGCCTGCACCCGGGCCGAGGACACCGCTCTTGGAGTGCATGAAGCACCACCCCGATGCCGACCAACGCCAGCACCTCCCTCACACCATCGCAGTGTCGATAACCAAGATGGGTGACTGCCTGATGCCACACTGTCACAAGGAACCGACGCATTGCTACCAATGCCATGTCAAATCCCCTGCACGATAAGGAACCAATGCCTCACCTCCCCTGCAATAGTAAGGATTCGACGCCTCAACTCCCCTACGTAGCAGTAGAGAAGCGGTACCTCACTTTCCCTGTGGCAGTAAGGAATCAATGCCTCACCTCCCCTGTGGCAGTAAGGAACAAACGCCGCCCGGCACAGGCACCGCATCACCTCCTCGATGCAACATCGCTGTTTGTATCAGCACAAAAGGTACTGTTTATCTGGGGGTCCGTGTGACTCTGTGGCAAGCCTGCGTACCTCGCGGTCAGTGCCGTACTTTCGATTTGTACCAGTCACAACATCAAGGTAGCCTCTGTTGGATCTATTATTTTCTGGGAACTGTATTTTTGCAACAACCTTGCTAAAAGTGATATTTTGATGTATGTATGTTGGATTTTTGACGTTTTGGTCTTGTTCTGATTAGATAAATATTTTAAACTGGTGGTGAGTTTTTTTTGTGTTTCACTGTGTTACTGTGTTACTGTATCTGTGCACAAATTATTACACATTGCCTCAGTAGTTAAGTGCTCAGTGCAAAGCTACCAGAGGGTGAGCACAGGCAAACCTAGGTGTGTACTTTACTCATCCTGACTAGAAGGAAGGGTCCCCACTTGGACAGGGTGTATCCCACTGCCAACTAGATACCTCCATTTCTAACAGTGGTTTATTACTAGGAGTAGATAGGTACCTACAGCTAGTAATAACGCCACAATCACAAATAAGGTCCAGTCAAGTCTCAATAATTTAATCCTTGGTCAACCCTTGGTAGCTTGGCTGACAAGCAGTCATGCTTAACTTAGGAGACATGTGTTTAAAGCATTTAGTATCACCAAAACAGCAAGTAAGTACAATACACAACACAATAAAAAAAACAACACTAATTTGTAACAATAGAGAATATTTTTATCTTTAAAATTACGCTAAAGCGACAAAAATCCAATGAAGTGAACCAGAGATATGAATTTTTAAAGTTTAAATAAATAAAATGTGCTTTCTAGTGCCTAAACGTGTAAAGTGCCAACTGCAGCTATGTGGTCACTCTGACCGGGAAAAAGTCAATGTTTCAGGCTGACCACGATGGGGCAAGGGTCGGATATGATGAGAGGCCTGGTCAAGTTTTTAACTTCTGACTTAGTCACTTTTTGGAGCTTTTTCTCTTGACTTCAAGTGATCAGGTCCTTGGATCCAGATTTCAATTTCAAGATGCCAGCCTGTTGCAGTGTGATGCCTCTGTGATTCCTGAAGGTCTTTGTCTTCGTCGTTGATGGCGAGGAGCTCCAGAGCATTCAGCTGCGCAAACCTGCATGGTCAGTCCTAGTCGCGGTTCGAAGTAGCCGGCTTCACTCTTGTCATCGATGGCGGTCTTCTCATGGAGCTTTTTCAAAAAAGTTGTAAAAAGTACACAAACTTTCAGATCTTTTTCTGAAAGGGTCCTTCAGGGTCAGAAAGGGTCCACAGCACCAGCCAGTGGTTCAGAAGCACTGGTTTGCCTCTTGGGGTCTGGGCCTTCAACTCCCACAATGCACCCAGTCAATCCAAGTAAAATGCTGGTGAAGCTGGTCAGCTGGAGTTGTCGTTGAAGTGGAATGTTGCAGGTGGCTTCTTCCAGCATTTTTCAACCTGTTGCTGCTCAGGGAGTCCACACCTTATTTTTCAAGACAGGCAAGGTCCTTCTGTGGTGGAGCTTTTAGAGTGCAGCAGGTGCAGTCCTTCTGAGTGTAGTCCTCTCTTGTGCAGTCCAAGGGACCTGAAGGGCAGTCCTTCTTCTGAGGATGTTTTCAAGCAGGGATCTGAGGTGCTCTTGCAGCTGTTCCACATTTATTCTACATTCTGGGCTGACAAGAGAGGGGGACACCCCGACCAATGGGGTTCAAGCAAAATCAAAATAGAGAAAACTCGCCTTGGAGTTCAGGTGTGGCTAACCCAACCCACAGATGTGGCTAACTTTTCCCTATGCTCCCCTTCCAGCCCCTTTCCTAATCTAATTAAAGGGACTCCCATCTGGCTGGGGATCAAGGAAGTGGAAGTACCTTTAATTCTAAAGTGAAATTTGGACACAGTTTTATTTTAAAAACAGTCTGCAAGGCAGGGCTTGCTTTAAAGGACACCGGACACCACAGTGATGCACACTTGAGTGCATTAAGCCCACTAAGTGTCGATAGTATATACCATATACTAGGGACGTAAAGGGAGGTTGTCTGAACCAATTGTAATTACAGCAATTACCATATACCTTTTAAACAGAGTGCTGGCCCTGGACTTTATTGGGCACACTCAGAGTCAGTAACCACCAGTATTAGTCAAAGAAATGGGGGTGATTAGGGCAAAATGGATGACATTCCTACATGGTGGACCAAGAGCTTTTTCAGACTGTGCACTGTCATATTTGTGACAGAGTACCCTCTCTGCCAAACTCTCAATCAGGCCTCAGAACTGTTAATTGCCAAAGAAAACTGTTCACTAAGTCAAGAGAACCCACAGGGTGCCATACCTATTGTCAAGGGTTCTAGGCCTAGTACAAGTACATGATGCACAAGGTTCAGGCATGAGGAATTAGAGATATCCATTTATTTACCGGCAGTGCCATGATTCACGTTTCAGCCATACCCCAGGCGGAGAGGCAGATTTCTAGTGCAGTAAACTGAGTAGTTAAAATACCAGCTCAATTTCAGGAACTCCTTTTCCCCAGTGCTTGAAGAACCATTATCATGCTATAATTCAGACTGCCCAAAACTGTTATGCCCCATTGTCATACCAAAATTCACTTCCACCTGACATGTACAATGCATTTTTTTTTTAAACATTGTATGCAAAGGCCCATATAAATGTAAGCCCATTGCCAAATTGATACCCATCTACCTTCCCTATTCCTCCCCTCCTACATATAGGACCCTGGGCTTTAATGGATACTAGATGCAGCACTCTGCAAGAGCTGCAGGCGCTTGACCTGAAGGGGATGTCTTCCCACACTCAGCAAAAGTGCCAGCTGCATACATGCCAACATTTTGTAACAGATAAGAGGATGAGTTAGGAAAATAAATCGGGGGAAAATAATTTTCACATTAACCTACATTTATTTGAAGGAAGTGTTAAGGGTGAGCACAGCATGATAATTTGATTTTTGGGTTAAAAATCGTCTGACTGCCAACTAAATCAGGAGTGTTGGCATTGATTGCAGCTACTCTGTATCCTGTAGACTATTTCCATTTATTTTTGCCCCTACTAGAGGTAGAGTGGACCTTTTTCAACAACTCTGATCACACACAGAGGAAGCCTTGGACATGCAAATGCATGTACATGTTCTGTTGCAGACTATTATAGGTGTTTCTCCCTCCAGAAGACACGCTACCTGTAAAAGAATTCTCAGGATCAAGCGGGAAACTCAGCCAGCTGTGGGTATTGGCAGGAGGCTAAGCATGCAATAGGGTAATGGGTGCTTACAGAGCTGAATCATGGCAGCATACCCTGCCCTTAAAGGGATCTCCAAAAATTCAGACCACAGGGAATAAGTCAGATTGCTCAACTCACCTAACATAGTCTTGCTCCTATTATATCGCGTCTGGTGAGTTGAACTCCGGAATCTACCGAGCAAACTGCTTATCCCCTCCAATTTTTTAGTTAATGTAGGGGCATATGTATGAGCTAGTTTGAATTTCCTGGAGACACCACTGTACAAGGCACCTGCACAGTGGCATAATGCAAAATGATAGGACCATCCTGCAGGATGGGAAGAGGGGCCCTAAGCTTCCTATAACTCACAGATGTTCATTGGTCTTGAACTGAATGGGGACCTCTGAATGGTTGAGGGGCCCCTGCGGCGCAAGGGCTGCAGGACCCTGCATTACTCTCCTGCACCTGCATTTAGAAATACAAAGTGCCAATTTGCAATGTACCCAAGTGCATCATGATTTGTAATTGTTATTATGAGCAGCAGCGCATACGTTACATGTCCTTGATAGTCTGTGTGCAGACCACTGGCATCATGCAGAGGCAGATTGTGGTTCCATTGAGTGTTGCATACTCCCAACAATGCATCCTTCACAAGGCTGCTCTTAACTGGGCACTGTGACTCCTCTGTGTTTAAGGGGCAAAGGGCATCTCAATGTCAGCAGGGTGTGGGAGTATATACCATTGACCCTATAAATTCTCCTGAGTGCAAGTTAGTTGGACAGCCCTTTCAATACTATCGAGGCTGGCTGCTTGATTCTTCTTACCACACCACCTTTGCTTTGCACCCTGCTGGTACACTGGGAGGAGAGGCAATGCATGGCCTTCTCACAACCCACAACACAAAGTTAGGGCAGAGTTTGAGAAGGCCACTGAGTAAATCTGGACCATGATCATTATTTGTGCAACGCTGGTAGGTTTTGGTTGTGCTCTGCCAATGGCTTGCTAGTTCCACTCCAATTTCAGTAATTGTTCGATAATTCATTGTAGCAGGCAACCAAGCTTCGTAAGCATTCAAAGTATCCTTTTATTTGGATGTAGCCTTTAGAATTGGCTGCAGTTCTTAGGAATGATTGTGCTGGCATGGGTTCATTAATTTCTTAGTATATGTCAAGAAATATTTGCATATGAAAGTGACTTGATAGAAGCATTGTGTTAATATGTTTAGCAGTGCGGAATCATGTTGATCAGTGTTATGGGCTATTGTGAGGTATTCAGGGAGCAATTATCTTAGCTCGATGCTTGATGTACGGTTTCAGTTCAGAGGCAGCACACAATGTTAATGCCTATATGCGTTTATAAAAATGTAGTTTTACTTCTGTTTCCTTCAACCAAATTATTGTTTTTGCTGAGGTCAATTACATATTGCATCCATGTTCTCATTTGTATGCTTGGTTAGAAAGCGATATTGATTACTTGTTCTGCAAAGGTTTTAATGTTAAGTTATGTTGTGTTATGTTTTGTTATGTTATACTATGTTATGTTATGTTAGGTTAGTTTATGTTATGTCATTCTGTCAGAACTTATATAGCACCATACAGCTTTCAGAGCCTAGACGGCCTTTCCACATAGTTCCTTCCTTTTCACGGCCATAGTTCAGTAGTCTCTTTCTCTAACATAAAAAAAACGGTGCCTGGCCTTTTCAGCGATGTTTGCAATGTACTAAATATATGGATTTGTGCCAAAGGTCTTCACCATTTTTCAGTCTATTGAGGTGAATGAAATCCATTCCCCGAAACTGTTCTTTAGTCAGGCATTGTAGCTAAATATGTGGGATCAATGCAGAAATGTGCATGTGAGGAAGCAGTTATATCTACTTTTCCCCTTAATCTTTTTTAATGATCATGGTGTCTTTTTACTCATTCATTTTTTTTCCTATTTTTTTAAAATTGTTTTGGGAATTTTATTGTTTTATTTTCTGTACTTTTAAATTGCTGCTTGCACCATAGCTGCCAGGGTTGAGCAGAGATTCTCCAAGAAATGTGTGTTGACCTAACCAGATTGTGTTTACTAAGTTTGTATGGGTCTCCCTTTTCCAAATTAATAGCCACATTTTTGATGCAGTCTTAAGTGCTGGAGGATAATCATGCAATGGGGGCTACTTTTTATAGGATAGCTGTCTCCCTTAAAGAACTCTCCCAGATGATTGACTGGATAACATTGCAAAATTCTACCAAGAAATGACAAAGATGCACCAAGAGCATCTTCAAACTTTTGGGAAGAGAGTGCACTGCAATTTGCCTTGGACATGGAGATTACAGAGCCAATAAGCTAAAAATGGCAAAGTTACTCTTCATGGCCAATGCATGTAACTATATTCCTAATGAAGTCATTTAAACCATTTAGATCTCTTTATAACTTTCATCTATGTAGAATATTTGATATTCCATTTAGAACAGAGGAAAGTGTTATGTATGTTCTGTTCTTTGTTTGCCTTCAAAGTGTAAGTATTTAAAAATGTCATTATGGCATTGAAAGTATCTCAAAATTAACTAAACTTTTCCTTAGGCTGACTGTTCTGTACCCCACCCCAGGTACCTGGGTGTGGGCATATATCTACATATATATACATAAGCCCCGTCGCAGGATGATGTTGTGCAACAGTCTACAAAGGTTTTCCACAAAACCTCCGGGGAGTACAACAGCACCTTCCCCCCTGTACAGTCAAGACAGCTGAATAATAACTTAATGATCCAAAAATGTGTTCAATAAAGGCCTCTGAGTGTTTATGTGTGCTCCACAGAGTACCTCTGTGAATAATATGCATTTATACATCCATAGGGTGTGCGGAGATGAAAGATATAGCTGCCTGGCATCACCATCAACAAAGACGTGAATTTTTACAAAAGGGACATTTATTCAAAACATAATACACCATGCCTACAAGCATGCCATTGGCATGATGGTAATGTGTGTGTATTAATTTGTAGTGATTAATTAGTATGTCTGAGATGCCGCACCCACATGCGATATAGCACCTATGTGAGGTGCTATTCCCTACCAATGAGTCACATTTCAGCGAAATCCGTAGCAACCAAGCAACATGCAAGAGGTGACTACCTGAAGATGAAGCTGTCATATGTGCTTCCAGCAAAGGCAGTGTACACACCAGTCAGGCAGCCCCTGGCATTGCAGACAGCTTGCACATTGATGGAGTGCCAATGGTGTCTGTTGCAGAAAAGGTGTTCTATTTGGTGCGGTGGCTGAAATGCCATGTAGGTGCAGTTAGTAGAACCTTGCCCATGAGGGAAGTAGGCAAAGACATAAAATCTCCATGTTGTTCTTTACTTTTCCGGTGCTCTCTTCTGTTGATGCATCTCAGTATCTGATGCATGCACCAAGGTTGGCTTGCCCGTGAGATGCAAACATTCTCAGAGCTACCCCCTCTGGAAGAATCCAGTGACCATGAAATGGAGTGCATCCAGTATTTTGGCATAGGGCGTGATTAAGAGTCTGACAGTCCTAACTTTACTACTCCTAAACTGAGAAAAATCCTAACTTTAAAACTTTCGGTATTCACAGAAGGCATTTAGGAGTCCTAAAGTTAGGACTACTAACTTCTGTGAATACCGAAATGAGTAAGTTCATTCTGTGAATACCAAAATGAGTAAGTGTATTCTGTGAATACCAAAAAGTACTAACTTTACGTTTTTGACGTAAGTTAGTTCTGTGAATCAGGCCCGCTGTGTTTATTCAAATATTTCACAAATTAGGACCTTCAAAAAGCCAAAATAGCCAGGTCCAACATGACCTCCCTCCAGCCAAAATCTAGGATAGAGCAATCAATACCTTGATGGACTTCCCCGCTTAGGCAAAAGAACGTGGACAATTTCCCTGCAAAAAGGGCCAGGTCCAACAGGCTCCATAATTTGCTTATTTTCATCAAATTCTAAAAGAGCCACTTTATCTGGGTTTTGGATAAAAAATATATACAATAGATCAGGCTTGAGAAACCTCTTTCAGTATCTAAAGAGATCACCTTTTCTTGATTTGGTGCTACAAGGGCCTATCTCAGTCCTCCAGGAGAAATCCACAAAGTGGCAGTTTTCCAGTAAATTAAAGTAGCATCCATTTAAAATAGGAGGGAACGTAGCGAATGCCAACTCAGATTATTGAAGAAAATGAGATTTAGCTTCAATGAACCCAGGCCATCGGTTGTCCCAACAAATTGGACAACAGGTACAACTTCTTCCATGTGTTTCACCATCAACTTGAAATTTATCCAGTAGCTATAAGGTCTCTTCAGTGCAGGAATTGACATATTTCATACACTTTCCAGCTACGAAGGCAGGAACCAAATAAAGATGCAGGCGCATTTATTAAACCAAAACTCATATGTCCTTGAGAGATTTTTCAGTATAGTGTCTTCAGCAGTCCTGGTCTAAATTCTTTCAGGAGAAGTACTCACTCTAGGTCCAGTTCCTATTGCAGTTGAATCACATATTTATCTGCTATTTCTCTATTCCAGTCTTGAGTTGAAGGTTAGAGTGTTAATTATGGAACTTTAAAGAGAACAGGTGAGCATGTCTTTGTAGGTACCCTCTAACCCAATTACAAGCTGTTTCTCATATGTGCTACTCCAACGTCTCCAGAACTATGATGTCAGGAAACTCCAGTGACACTTAGGCATATACTTGTGGAAGCCTCACAGGGCATAGTTGGCCAAGGGCATGCTTTACTGGGACAGAAGCTCTCCTGCACAGTGATTCATCTCCTGCAAAGTCCAATGGAATCTACACTTTACAAAAGTCCGAATGCACAATGTGGTGCATGTGGCTACAGCTTCAAAAAGAACCCAGTGGATAACTAGTGAAACTGTGGTTTCTACTCAAACCTTATTTGAAAGTTCTAAATGGGTCATAGGAATTATCCTAAAGTGCAGTCCCTCTATCGTATATGACACCCTTGATTCTGTGAGGCAGAGAGATCACAGGGAGGTTCATCTTCATTCTAAATTAAATCAATTTTACAGGCCCCAACTGTAATCATGCCCTTACTTCCTGACTGCTTAAGATACATACACTTCCCCAACATTTTAACAGAATGAGATAGTTAGAATCAAATTCTGATTTGGGAGTTTTAGCTCCAAGTTCATCTTTGTAGCCACAGCCTAGGCAAAGTTAATAGTGTATGGCTTAAAAACAAAGTAGGAGAGACTTGGATCTGGAAGAAGAAAGTTCTGGGGCTCCATGTGTGACAAGAACAGCAAATGTGTCATGCTCGAATGTGGGGGGAAAATTATAGTTCTGAGCTTTGGCAAAAAAACACCTATGTAAGAGCCTGAGGGCTGCAGATCAGATATGACCCCTATTGTTCCACATTAGTACATTTTCATGCGGGTTACCCCACAAATCTGCACTGTCGCCTACCATGCATAATGTCTTACCTTTTTTCCTCTGGCTTGTTCTTTCATTATAGTCATTCTTGAAATTTGTCATGGAATTACCTTTAATAGGTTCCACCACCAAAAGGCATTCAGAAAACAAATGCTGGTAAATACGAAAAGAGTGCAATACTCAATCAATCAATCAATCACGGCATTTATAGAGCGCGCTACTCACCCGGGAGGGTCTCAAGGCGCTGGGGGAGGGGGTAAGTTACTGCTCGAACAGCCAGGTCTTGAGCTGCTTCCTGAAGGAGAGATGGTCCTGGGTTCGCCGAAGGTGAGTGGGGAGGGAGTTCCAGGTCTTGGCTGCCAGGTAGGAGAAGGATCTTCCTCCGGCGGTGGTTCTGCGGATGCGTGGTACGGTGGCGAGGGCGTGGCTGGTTGATCGTAGCTGGCGTGTGGGCGTGTAGAAGGTCATGCGGTCGTTGAGGTACTTTGGGCCCAGGTCGTGGAGGGCCTTGTGTGCGTGGGTGAGGAGTCTGAACGTGATTCTCTTGCTGACGGGAAGCCAGTGCAGGTCTTTCAGGTGCACGGTGATGTGGCTGTGTCGGGGGATGTCCAGGATGAGTCGTGCGGAGGCGTTCTGGATGCGCTGGAGTCTCTTTTGAAGTTTGGCTGTGGTTCCGGCGTAGAGGGTGTTCCCATAGTCCAGTCGGCTGGTGACGAGTGCCTGGGTGACGGTCTTCCTGGTTTCAGTGGGGATCCATCTGAAGATCTTGCGGAGCATGCGCAGGGTGTTGAAGCATGAAGATGAGACGGCGTTGACTTGTCTGGTCATCGACAGGGAGGAGTCCAGGATGAAGCCCAGGTTGCGTGCGTGGTCCGTTGGCTTGGGCGCGGTGCCCAGGGCAGGGGGCCACCAGGAGTCGTCCCAGGCGGAGGGTGATGAGCCCAGGATGAGGACTTCCGTCTTGTCTGAGTTCAGTTTAAGGCGGCTGTTCCTCATCCAGTCGGCGACGTCTCTCATCCCGTCGTGTAGGTTGGCTCTGGCGGTGGTGGGGTCGTTGGTGAGGGAGAGGATCAGCTGGGTGTCGTCGGCGTAGGAGATGATGTTGAGGTTGTGTCGGCGTGCGATGGCTGCGAGGGGGCTCATGTAGACGTTGAAGAGGGTTGGGCTGAGTGAGGATCCTTGTGGAACGCCGCAGATGACTTCGGTGGCTTCGGATCTGAACGGGGGGAGGCGGACTCTCTGGGTTCTTCCGGCGAGGAACGAGATGATCCATTCCAGTGCTTTCTCTCGGATTCCGATGTTGCTGAGGCGCTTCACTAGGGTGCGGTGGCAGACGGTGTCGAACGCCGCAGAGAGGTCCAAGAGGATGAGGGCAGCTGTTTCCCCGTTGTCGGTTAGGGTTCTGATGTCGTCGGTGGCTGCGATAAGGGCGGTCTCGGTGCTGTGGTTGGCCCGAAACCCGGACTGCGAGGGGTCGAGGGATCCATTCGTCTCGAGGAAGGCGGCAAGCTGTCTGTTGACGGTCTTCTCGATGACTTTGGCCGGAAACGGAAGGAGCGAGATGGGACGGTAGTTCTTGAGGTCGGTGGGGTCCGCCGTTGGTTTCTTCAGGAGGGCGGTAAGCTCGGCGTGCTTCCAGCTCTCCGGGAAGGTGGCGGTGTGGAAGGAGGAGTTGATGATGTCCCGGAGATGGGGTGCGATGGTGGCGTCGGCTTTGTTGAAGACGTGGTGTGGGCAGGGGTCGGTTGGTGATCCGGAGTGCAATACTGCAATGTTCTATTTATTTGAAGGTGATGCTAATGCTACAGGTAATTACATACTGAACATTTATTGATACCTGGGGCCATTGTGGTCCCCTCTATTGCCTTACATGAACCAGTTTGACAATGGTCATTTTATCATATCTTATACTTGTGCTACATTTATGATATGCCTATTTTATGTTTAAATGTATTTATTGGATTTTCAAGAAACTCACAACATACAGAGATAGCATTAGAATATTCATAGTGCATTATCAGGTAACTTGTGAATGGAAACGTAGCCTGGGGGGAGTTTCCTAAAAGAGTAATGCATATTGTATAATGACATGTTCCTCTCCCTTGCGAAAGCAGCGCCCTAAATGAGTTCATTCTGTAAAGAACTAAAAACAAGAACAATAACACCCACGATATGCCTATTTTAGAATAAATCACGGTTATTTTTTTTTCTCTTTGCTACATGGTAACACATTTTGTAATGTGCAGAACTGGACAGTCATTATTTTGTTTAATAATTGTCTGAATGTGTGATGTAATTAGCTGCGTCACTCCATTACCTGTGACGAAAAGGCTAGTGCTCGGGAACTAGGATTTTAAAAATTTGGGTGCATGACTATCGAATGAATCGTGATGTTAGAGCTTTGCTTCACGAATCATCTACGCCTTTCCTTGTACTACATGTGATTGGTGTGCAAGAAAAATATCACATTTCTAAATTATTTCTCCTCATTTCTTGAGCATTTTCAGTCAACTAATGTGCTTGTATAATGGGACTTTAATTTCAATGAGCTGGCATCACACAAACAATACAAAGCTTTTCATTAATTAAACTATTTAGGCATGGACAATATTTATGAGTGCAAAAATATGTCCTTGGAATTCTAAACGCTCGGGTTGTACTAGAGCTATCCATTGGATATAAGCTTAATTTTATGACACACACAAAAACAATTTATTTTTTAAAACTACCAATGTGTGTTGATTGCTGAACATGTCAGACAGGCGTTTTATGCAAAGGTTTTACCAATGTCAGAATGCTGTTGGAGAAGTTGCAGGAAAGTGTATCAGAACCACATTTCAGATGGAAGGCTTAAAGGTAATTGCCCAATAAAATCAATACGTTAAAATGGGTCACAGGGCTTCATCTGTTAGCACAGACCTCCAGTCGTTTCTGTTTTACTGAGATAAGAATAATGGCAGAAAACGCAGTGTCCTGAAGGTAAGAGATAAATTGAATCGTGCTCTGGTAACATCAACAAACTGTTTGCATACAGGAACATATAACCCAAGGTAAACAAACGTGAATTCCTGCTAGTTTTAAGTCTGGGAGAAATAAAAAATATTTTCTAGTAGACAGTAATAACACGAGCCTATATAAATCTTCTAACAATTTACATTCCTTAAAACAGAAACAGAAGAAAATAAAATCTCTCACCTGAAGCAACAAAGTAAGTTATTTCACAAGATCCCCATTGCAAAATCCCTGCAAAAAAAATAATCACATTTAAAAGCACATTACTTAATACGGATTTATAAAGTTATTTACTAAGAGACTGAGGGTCTATTTACAAACTGAATTTTGTAATACATAAATTAATACTACAATGGTACTACTCACGCACTAAAAACTGCATTTCACAAACTTACTGTTGAAGACCTCCTCCTCTTCTTACTTTTCTGTCTGTCAGTCTCTACAACGTGTGTGAATATCTCCGTTCACATATGTATACGTTTTTGTAGAAAATATGGGATGGACAAAGGAATTGGCTGTGAAATGGAGAATACTTACTGCTAAGTGGGAGAAGTTTAAGGAAATTTCAGATGGCTTTGGGAAGGACATGGTAATACAAAAACACACCCGCAAAAAAGTAAGACATTTTCAATTTACAAAATGCGCATCTAAAGTTACTACAGCTTTAAAAGTACCAAAACAGGTGTAAATTTACTCAAACCCAGCCTTGGAGTAAGTCAGGCACTATAAAGGGCCAACCACTGCTACTGTAAAACACTACCATAGAAATCAACAGAGGCAGGAAATTAAAATGACAACCCATAGGAACTAATGTTAAAATTATTAAATTAGTTAAGCCATTCTGATAATTTCAGGAATATGTGTTAGGTATTTTTGTAAACTACAGAGGGGTGTGCCTAGTACCTGGTTGTGTATGACATATCAGCAGCCAATGAATAGCTGTCACTTTTTTGCACAGTGTTCAAGGTTTAATAAATTGCTGATCGGATTAATGTCTACAGAGACATTAACGGGGCAATTATAAAAGTAACTTACACGTGTGATCAATTTAAACATCTATGTTAACTCTTACATGAATTGCTGATTGTAATAATGTCTACGGACATTATATTTCTTACACACTTGAATACTAGTAAAAAAGAGCAAAATATCCACTAAATGTGGGTGATTTAACAGACTAGTTTCATGTTCTTCATATTGTGAAAGGTTACACCTCCTAGCACTAAAGAAGTTATGGAACTATTGGTCTAGATGTACCTTGCTAACTACCTTCCAGTAGCATATAGCTAACTGTCACATTCATTGGATGATGTCACCAGTGATGTCATCAATACTGTGATTCAAGATGTCATTAATGATATCATTTAATAGGGCATGAGTGTTGTAATATGTGAGGTCATAAGCAGTGCATACCAAGCATGCAAGTTACAGTTCATTGACTGAACTGTAACTGGGGAATTTTTAGTGTTTTTTGTTTTTTAAACATTTGTATTTGTGGTATTTCAAAACCTAACTATAAAGTCACTTTGACCTTTTGTTTTTTCAGTGAAGTTCAGTTTCTTTTTTTTAATAATGGGATGATTACATTGCCATACCTTATAACATCTATTTAACTTTTGAATAGTCAGCTTTCTGCCCAGTGCTACTCCCACCTGCCCTTCGTGGTCAGCTTGCTGCTCTGCCCATGCTGGCTTTCCCTCTATGATTAGCCTGTGGACCCTGCCCCATCCTGCCTGCCTTATGATCTCTGTGCCCTGCATCTGCTCCTCCCTCCTACACTCCGTGGTCCCTTGAGCTGCTCCTGCCAGCCTGCCCTCCATATTCAGCTTGCTGCCGCTGCTCCTGACCTCTCCTTCTAGCCCTCCATTCTCTGCCTGCTTTCCCCTGCCCCACTCTCCTGTCCACCATGGTCCATTGCGTTTTCCCTGCTACCTCTGTGGCCCGCATGCTGCCCCTCCCTGCCCCTGTCCAAACCCACCTCCTCCTGCACTCCATTCTCTATGTGAGTGCCCTTGACCCCTCCTACCATCCCTCCATAGTGCATTGTGCTGCCCCTGCCTATGCTGACCTGGCCTGAATTGTCATCTTCCCGCTCCTGCCTCTGCCACTCCCCTCTTGTCCTCCATGGTAAGTTTTCTGCCCATTCTGGCCAACCCTCTTTGGTCAGCTTGCTGCCCCTGCTCCTACCCTTATCCACAATTTTCGATCTGTGTGCACCAGTTTCCCTTTCCTGCAATCCTTGGTCATCTTGCTGCCCCAGCCAGTGTCGGCCTGCCCTCCAGGGTCAGAAAGCTGCTCTGCCCCATCCCCATTCCCTCCGTTCTCCATATACATGCCCCTGGTCCCTCCCTCCTGCCCTCAGTGGTCCATTGTGCTGTCCCTACCCATGATGGCCTGTCCTCCATGGTCAACTTGTTGCTCCTGTTCCTCCACTCTCTCTCTCCTGCTTTCTGTCTTCCATGTGATGTCCTGCCCCCAGTCTGCTACCTCCTAGGTCTGTTGTGCTGCCCCTGCTCATACCGCCCCTTCGTATGTGGTCATCATGCTGCCCCTACCATCCTCTCGCCCACCCTCTGTTCACCATCTGCATGCCCGTGCCCAATTTCACCTGCCCTTCACAGTCAGCTTGCTGTCCTTCTCAATTTGCACTCTATGGTCAGCTTGCTGTTACTGCTCCTATATCCAGCCTTTCACTGTCCGTGTATATAGTCCTGTACCCTCGTGCCTACCCCCCATGGAAAAATTAATACCACTGATTGCTAAATAGGGCCCTAGCAGGCTTGTTGCTATTACATGGCAAGGAAAGAACGCCCATACAATAATTGTGAGAAGGTCTAATCAATCTGTAATTCCTTTACTGAGATTGTTAGACCTGTCATCCTTGGTGTAGTCTTCCCCCAAACATTTTGCCTTCTCCCCTCCTGTTTTCTGAGTTTAATTTTGTTGGCATTAGGACTCTCTTCCTAAAAAGTGGGACACTTGGGGGCTGATTCACAGAACTAATCTGAGACAAAATCCTAAACTTACTACTTTTGGTATTCACAGAAGGCACTTACGATTTTTGGAATTCACAGAATGCACTTACGACTCCTAACTTTACGTCCGCACTCGGGCCGGAATTTCCGCACCCGGACCCTACTCTCCACACCCGGAGCTTACTCTCTGCACCCAGAGCGTACTCTCCGCACACGGACCGTTCTCTCGGCACCCGGATCGTACTCTCCGGCTAGGGTCGTACTCTCCGGCTCGAGCCATAATCTCCAGCTAGGGCCGGATAAAGTGTAATCAATGGGCCGGATTGCAATTTTTACAAAAAGGAACATTAGGAATGTGTGATAAATGGTAGAGAAGGTCATGAAAAACAGTTTGGGCAGGGCAAAGGGTACGGCCAGACACTACATCATAACCCAGAAAAGTTTTCTCCTTTGCATCATGGTACATGCAGTGCACAATTTGCGATCCCCTCACTGTTGACTGTGCAGTCAACACTGTTATGTTATTTATTTCTATTAAAAATAATGTTGATCCTTTACACTATCTAAAAACTTTCATTATGTTGCTGATGTCATCAGCCAGGTAGTGATCCTTTCACACAAACACTATCCATGCTGTCATCTAATCTGTGTGGCACAACTTTGGCACTGATAGGATAACGCAGGCATTATCCTTGCATTTTTCATTTCACAGAGGCAAAACCCATGCACTCATGCAATCACCGAGACACTACCCCTGCACTTATGCAATCACCAATGCTCTACCCATGAACTCATACAATCACTCAGGCACTACTGTTGAACTCATTCATTCACCTCTAATACTACTTCTGCACTCATTCATTCAGTGATACACTACCCATGCACTCATCCAATGACCCGGGCATTTCTGTTGCAGTCTTCCTTTTACTCAGGCAATACCCATGTACTCATCTAAGCAACCAGACATTAGCCCTGCACTAATAAAGTCACTCAGGGACTACCTATGCACTCATCCAATCACTCAGACAGTACCCCTGGAATTATGCAATTACCCAGGTACTGCCCATGTACTTATGCAATCACTCATGCATTATTCTTCCACTCAACCATTCACTGAGGCGCTAACCATGCACTCATCCAATGACCCGTGCATTAACCTTGCACCCATTCTTCCAGTCAGGCATTACCCATACACTCATCCAATCACTGAGGTACTACCCATGCACTCATGGATTCAGACAGGCACTACTCTTGCACTAATAAAGTCACTCAGGGACTACCTATGCACTCATCCAATCACTCAGACAGTACCCCTGCACTTATGCAATCACCCAGGTACTGCCCTTGTACTTATGCAATCACTCAGGCATTATTCTTCCACTCAACCATTCACTGAGGCGCTAACCATGCACTCATCCAATGACCCATGCATTAACCTTGCACCCATTCTTCCAGTCAGGCAGTACCCATGTACTCATCCATTCACTCAGGCACTACCCATGCACTCATCCAATGACCCAGGCATTACTCTTGCACTCATACTTGCACTCATCAAATGACCCAGACATTACCCTTCAAAAAAACCTTCCACTCAGGCACTACTCATGCACTCATCCATTCACTCAGGCAGTACCCATACACTCATGCTGTGCAGTGAACACTAAGGGGAGCACAAATTGTGCACTGCATGTACTATGATGCAAAGGAGAGCACTTTTCTAGGTTATGATGTAGTGTCTGGCCGTACCCTTTTCCCTGCCCAAACTGTTTTTCATGACCTCCTCTACCATTTATCACACATTCCTAATGTTCCTTTTTGTAAAAATTGCAATCGAGCCCATTGATTACACTTTATCCAGCCCCAGCCGGAGATTACGGCCCTAGCCGGAGAGTACGGCCCTAGCCGGTGAGTACGGTCCGGGTGCGGAGAGTACGGTCCGGGTGCGGAGAGTACGGTCCGGGTGCGGAAATTCCGGCCCGAGTGCGGACGTAAAGTTAGGAGTTGTAAGTGCATTCTGTGAATACCAAAAACCGTAAGTGCCTTCTGTGAATATTAAAAGTAGTAAGTTTAGAATTTTGAATCAGATTAGTTCTGTGAATCGGCCCCTTGGTGTACGCTTGACCTGTATATATAATTTACTTTTGGGTCCCTAGTATATGGTACTACATGTAAAGGCATGTAAGTTAAATGCTACTAGTGGGACTGCCATACTTCTTGTTCCACCCACTTAAGTAGCCCTTTAAAACATGTCCTGGGCCAACCATTGCAGCCTGTAGTGCAGTTTTAAACCTGTTAATTTGACCTGACAAGTGCTGGGCTACATTGCACGCTCTCTCGTGACGTACCGATATGCTCGAGCTCTTTGACACAGCCCTCCTCTGTACCCCATGTCATGGGACACATAACCAAACTTCTTTGGACACCTTGGTCTGATGGTGTCCGTTGAATCCCTGGCCACTGCAACAGGTGGGGCCACCATTTAAATTATACCTTTTTTTACAATGTAATTCCTCATTCCCAATCTACAGAGCACTAGTTCTTTCAGTGTTAACACCTGCTGGAATACGCTGACACGAACCACTGACCCCCAAGGGGGTGAGTTACCACCAAATTGCTGCTACTGATCTGATTTCAACACCGTCGTTGCATGTTTTGTCACAGCACTTCAGCGTGAAGCATGTCTTCCTCACAGTTTGAGTGCTGCATGGGCATGTTTTAAAGCTGTATGACGTATGTCAAGTACATCCAATATTTATGCTGTGAATTTCCCTTTTATTACAGGTTGACCTTCTAGATTGACAGGTACCACATTTAGGGTGATATATGTGGTCTTTCACTTGTACTATAATTGACCACCATTGATAGTGTAGATAGAATTTGCTACTGGTCCTGAGGAATTGCCGTCTACATGACAGTTTGGCAAGAAACATGTTGACCCTAGTGCGCGGTACCCTGTAACACTACTGCAGGGGTGCGCCACACTGAGTTTTAATCAGGAGAGGGGCCATACTCATTAAAATAGTTCTGATTGGACCCCTTTTTCCTGTTTTAGCCTCACTTTCCTTTACATCTACACTCACTAGGCCCCTCACACGCACTACACCTTACGGCAAGGAATTACAGATCTCCGCCAAAGAGCCCCTTCGTGGGTGCCCGTCAGGTATTGCAGCGCCGACCCGACGAGGAGCAGACCCAATGATGAAGCATGACACCTAGCTGGCTGGGTGTGTGAGGACCTTAATTCCAACAAGAGGAATTCCCCTCCTCTATCTAGATATTAAGTGAGCGGCTGCTCTCTTATTCAACCTGTTTTATTCAGTCAGGACCTGCATACCCTTTTGTATTGATCAATCGTTGGGCACGTATGCTGGACCTGTTAAAAAAGCCCTAAGCTCCCCTTCTTTGTAGACAAAATAAACCATTTACCAGGCCTAAGCCTTCCTTTTTAAAACATATCACCCCGAGGGAAAGCCCTAAACAACCGACAGCATATGTGCATTGTATTTAAAAAGGAGAGCATGTGTTTTTTGAAGTTTTATTGCTCTGATAGTGAAAAAGCCCTAAATGTGTTTTAGCACTACTGCAAGGTCTATATCCCCCATTGGTCAAGCTTTGATTGCCTTATTACATTTAATAAGTGCTAACTTTGAGAACATATAGGGATGTCAAGTTTGAACTCAAATGAATTGTAAGTCAAAATCTTCTTTAACAGTAAAGCCGGATTTTAAGTCACTATTCTTAAAATGCCATTTTTAGAAAGTTGCCATTTAATTGTCCTAACAATTTGGTGCCTGCTGCCTGTGTCCTGGGTCACATGGCTGTGAATAGCTTTAGCAGTTGGCCTTTGTGTATTTCTCCCAGACAATAAGACAAAGGGGGATTAGATATTGGCAGGTACATCCTGCCAGAAATGGTTGGGTGGAGATGTTCCCTGTCCCACTTACATTTCAAAGGGCTGCCTCCAGCACACACAAAAAGGACCCTAACTCCTGTCTTTTTTCACCCTTGACTACTTAGAACATTGGCAAAGAAAGTGAAAAACTTTCCAGAACTCGATTTGGGGTAGCCAGGATGTCACCCCCTCTTTAAAGGCTGGCACCATGTATAACTATTGAACCTCCTGAACTATGTCTTCATTACACTCCTGAACCAGTGGACAGTACAGACGAATGAATGCCTTGTTCCACAGAGGACTGTTCTGCTGCTTGTCCTCAGAGGATTGCCCTGCCACTATCACAGGATTGCTCTGCTTCTTGAAGTCTGCCCTTTTCTTCAGAGTACTTCTCTGCTGCTTGAGACCTGTCCTGCTCATTGAGAAAGAAAACGGGACCTGCTCCCTTCATCCCAGGGTAACATAAGTGACTGCAAGGGTCAGTTGGCTGTCCTCCTGTTCTGCGATATACAGAAACAACATGCTCAAGAAGCCTCCTTGCAACTGCCCAACTAACCTGCTGCCTGAACCTGCAACTGGACCTGCTTGAGTCCAGCTGACCTCAGCTGCAAGGAATCCTTCATCCCCAAGGGGTGCCGGCCCAGGCCCTGGACCCTGAGTGCGCATCAGAGAGAGCTTTTCCTTGCCTACCTGAAGATTCCTTCATATCCAGGGCAAAGCAACACACAGCCCCACACAGCCTCGCTGCATAGCTGAGCGCTTCATCGAACAAAACGCTGAGCAACGAAAAGCATGGCAATACCTCACCGCAAGCAACACAAAGCACCACAAAGCCTCGCCGCACAGCTGAAAGCTTCACCAGAACCGACACAGAGCGATGCAAAGCCATGCAAAGCCTCACCACAAAGCTGAAAGCTTCACCAGAATCAAAGTCGATCGATGTGAAGCCTCGCAAAGTAACATTGCACATACCTTGTACCAAGGACATAAAGAACAACTCCTAGCAGGCGAAATTTGGTCCTGTGCCTGGCCTGCGCTCAATTGCAAACAGCCTGAACTTGTGACTTTGTCCCGGTCCAATGTGACCAGATACCCTCCATTGGCACTTTTATGTGCTATATTTCCTTCAATCTTTGAAATTGAATACCTCCGGTTCTACAAATTGGATTTTTGTCCTCTGGTTTCATTTTATTTTACTACAATTGAATCGATTTTTCTAAATTGATTTTTCTTCAGTTGTGGTGTCACTATATTACTGTTTTTGTGCTGCATAAATACTTTAGATAGTGCCTCTAAGTTAAGCCTGACTGCTTTTGTGCCAAGCTACCAGAGGGTTAAGCACATTTAATTTAGACACTTTTGTTATTCACCCTGCCAAGATTTGTGGTTGTTGCTTTGGCCAGAGGTGTCACCCCCATCTACCAATAACCTGATTTCTTACAGGGATCCATAGCCAAAAAAGGAGGACTAAAAAAACAAACAAAAAAATATTACCTGTTGTTAGACCTGGCACCATTGGCGTGGGTCTCCCTTCCATTTTTTGCCTTTGCCTCCTGTGTTTTGCTGTGTGTTGGACTCCATTTTTGCTGGTCTAGATGCTTTGGGCACTTTGCCACTGCTGTTCAGTGCCAAAGTGCAAGTGCTCCCTTTTGTAAATTGTGTTATGGATTAGTGTTTCCATGATTGGCTATTTGATTTACTTGTCAGACCCTAGTATAGTGCACTGTGTGTGCCCAGGGCCGGTAAATCAAATGCTGCTGGTGGGCTTGCAGCACTGGTTGTGCCACTCAACAAAGCCTCCTGTAAAATGTGACTCAGGCCTGCCATTGCAGAGCCTGTGTGAGGTCTGGGACTGCCATGTCGACTTGGCAAGTGCACACACTTGTCAGTCCCTAAACCTTCTCTTTTCTACATATTAGTCACCCCTAAGGTAGGCCCAAGGTACCCCTGTGGGCAGGGTGCATTGTATGTGAAAGGTAGGACATGCCCTGATGTGTGTGGCATGTCCTGATAGTGAAATACTGCCAATTTCGTTTTTCACTATTGCAAGGCTATCTGTCCCCATAGGACAGAATGGGGAGTTTGTTTATAACATCTTATAAACATAACTGACCCTGGGAACAAGATAGAAAAGTAAAGTTTGGTATGTCTGAACTCAGAATGTTAAAGTGCATCTTTTAGTGAGGGTGATTTTTACATTCTGTGTTTGAAAATACCACTTTTAGAAAGTAGGTATTTTCTTGCATAACCATCCAGTGTGCCTCTGCTAGGTTTGTGTATTGAACGTTCTGGCTTTTGGATGACAGGGGCTGGAGAGGGGCAGTGGCTCCAGAAGTCTGATGAGTCAGGGCTGGGCTGAGTGGACCTGGGCTGCATTTAGAGTAGGGGGAGGAGATTTCCTTTCACCTGAATGGGCCTGGTCTGCCTTCAACAATGCTGTCTCCACCTCCTGCCAGGAAGCTGCACCAGTGAGGACAGAACTGGTTTTGGCTTGGTACAGACACTCTCTGCCTCAAGAGAACAAAGGATTTGTGTGTACAAAAAGAGGGGCCCAGACCCCAGACTTTTAGATCACTTCTGGGAAATCAAGAGGAACCTTTGCCAAGGAGAAGAGCCGGATAAGCTGAGGAGGAATACTGCCCCTGTGCTGTTTGCTGTCTGGGGTTGGCCTGCAGTGGCTGCTTGCTGCCAAGGAAAGGAGAAAAGGACTTTGCTGCTTGCTTTGTCCCCTGCTTGAAGAAGAAGATCTCCAAGGGCTTGAACTGAGCTTGCCCCCTGTTCTAGAGGTCTCAGGAACAGCAAAGACCTCACCGTGACTGTGTGCACCGTCTCTGATCATCGCAGCAGAAGAAAAGGGTAGCTGACTCAGTCATCGAGCCCATCGCAGGATTCCGTGTTCTGAAAACACCGCCGAGAGCAACGCCTCGCTTCACAACACAACCCTGGTCTCACCGACTCCGTCAACGAGCCGCTGCTTGCACCGCGTCCTGTGGGCACCGCACTCCGCAACGCTTCGCTACATGCTGCAAAGACATCACCGAATCCGTCGCTACCCGGCCGGAACATCGACCGGCTATGTCTCCACACCGTGACTTGCCAGCACCGCAGCGAGCACCGTCTCACCCTTCAACGTAAGCCCCGGTCTCACCGACTCCGCCAACGAGCCGCTGCCTGCACTGCATCGTGAGGACACATCCCGCCGCAATGCTCCGCTTCACAACGTGACCGCGACGTTTGCCCTGACCGACTCGCACCGACGTGTTGGTCGCAACAAGAAAGGTACTGTGTCCGAGTCTGTCGACGCTTTAGCTGGCCCGTATCGACGTGGTCGGCTGGAATTGTTAGACTCTGTTGTATTCAGTATCGCGGTAGCCCCAGGAGGAGCTACTGAGTCGGAAGAACTGTGTTTTATTGATTTTCCTGCAATTTAAAGGTTATTTTGCACAAGTACTATTTTTCAAGAGTATTGTATGTTGGATTTTTATCATATTTGGTCTTGTTGGTTTAGATAAAGATTTACTATTTTTCTAACTGGTGTGATGTCCATTTGTTGTGTTGTCACTGTATTGCTGTATGTGTTCACAAATGCTTTACACACTGCTTCTGAGATAAGCCTGTCTGCTCGTGCCAAGCTACCAAGGGGGTGAGCAGGGGTTATTTTAGGAGTGTATCCCCCTTTCCCTGACTAGAAACAAGGGTCCCTATTTGGACAAAGGTACCTACCTCTGCCAACTAGAGACCCCCATTTCTAACACCTGTGATAAACAATTGTGCATGGAAAACCTACTTTAGAAAAAAAAATGATTAAACAACCCAGTTAGAGAAATGTGATAGCGCTGCAATAAGCTATTTACTTCACTCTCCAAGAAAAACATGCATTTCCTCATTCTTATTTAACCCTAAAGATGCCCAGATGTTTAGTCCCACTATATTTTTTATTTCAAAATATCTTAGGATTTGTTCTCTAGCTCCTCCTCTTCCACAATATTTCACAGAATCAAAGGCAAAATATTGTAAGTCTTGAATTTTACTGTTATGAACATTGGCAACATATTTAGGCACATAGTAAGACACATTCCTGTTCGAAATAGCTCTAAGATTTTGAAGCATTCTTTTGTGTATAGGACGTTTGTTGCTCCCAATGTTAATTTTATTGCAAGTGCATGTTAAAGCGTATATGACATATGATGTTTCACAATTCAAAAGTATTTCATTTTCAGGATATGCACTCTTATCAATATTTTGCAGGTACATAGGCCTAGCCCTGCCCAGGCCCTCTTTGGACTTACTTTTGACCAGTCTCCCAACAGGTCGAGGCCCTTGCAGACCAAACTCCAGAACCTTGAGCCACCCTCCTCACCTCTCTCCCTCTTGATCTCTCTCACATCGGTCTCTCTCTCTCTCTGTGACTTTTGTGCCACTTCTCACATTCTCAGCCTTTTTCTGTAGGTCTTACTGTGACCTTTTTGTGCCTTTTTTACTTGTTTTTTGGGCCTTTCCTCTCACTCTTTGTGCCTTTTCTCTCATTGTACCTTTTCTTCTCCCTGTTACTGTGCCTTTTTTGCGTTGTTTCTCTGGTTGTCTGACCGCCTCACCAAACATCAGCTTCTCAACACCACACAATTAGGAGTCAGACCCAACCACAGCACGGAATCTGCCCTTATATCAGCAATGAATGACATCTGGATGATCCTCGATAGGAGGGAAAATCCAGCCCTCACCCTTCTAGAACTATCAGCAGTCCTCAACACTGTCTCCTACCACATCCTAATCCAATGACTCCACGAAGTAGGCATCCAGGGACTCATCCTCGAATAGATCTGCTCCTTCCTCAGTGGAAGAACGCATACCATTTCCCCCCATATGCCTCTGAAGCACAAGATCTTATTTGCGCAGTCCCACAGGGCTTCTTACTCAGCCCAACACCTCAACATCTACATGACCCCACTGGCCGACATCATATGAACTCACAACATAAACATCCTCATTTATGCCACTGACAATGCAACTGATACTATCTCTCTCAGGCAAAACATTTAAAACTAGCAACAAGTTCACCACATGCATGACAGAAGTAGACACCTGGATGAAATCCATTTGCCTCAAATTGAACTTTGATAATACTGAGGTGGTAGTCTTTGGGAAGAACGCTTCGCTATGAGACTCCACCTGGTGGCCCACAGGCCTTGGACCCACCCCCATGCTTTGCTCCCAAGCGAGAATCCTCAGAATCAAAACAGACAACAAACTTGACCTGACTTCCCAAGTCAATCAGTGGTCTTGGCCTGCTTCAACACACCAAGGTCTTCAAGTGGCTACTGTGATGAAATGTGCTTTATCATATGGTGTGGTTGCACATCCTCACTGTGTAATAAACTCACAATCTCAACCTGGGTCCAGTCATGCTTGTTTATCGGAACCTTAGGTCAACCCTGGGTAGCAGTCAGGCTCAAATGTCAAGCATTAATAAATACCAAAAAATTGGATAATAAAGAAACATTACTCTCAAGAAATCCAACACCAACTCATAAAATTAGAATGTATTTTTAGGAGTTTATGAACAAAATCCACAGGAGGGTTCCAGAGATGTAAATACTTGAAGAAACAATATATCACAGTTTATTTACTCAACCGCAAACAAGAATTGGTAAGTACTGCAAAAACAGGACTTCTAAAGTTTTTGGGAAACTTTCACAAAACTTTGTCAAAGTTGAATGCAGTAATTTACAGTTACTTTATGTGACCCAATCTGGCCGGGAGCAGGTCAAGAGGAATAACAAAGTCTGAAGGAACAGTTATCTCGTAGGAAAATCAGTCTCCAGTCCAGTTCCAGCATTAGTGGCACAATGCTACTAACTTCAATGGAGTGGTCCTGATGAAAGTGAGGCAGGAGGATGAACTTGCTCAAGGATGCTGTGGTTGTCATTCTGGTGACGGTGTCTTCCTGGTGACACCCCTAAGTCTACGAACACGGTGGGGTGACTTTGGCCACAGAGGTCAATGTTCCTCAAAGTCCTGGATGGAGTCCGGTCAAGAACCAGTTGCCACTGGTCTACTGGTCTCTGGTGACAATGAATCGAGTGGTTCCATTCTACTGGCAATCACCACTTTTCTTCTCTGTGACCAAACTGCACTCCAATAACTCTCCCGGGTCCAGCCTACTCAGGTGCCATTTTTTGTGCATCAGGACTTGGTCTCCCAGGCTACACTCCGGCGGTCAAGTGATTGTGGCTACCAACTCGCCAAGGCAGACTTCTTCATCTTGGTGCTGGAACAGGAAGTCAGACAACTGACTCTTGGAGTCTCCTGTCGGGGGATTCGGGTCAGCTTTTACTCGAGCAGCACACTGCAGACACAGTCCTCTCTTTTGCTAGGCCAGGGAGGAACAGATGCAGTCCAACTTTGGTGGAACCTCTCTTTGCCAGGTCCAAGGTCAGTAGGGCAGTCCTTCTTTGGTCTCGGTGATAGGGGTGCCACACAAATAAGGTGCTTGAGTTTTCAGAAGGCCTCCTAATTGAGTCCTATGTCATCAACAGGTATCCAAAAGATATGGTTAGGTCACCTCACTCATTTGCTGTGGCATGCTTCGTCATCTGTGACCCATCCACACATAGGTAGATGGATACCGCCTTGGTTGACTCAACCGGTATCTGGGAGTTAACATAAAATTTGACTGGATAGTTGCAGGGATACCGGTTATTAAAAATATCTCTGGCTATACTCCTTTGGGAATTACCACTTTATTTAAGGAGTACCCCAGATATGATTAAAGTGGTGAGGTGTGGATTTTATTCACGATTATCCTGCCTACATGTTTCAGCCATTTAATTTTCCAACGGACAAACAAGGGATCGGTAGATTGTTTATGGCTTGCTGCAAAAGAAACCCAAAGCTATTCGCTGCGTGCATTCCCAAGTGTATGTGTATGTAATGAGTGAACTAAAGACAGGGACACCAACATCAGCATAGCCCTGATGATGGCTGATTTTATGGTTTATTTTTAATTAACTTCCTATTTGTATTTGTTAGTGTGCTTTACAGTTGTTTTGATTGGTTAGTGTTCATTTAGTTTGATTTGTTTGTGTCTGTTTTAATGTGTAATATATATTTCTCATTTTTGTGTTATTTCGATTTTCTTTCTTATATTTCTTTTCATTTATTCATATTTATTTTTTATTTTACATTAATTGTAGCAAGAATCTTTTGTTCAATTATTTGATGTTTTGAATTGTATTTTAATTCCTTTTATGTGTTTAATGTTTATTTTATTGTTATAAAATTTACATAATGTAGTTAGACTATTTTTTGATTCATGTAGTGTTTAATTTTATTTGTTGTTGAAAGTAAAACTGAGTTATTACATTATTTTGCAATATTTTCTTGTGTGTTTCGATAGTTTTTACTTTTTATATATTTAGTTTTAGGTAATGATATTTTTATTTATGATATTTATGGTTTCGATATTGGTGGGTATAGATGTTTTTAAGGGCGCTATTTTGGTCATCAATATTTGTTTTGTTGTAAATTAAGTATAGAATGGTTATATTATTGTAAGCGATATTGACCTCAGCATTCACCCTGCTATTTAACAGAAAATGGTCTGATACAGCTTTAACTATCTAACCCCATTCACCCATCTATCAAATAGCTCCATCACATTCATTGCAACTCAATAGTAACTCTTGCCCACACATCTCCTGAAATCTCCAAGAGGAGTGTACAATTCTCACTAATTCCTTGATGTCTTGATATGTATAGGCTCTGTTGGTGAGGCAATTTTCTCTTGTACCAAGTATGCCAACAAAACATTTGTTATAAGACATATACCTTTACCTACATGAAATGCATATTATTTCATGAAATGGCTTTGTTAAATAAAATAGTTTACTTATATCCTCCTAAAATATGTAAAATGACAGCTAATTCCCTTCTAAACAGAAGCAATTATGAAAAGACATATGCTGAGGTAGTGGGCAGTGTTAGGTGGGAATGACCCATTCCTGGTGCTACAGGCTTGCATCCGATCCCAGCTATAGGTTATCTGCTATGACAATTATGCATACACTCTGAGACCTAAGCTTTTCATCATGGTTCTGAGACCCCGAGTCTAGCTCTATGATCTGGAGGGGCACATCATGTGTGCTCCCTGCTTGACAAGAGACTATTGTCTATGTCCATGGTTATATAAATTAAATGGTGGAGGCAGTTTACCATTTTCTTGATTGATGGTTCTGACCAAACCTTTCTTCTGTTTAGAGATAAGCGTGGTGCCTACATGCAGCACACATATAAATTTCCTATTGAATGTAGTGCAAGAACCTGCGCTGACATCCCTGTGTGTGTGTGTCTGAGTTTCTGTGTGTGTGTGTGATGTATGATTTGTGACTGGTAGCAGAACTCCACATTCTTTATGGGTGCGTGGCTGCAGAGGCCAGTGGGATTCTATAAGGAATGGGGGATTCGTTTTGGAGGGGATACCACTACCAAATCAATAAAGCTCTTATGGGTTTCTCAAAACACAGTTTTGAGATAATCTGCGCTCTGCTTAATTCCAGATGGCACAAATAGCAGGGAATCTCTAGAGAAGTGTGTGCTAAGTTGAAGCAGTATCAATACTTTTAAGGTAAAGGCAGCCGCGGTCCGTGCAGGTAACAGCGGTGGGGCGGCGGGCCGTGTAAGGAGGGATTTTGAGGGACGATGCCGAGGGAAAATTAAATAAATAATTAATTTTCCCTCTGCATCGTCCCTCGAAATCCCCTCTTACACGGCTCCACCGCCCCACCGCTGTTGCCTGCACAGACCGCGAGTGGGTAAAGGGCACAAAAGAATAACATTAATGCCAACTAAGAAAATTCGAGACAAATATAATTAGTAAAGGCTGACTACAGCAGGGCTTAGGCAGGTCCAGGGGACAGCTGAGAAGTCCTTCTTCTGAATCTTCCACTGGTCCAGGAGTGTACTGTTGAGTGGCTCTGGAGGTCCAATATTTATACCTGGTACCAGTCTTTGTGTGGGGGAACTCCCCTCCTACCTCCAATACTGCTTCTGGAAAGTTCTTCTTCTTCTTCCCCTGTTTAAGGTTTCAAACTGTCTGGGGTGACAAAATGCAGGGAAGGCCTGGTGTCAGGTTCCTTTTATTGTGAGTGTAGACAAAGCCCTTTAAATTGCCATCCTGTCTAAATGGCCCGTCCTGTTCATACCGAAGCCCCCTTTATGTCACTGCTTGGAAGTTATATACAAACCCCAACAGCAGAGCCATTCACAGTCATGTGACCCAGGACACAAGCAGAAGGCGCAGTTGGTTGAGACAAGAAAATGCCAACTTCCTAAAAGTGCACACCGAATTGAATAGTGTTGACGTTATTGTTTAATTTTGCAGTTGCATCTGTTTAGATTGAGGGCATATCAGCTGTTTATCTTTCACTTTTTCACTTTCTCTCAGCCCACTACAGCTACCTTTGCACCACATTATGTCTTTTGAAGAAATTGTACATTTAACAGATAATAAAGCCTCTACTAAGGTATATACCTCTGTGGAAGCGCAGGATATTTATGGACTCATACGTGAGGTACGGACATTTGGAACTGCACATGGGCCTGTCACTCAACAACTTAAGCAACTTGAATACCTGATGAGAAGGGAAATTAATCAACGGCTCCACGCCACCACACTTATTCAATACCATAAAGCAAGCAGGATACCCAGAGGATTACGTTTGGCCATCAAATCCATGATGTTAAAATTGAACAAAAAAGTTATGGACAAATGGTATTGTATATTGAATAAATGTTCCCTCAATTTGATTTTGCTGATTGTGGAAGAGTTGTCCACTGTGCTTGTGGGTCTAGAACAGGAGATTCAAGAATTACAAGACAATCTTATTCAACGGATGGACACAGAAAATTGGGATTCTACTCTGAAAGACATTAACACTAAATTGGACGTATATGCTAAAGAAATTCATGAAAGGAAAGTACGTAAATTTAGAAGGGACACTATTGACTACAAGTTGGACGAGGTTTATTCCTGGGCGGAGGTTTATGCGCAAAAACGGAACTTCAAACATCCTGGAACTACATCTTTAGAAGATAGTTTAGCTTCCGTCGGTGACACTCAGATGACCCGGGCACCTGTTCCATCCATTACGATGTCCACAATGAATGAAGCTGTACCAGGCACCTCCTCTTCCCCCAAGGTTTCTTTTTTAGACATCAGCGCAGCAGCCAACAACCCACCAACGAGTTCCTTGATGGTTCACCTGGACGCAGCAAAACTCGCAGAGGCCACAGATACAATAAAGCCGGCAGGCACAGGCAGGAGACAGAAGAAACAACTGTGATTAACATTTCATGTACTTCATTATCACAAACTCAGTTGCCCTTGTTGAATAAAGGTACCTCGTTTGTCCCTACTTTCCACACTAAACCGTTTGAGTCTGAAGTGGCCCTTAACAATTTCACGAGAAAACTGCGTTTACGTATTTCTTTTCCAACCTTGAATGTAACCCAAACGCTCATGATCAATCAGATTACCGTGAATTTAAACCCAAAAGTACTTTCATTTCACCGGTGTCCCATAAGGTGATTGACTCATTTGAAACGCTTGTTAAAAAGGACATTTTGAAATTGACCACAGGTCCGTCTAAACGCTTGAACATGACCAGGTCTGATAAAGTGGCTCTCAAAACACTCAGGAGAGATACGCCCTTGTTTTTCTCTCCGGCCGACAAAGGTGAAGCATGGGTTGCTATGGACCATTGCTTTTACGAATCAAAGGTCGAAACCATGTTGCAAGATGAAGCTACTTACCTACCTTTACCTCAAGACCCCACAGAGGAGTTTGAATGTATTCTTACGGAGATTCTGGCACATGCGAAGGAGATGGCTTGGATCACTGACAAGACTAGGGATTTTCTTTTCACACAGCACCCACGGCGCCCATCAATATACATGCTCCCTAAAGAACACAAATCCTTGAGAGATCCGCCACTAAGACCTATTGTATCAGGTTGTGGTTCTATACATGAACCTTTGGGCCACTACTTGGATACATTTTTACATACTATCGTACAAGCTGGCAACACTTATTTACAGGACACTACTCACCTGCTACAGCTTCTTCAAGAAATAGTACTACCTACCATGACTGAGATCTGGTTATGCACAATCGACGTGACAGCCTTATACACATCTATCCCTCATTCTGAGGGCATTGAAGCGGTAGAATGGGCTCTGCTCCGTCAAGATGACATGCAAGCTAGTAAAGTGTTTCTATTGGAGCTTCTCCAATTCTCACTGTTCCACAGTTACTTCAGATGGAAGGATAAATATTTTCTCCAGACAAATGGAACCTCTATGGGTTTTTCTGGTGCTCCAAGCTACGCGAACATATTCATGATGCAGTTTGAATCTACCCACATTCTATCTGACCCAAGGTGGACTGACCACTTGATTCTCTACAGAAGATACATAGATGACATTCTCATTGTATGGCGTGGTACCAAGAATGAGTTGGTTGAGAATTTGAAGTTATTGAACACTAGCCATCCCAGGATTCAGTTCACTTACGCCATGGATCAACATCACATTTCCTATTTGAATGTAAACATCGATGTGGAAGGCACAAACATCTTGACTTCCATGTTTAAGAAACCCACCGACCGCAACAACTCACTATTATTCTCCAGCTTCCACCCACCATCTCTCAAACGTCATCTTCCCTTCTCACAGTTTCTTCGTGTTAAGCGTATTACCTCTGACATGTCCAGTGACGGCTCGCCGAGGGAGTGCTGCGGGGCGGTGGGTGGGGCGGGGGAGGGGCAGGGTGGGGGGTAGTGGAGTCCGACATACGACGGACAGGAGTAAGGTAAGTAATTAAATTAATAAAACAATTTACCTTGCGCTTGCTGCATCGCCAAGTTGCAGTGGCAGACATGAGACATGTTTTGAAAGGCTATATTACAGGGTGACACAATGGGTGCTGCCACGAGTGCCATTTAATATACAGGCCCTCTGTACATGTAGTACCATATATTTGGAATTTACAAGTAAATTAAATGTACCAGTTAGGGGTAGGCAAATGTTACCATGTTTGAAGTAGGGAGCAAAAGCACTTTAACACTATTTGGTAATGGTAAAGAACACAGAGTCCTAAAGTCAACAAGTTTTATTTGGAAAGGCCTCACCTAAATTAAAGTGTTGAAAAATTACAAAACATTGTGAATAGAATTAATTTAAATCAATGTAATCATTTTTAACAAAAAGTGAATTTGCATTTATTTCAAATTAAACAAACGAAAAAATATTGTATCATAATATAATTTTTTAATATGTTGTAACATTAAAATATATATATATAATTTCTTTAATGTTACAATAAATTAATTTATTTTAACATTATTTCCCAAACAGCTGTATTTTAAGTACCAGTCTCCATTATTTTATGAGATGGTGTTGCAATTCCAGTGGCTGGCCATTTGTGGTGCTGGACTTACTCCAGGTCTGAGCAGGAGTACATCTCCTACTGCTTTGGTTCATTTTTGGCTATAATAACTTTAGAAGTGAAATTTGTGAATATCAACAAGCATACTCTTTCATACATTAATGCCTGTCCCTCTCTAAACCCCTCTTTAGCCATAAACTCCCCTTAGTTGCTTTTAAACTCCTCCCATTCTGTCACAAGTACACTCCATTTTTAAGCAACTCGCTGTTCCTGTCTCATTTACTACTAAGTAATAACTTACAAGTTTGAGGATTTCTCCATAGAAAAGATAGGAGAAGTGGAAGTGGAGATTACCAAAAGTAATGTTGTGAATTTTCTTTTCTAGTAAGTACCGTATTACTATTTTACATACTACAAAGTGCAGTTTCTGAATCAGGCCCAGAACTTCGGATTGTTGAGAACCTTCCTACTTGTAAGTCCTGCAGCACTTTGCTCCTCAGGGTAGGCTTCAACCATGTCTCTCTCCTACCAGGTCTGCTGCGGGGTCCAAACCTCTGCGGTCAGCTGGAACCTCTTGTAGTGAGGAATCATTCTGGTTTTGTGCCCCTGAAGCAGGTTAATAGGAGGCCAATCCCTTGACCCTTGGGGAGCAGTTTCTGTCCCTTGGTGCCTGCGGGATTCAGGAGGCCTTGAGCCTTAAAGTGAGTTTTCTGCTTCTAGTGGGAATCTGAAGTCAGGAGTCTTCTTCTAGCAGGGCCTTCTTCTTCAGGTGGAAGTTTTCTAGCTACAGGAATGTGGTTGTGGTTGAGGTGTTAGCTTTAACCTGTTCACTCCTTTTATAGCACCTTCTCCTCACCTTTCAGTAAAATTATCCTGAGACACCTATCACGTCTGTTTTTATCTCCTTAGACATTTCTCCACTTAAATGAGCTCTCCTCCCATCTGACAAGAGCAAAACAGGTTCCCTACCCAAATGTGACTCAAGTCACTGCTCTCTGGATTGGTCCTGGGAATTAACAGCCAACCATGGTATTTTCAAGTCCAAATAAGTAGTGCCAAAGCTACCCTTTGCTCTGCCAGCTGTTTGTGTCCACCTGCTGATGGCTAATCCCTGCAAAGTAGTCTTTAGGTAACTCCCTTTTGCTCTTCCTGGGCAAGATATTGCCCTCCGAGCTGAAGTCATCAATTTTGACCTCTAATGATGTGTATTTTATGCCTGGAGGTATGATGAGTGTGAGAAATGATTTTAAGCCAGTTCTGGCAGCCCAAAATACATTTTTGCAAACATACTTTTCCTCTTAAGTCCTCCAAAATTTGATTATACCTTTGCAGTATGTTTTTATTTATTTATTTAAGAGTTTTATATAGCGTTAGCCAGACCTGGAGGTATCGGAGCGCTTTACAGCCTTAACATTCGTATGATACATTAACACAGTAATATCTACAGTGCCTCAAGAAGCATTGCATAGTCTCGTCATAGAGATCACAGTGACATTCGTAGGATATATTATCACAGTAGTCTGTACATTGTCTCATGTCGCTTCACGTAGTGTCGCCGCAAAAGCACAGTGACTTATGACGGGATTGGATCCAGTAGGGGGGGGGGTTAGAGGAGGTAGTCCTGAGGAGAGTGAGGTAGAGGTCTTAATGTCAAAGTGTCTGTGTGCTGTTGTGGGAAGGCTCCTGCGATTAGGCTGTAACTATCCATTCGGGAGAGATCGCTTGAGGAGGAGGTCTTTGAGCTGCCTTTTGAAATTTAAGTAGGAGGGGTTAGTCCTGATATGGACTGGTATGGAGTTCCAGATTTTGGGCGCATTTCCTGCGAAGGAACGAGATGCGGTTTTTTGTTTGCGAGTTTTCAGAGGGATAAGGAGTAAGGTGTTGGTACTCCTTAGGCTTCTTGTCTGACCGGCCTTCTGGAGTTTGGAGGCCAGGTATGCGGGTTTCCCTGTGTGCAGCGCTTTGTGGGTGAGGCAGGCAGTTCTGAAGTTGGCACGCATTTCGATTGGGAGCCATTTGAGCTCTCTGAGTGCCGGTGAGATATGTTCATATTTTTTAACTCCGGTGACCATTCTGGCTGCTGCGTTCAAAGTTGTTCTGAGCGGAGCTAGATGAGATTTTGCTGATCCTGTGAGGGTTGCATTCCCATAGTCCAGTCTGGACAGCACCAGGGATTGAGTGGCTTGTTTGAGGTCGTTCGGGGGGATGAAGGGTTTTATTTTATTGAGTAGTTTAAGGTTGAGGAAGGCGCTCTATGCGTTATTCTTGATGTGTTTGCTCATGTCTAATTTAGGGTCCAGAGTGATTCCCAGCAATTTTACAGCATCGGCTAGGGTGGGGTTGTAGTTGAGAGCATCAATAGCTTTAAGCCATTCTATGATTTGGGGGTTCTTCTCCTTGTTGGAGATGAGGAGGAATTCAGTCTTGTCTTGGTTTAGTTTTAGGTGGTTGCGTGATAACCAGTGTTGGACTTCTTTTAGAGTTTCGTTCAGTCTCTGAATGTCTTCCATGGATGAGGTTTCCAGATAGATCTGGGTATCGTCTGCATATAGGTGGAAGGGAATGTTTTTTTTTTTTAGTATGGTGGTGAGGGGTTCCATATAGATGTTGAAGAGTTGCGGCGAGAGTACGGATCCTTGGGAGACACCCCTGCTAACGGGGAGTAGTTCCGACGTGAAGTTTTTGATTTTTATTCTTTGAGTGCGGTTCTGTAGAAAAGAGGTGAACCACTGTAAGACCACCTCTTCTGCTCCAACCCTTTCTTGCAGTGCCTTAATGAGTAGTTTGTGGTCGACCGTGTTGAAGGCTGCCTATAGGTCCAGGAGTATAAGTAGGCAACATTGGCCCGTATCAAGAGATTTGTGCATATCATCAATTACATTTAGGATCGCTGTCTCTGTGCTGCAGCCTTTTCTGAACCCCGTTGGTAGGGGTCGAGAAGGTTGGTGTTGTCCAGGTGTTGAGTAAGTTGGAGGAGAACACATCTTTCCAGGATTTTCGCTAGGAGAGGGAGGTTGGAGACGGGTCTGTAGTCGTTCAGATCGTTTGTGTCAGAGCCCGGTTTTTTCAGTAGAGGTGTGACTTGGCCGGTTTTGAGACAATCAGGCACGACTCCAGTAGTCAGGGAGCTGTTTATAATCCTGGTCCAGTGTGGGGCTAGAGAGAGATTGAGTTTTTTGACCAGTTGGGCAGGAATGGGATCCAGGACGTGTGTTGAGGGTTTGGCGCTGGAGATCATTTTGATGACCTCTGCTTCGGAGATGGGGTTGAAAGAATTCCATAGGTTAGGGGGGAGCTTGGGTGTGATATCTTCTGTCCCCGGGGGTGATTTACTGCCGGGGGGACTGTGGTGTGCGTTCAAGGAGAGTTCTATCTTGGTGACTTTGTCATTGAAGAAATTGGCAAAGTTATCACAGAGGTCTTTGGAGGCCATAGCAGGGGTCTAGGGGGGCTTGGAAGTTTGTTGCCTGATGAGATTAAAGAGTTCTTTGGGCCTGTTTTTAGCATTGCCAAGGGCATTAGAAAAGAAGGAAGTTTTTTCGTTCTTTATGTGTTTTTTATATTTCCCGCGTACTGATTTGAGTCTGGCTCGAAGGATAGTGGAGGGGTTGTTCCGCCAGAGTCTTTCTGCCTCTCTTAGTTCTCTTCTTTCGGAGTTTATGTCTGTGTTGAACCATGATCTAGATGGTATGTTCCTGCCTCTTTTTACTTTCAGGGGGGCTACTTGGTCCATAATGGAAGTCATAGTGGTGTTGTAGTGAGCGGTGAGTTCAGTTGTTGAGAGCTCACCAGTGTGGATAGGGAGGAGGGAGCTTACCCTTTCCTCCAGGTCTGCAAGGGGAATCTGACTTAGATTTCTCACCCAGCGGGGGGGTCTTGCGTACTGGGCTGGCATTGGATTTTTTGGTTGATGTGGAATAGAATGATATGGTGATCAGACCAGTCAACAGGCAAGGTGAGGTCAATAGAGACTATATCTGCTTGTGCGATAATGGCATCCAGGATTGAGCCTCTGTTGTGGGTTATCTCTGTGCAGTGTTGGGTGAGGTCGTTGTTGATTAGGAGATCATTTAAGGTTTTGATTAGCGAGTTGTTTTCCTCATTCCAGTGTAGATTGAGGTCGCCTAGAATTATGTTGTTGGAGTCACGGAGTGAGCACTGAGTTATCATGTCGGAGTGGCGTTCTCCGAATGAGGAGGTGTTTCCTGGCGGATGGTAGAGGAGATGACAGAGTAGTGTTTTGTTGTCATTCGTCTTAATGGTGGCAGTGAGACATTCGAAAGAGTTATATTTTAGGGCGTCGGTTTCTGTCACGGAGATGTTGTCTTTATGTATGATTGCTATACCTCCTCCACGTTGGTTTTTTCTGTCTTTATGGATGATTGCGAAGCCCGGGGGCACAAGCATATCCCGGGAGGACATTGTGGCTCTTGTTCTTTTGGGTCTCTGTGTCAGGTTCCAGATGGGGGTAGTGGTCGAGCTAAGTCGTTGAGTCTTTGGAGGCCTTGCGTGCTTGGTCTCCGTAAATGTGGGTGTCGTGTAGGGGTGATGGGTGGGCTCTTGGTGTTGGTTTTTGGTGTTGGAGTCGCCCCTGTTATCCCTGTGGGTAGTCTTGGATATGGGGTGTGGGAGAACACAATGTGGTTCGAGCAGCCATCTCTTGTGTGTCGGTGGAGGGAGAGAATTGGGAGTCATTGTCTGCGGGCCGGGTTCGCTGTTTGTTTGTTGGGAGTGGTGGTTTGAGGATTGAGGGGGTGGTTGTTGTTCGGTAAGGAGTTGGAGGCCTTCATCTGAGACGGGGCTCCGATTGATTTCTCCAAGTGGAGATAGGAAATAATTTTAGTCCCATCAGGATTTGTTCTTGGAAAAGTGTAGCAGTCCTATAGGTGAAATAATTTTCAGGTTTTATTTCCCAGTGCGAGCACACTAACCCCAATACGTGGTGTGCCCTATTTGTATATACTGAAATGCACAAGAGGTGATGGGAGGCAGCTTGCAATTAGTCTAACCACTGGCAATCATTTAGGGCAGCACTCAAACCAATCAGTCTTTCGCTCACCAAGCCACCTCGGTTTAGACCTTGCAATTTGCAAATCAGTCTTGACCCAGCTTCTTATGGGAACAGTCCAGCCCAAACTGCCAAGCCAGGTCCTCTCTGAACCAGGACACAAGTGACCCAAGAGCAGTTTCGCCCTAGTTATGGGCTCATGAGCCAGGTACAGCTTGGTTCTTTTGCTCACCATGCCTCCTCAGTTTGGACCCAGCCATCTGTTACTGGAACCAAAGTGTACACAGCTGATGAGCCCATGACTAGGGTGAAACCGGTCCTGGGTTGCTTGTGTTCTGATTCAGGGAGGACCTGGCTTGGCAATTCAGGCTGGACTGTTCCAATTGAAAGCAGGGTCAAGACTGAATTGCATATAGCTGGGTCCAAACTTAGGTGACATGGTGTGCAAAATAACAATAGATTGGGATACAGCCAGAGTAATTACTAGTGGCTTAGTTTAATTGAAGCATTCCATCCATCACTGTTTTGTATACTTTAGTGTGTCACCCTAAGTGGGATGGGTATGCCTAGACTTTGGTCCCAAGTGCACTGTGTCATTGGAACAAAGCTGTACCTGGCTGATGAGTCCATTACTAAGGTGATACCAGTTCTGGGTTGCTTGTGTTCAGGGAGGACCTGGCTTGGCACTTTGGGCTGGACTTTTCTGATTGGAGCGGGGTCAAGGCAGATTTGCATATAGCTGGGTCCAAACTGAGGTGACATGGAGTGCAAAATAACGATGGATTGGGATGCGGCCTGAGTACCCGTGGCTGAGATTAATTCAAGCATTCCATCCATCCCTTTTTTGTATACTTGAGTTTATTTCTGTATATTAGCACCCTGCCCTGTGGGTTTATAAGGTACATATTTGAGTTGCTCTATGAATATAGAAAGTATTTTTTACATTGCCAAAACATTGTTCCTTGTCATGTGTCATTTCAGTGTATTTAAATGGCAGCCCAGCCATAGCACAAAGGTGATCCTGGCAGACATATATTTCTTCTTATATGTGGGTGGTGTAAACAAACACTCAAACCCAAGCATGGCACTTAACCTACTATGCCATGGGTGCATTTTAGACAACATTTACAAGGGACTTATAGGAAGCACAATAGGCCAAATCAGTTGTTCAAACATACATCAAAACCTTTAGTGGGAACCATACAGAAAAAGTAAATTTGCTACAGACACATTTTGTATACTCCTCATAAAACATAGCACAATATGCATATTGAAGTACAATGTCCCCTAACAGTGGGATTGTATTGCTTGCATTCCTGTGCTAGAGGGTACAGCCTCAGACAATGAAGTTTGGCAGTTTGGTGACAAGGATGGCTTAGTTATTTGATCCTGATCTTATAATTGTCTGGAGCACATCATATTAATTTAATCACACATGAAGTTACAAAAATATTCCAATTTTTTACAGTATATTTTGCAAAGATTTAACATTAGTTTACATACAAAACACATTTTTTTTAAAACTAAAAAAGATTTTTTATCTTAAATACAGTACAGAGAAGGCATTGGACAATGTTCTGATCTATTAGATACAACCCAATATAACAGCAATGCACAGAACTTATTAAAGTTTTCAATATACATGGAATTAGTCCAAAGACCAGCCTTTAGATGATGAGCAGAAAATGTGTTTCATTTCTGATCCGAATAAACAGCCAATGCATGTTTCGTCTACTAGACTTCCTCAGGGCTGTAAAAATACAAAACATTAATGTCAGCAAACAATCATAAGTATTAACATTTTAAATGCTGTTAAAAGGTAAATGAGAAAAAAAAGGGAATACACCTCATTACCAACAAAGGAGAGAAACGTGCATCGTGCATAAAATGAGAAAGAACGGATATCCACAGTCTGATATAACAAAAAACCAGAGGCACGAATAAAAAGCACAGAATTGAGCATATTTAAGAATTAATAAATATGTGGATGAGCCCGTACATAATAAGAAAATTATAAGTTAAAGGCAACCTATTCTGTGCGCAGAAAGGAAGAATGCCTTGATTAGTACGGTATCAAAGAACTTGGTAACTGATAACAGATCACCTTTTGAAATGCCAAGTGTCAAAACCATCCAAAGCCTGGAAGTGGAGCAACCGGAATGAGATGTAAAAGTGAATCTATGAAAAAGATTTTTAATGTATACCTGATTAGAAAAACAGCGTCAGTGCATATTGGCCAATCACAGTCCCGACTAAAAATAATAACAAAAAGTGACTTACAAACACTGTATGTAGTTGTTCTTTTATTCACTATATTAACGCAATATAAGTAATGGCCGTTTTCAATTTTGAATTCCACACGTCGAGCCACAGCTGTTATTTCAAACACAAGGTCAAAGGTAGGTGGTGACGCCTGCACAAGAATATAAAAATAAGCAATATAGGAAAATTCTGTTGTTTATTAAAGCAACACACGCTCAACACTTTCTATGAATCAGCGCATACCAGAGCTTAATTGTAGGTAAACCACAAATTAGCAATGAACTGCAAAAAGGAAGATACAACAGTCCGCATCAGGAAAAGAATAAAAAAACATGAAACATGCAATTAACGGTAGATGTCTAGAGCCAGATCAAAACCAGTGATCCAAAAAACACAGAGAGACTGTAATTTAACAAGTGCCAAGTCCACGTTTTAGTGTTGAATGAATAATAATTAGTACAACACTGGATGCAATCACTAAGTCATACGATGCTAGCTAATCACAGGTAAATCACTCACCCAGATGTCAGAATCCACATCCAAACACTCCATGTCTTAAGTCTAAGGGGGATATTCACAAGAACGTGTGCTAAACATCTCCAAATAATGTTAACGCAACTTTACACATCGCAGCCCATCGCGGGAAAATAAACCCGTGTTAACGTGGAATTCACAACACGGCGGTACCATGCGATAGTCCCCCGAAAACGCGGCCAATGTCCGCGATACAACCACCGCGGTTGAGATAAAAACACAAACCCCAACGCGTAAAAAGATGCGATGTGCCCAAACGCGATAAGAAAACAGGGACAACCAGCGAGAGGCCAGCAATACCCACGCGTAATGCGGGAAAAAGCACAAGAACAGCATACGGAAAATGCCACTAAAACAAAATCAACTGCGGAGTACCACGGATGCACCCTGACCGACTGCAGAGGACAACATGAACCCCACAATCCCCACGGAGGAACACCCAGGAATACAGGGCTCGTGGAAGGGCAATGAGAAGAGGAAGAGGAAGACGGGGTAAAGTCTACAGGAAAACCCGATTATCGCCACGGATGAGACAGAACACCACCACAAACTGTACATCACCCCCAACGTGTCATTGGCAACAAAGAGGCAAAGATGGCACATCACCTCGGACCATGTGAATGCCGTTGCATGGCAGAGGAGGACAATGGAAGAGCACAAGAGGCGCTGGACTGATGTGAATGGCAAAACCAAGCAGAAACTCGCTGCCAACACGAAAGCAGCAACGCACCCCAGAGGAGGGGGGCCAGCAGAACACCAGGAGCTGAATGACATGGAGAAGATGGTGGCCACAGTCACCAGTCGGGAGACGGTGACATGAGTTGGTGATCTGGACACTGCCCAACATGACCCAACATTACATCAACATGGTGCGTAGCGACCTGGGAGTGGGGGGTTGGGGGGAGATGGGCAGAATGGCACACATGCACAATCAAGCAGGGCACACTGCACACCCGCAATGACTCTGGATCATGTCCCTGATCCCACGGGAACACCTCAGCACACACACAAACACCAAGTAGTCCCCCGAACACCATGTGCCCAAAGGGGCACCCACCTAGCACATCAACATTCACACAACCAACACATGCCCACGTGCGAAACACAGCAAACATGCATATACGTCAGCCACACTGACAATGCAAGAGACACCACATGACGAGTAGCTTGGCTGCAGTCCTATCATCATGGCAATGTACACGGCACGACACTGAGGTGGCTGAGTGCGGACAACACCCAAAAAGGAGCAGGTCACACTCGGACACAACTACCTGCACAAACAACCCCTGACGACAACGACACATCTGCAGATAAACCATGCCCAAGAGTCACAACTCGACAAAGAGCACAAGTTACCCAAGTCTGCAACATCTCAGCACCGTGGAAGCACAGAACTGACAGGCACACCGCATGAAAGGGATCAGTGGCAGACAAATCAGAGCCGCAGGAGCGAATCACCCACTGTGCAGCATACGCACATAAGTATAAGTGCACCTCGACATTGACAACATCCCGGTACAAACAGCAACACCTCCACAACAGAACACAGGACACAACTGGTGCCGCAAATGTGCACAACATGGCAAATCACATCTGGCACAGCAGGAAACTGTGACATGACAATGTACAAGTACAACCTGTAACCTGCAAATATGTTTTATTCACACATGCTGTGCCTGTGGACATTTTGTACTGTCCCATGATTGCCAGGGACGGCCACAATGTGACGTTCTCATGAGAAGAAATTGGCAATGATGGTGTTCCTACGGGCCATTCCTGCCGCAGCTGCAGTGGGATGTGGGCCACCTGCCCCATCGCCCCCATCATTGTTCAGTACTTCTGGAACTGGGATTCATTGGGCATTGGTGCGTACACAGATGTTGTGCCACACACAACATGCAACGATCATCTTGCACACGATGTCCGGGCTGTACAGGAGCTTCCACCTGTGCCGTCCAGGCACCTGAAACGTGTCTTCAACACGCCAAAGGTGCGTTCAACGATGCCCCTGGTGCATATGTGGGCCGCATTGTACTGCCTCTGGGCGGGTGTGTTCGGGTCTCGGAGGGGTGTCATCATCCAAGGGCAGAGTGCATATCCTTGATCACCTGGGACAGTGCAGAGAGAAAAGAGTCAATACTTGGTTCGGCATGATGTGATGGCAGGCCCACTAATCCAGTGACGCCTGTGCTGGCTGTGTGTGGGGTGAGTGTAAGCCAGCCCTCAGGGAGTAGCTGGTGCTGGCAACAACTCCAACAGTCATCAGGCACTCAGAAATGCAATGTCAGAACAACAAGGGAGCATGACTTGAGTCGCACAGGGTTAGTGGCCCCGGATGCACAGCGGCCAACACGGGCCTACCGCCATGGGACGCTGACCTGCGGGAGACTGGGGTAGGGTCATGAGGGCAGAGCAGGGTCTCGTATGTCTCAGAGGTGCCTTCCACGGAGTGTCTCGGGGGAGAATGGGAGGTGTACCCCCAGGGCATGATGCAGAGGGCACATGCCAGCTGTGTCCGGCAACATGGCGGATATGAATGCCACAGACTCATGCCAGACACCAAGTCCGTACCTGCCCATTGCTGATGACAACACCCAGGCCACAGGGTCAGACACCAACAATGTTCCGCCGGAGGCTGACGGTCACTCACGGCGCACAGGGTTAGTGGCACCAGGTCAGTCCTTGCTACTGGTTGACCTCCTCCGTAACGGTGATCCGTGTTTCCACCGGACTGTGGCGCATCTCCCTCTCAATCCTCCCCCTGTGTACACTGGCATGGACCCTGCCATTGATTAATGATGACTCAGTTCAAGATGTGGGACATGCTGGACTGCAGTGTAGCCCGGCTGCAGCGGTAGAGTATGTCAACGAATGGGGACCCCTGGGGGCCTGTGTCACGGAGGACAGCAATGGCCTGAGGAGGCCGCCAAGGTCGCGGGCATGGGTCTTAGAGCTAGCACCGGCATGTGGTGGGCCCTCTTTGACACACAACTGTGTTGGCAGGTGAGCAGTGCGGCCTTGGAGCGCTGGGGCGGGCAGGCCTGGTCTGGGTATCAGCATCCTGGGGTGCAGCAGGCGCACAGGCTCGCAGGCCCCGCTGCTCATGGCGTGCGAGGCGCCGCCCTGGCAGTGACGTTGGCCTTTCCGGGAGAGAACCACACTCTGCGCCACGGGGTTTTTGTCCACACCCCTGCGCAGGCCTGGCGTACTCCGGGCCAACCCACTACGGTCACGCACACAGGGGGGGATGCAGCGAGCAACATTTCCGCGATCTGACCCACGGCCTAGGGTGACATGGTTGCGTCCACTGTTCACTACTCTCCAGTCACCAGCAGTTGATGTCTGCATGGGCATATCTGTGGTTTGCATACCCATGTCTGTCCAGCACATCCACGCCTCACTTGTCGTTATGTACATTCCCATTCACGGGTCACTTGCATCCTTCGCACATGGCTGCATTCCGCATCTCCACACGTTCAGCTGTTGTGTGGCTGTGGTGCCATGATATAGCTGTATTGTGTGCAGGGGAAGCCCAGGATCACCATGGAGTTGTGTTGTCGTGTCTGGTAGGTGGGCATGTTGATTGACATGTTGTATGTGGTTTGGTCACATGTGCATTCCCACAGTTGTGCGTTGTGTGATGGTGGCTTTGAGGTGTGTGGTGTGTTGATTTGGCACTTACCAACGAGCAGTCCAGTTCCATAGATGCCATGCTGGAAGCGCTGGTTGATGATGGACTGTCGGAAGATGTAGGAATCGTGCACACTGCCGGGGCAGTTTGCGACGACATTGGTGAACATTCCCCGGTGGTCCACTATTGCCTGCACATTGATGGAATGCGTGTGCTTTCTGTTGCGGTAGTGGTGTGCAGTATCCGCAGGGGGCACAAGTGGGGCGTGTGCAGTCAATGGCCCCCAACACGTGTGGGAAGCTTTGTCGCCAGCTGTTCCTGCGCAGTGTGGGGGAAGTGAAGGTACTGGGGTATGAAGCTGATGATGGCATCCAGGACAGGTGTGATGAACTTTGATAGGGCTGGCTGTGAGACTCCTCCGACTCTGGCAGTTGTTGGTTGGAAGGTACCAGAGGCCAACAGGTGCAGCACAGCCAGCAGCTTTGTCTGCGGAGGGATGTTGGTTCTCCGCTGGGTTGGGACCGTCAACCTGTGGGCGACGTGGGTCATGATGCGGATGATGGTTGTCCTTTTGAGCCTGTAGTGGGCAATGACTTCCTTGGGCGTTAGGTCTGTGAGACTGGTGCGTTTTCGGTAGGTCCGCTGTCTTACTCTGCGCTGCCTCTGTGGTGGTCTGGGGTCTGGGTCCTGGGGGTGGTGGCGGTCCTGGGGGTGGTGGCGGAGGGTGTTGTGGCCCTGTTGGGGCTCCGAGCTGCATGATGAGTAGCTCCATGGCGTTGTTTGTTCTTCGGGTGTGGCTGTGTGCGGGGCTCCGTTGCCTACTGCAGGTAGTTGTCCGGCTTTACACCAGCAGGAGGCAGGTGTTAAATACCTGCTGCTACCGCGGCTTATCGCGTGGTTTTGACTCGCATCGCAGATCTGGCAGTTCGTTGTGAAAGTGGTGTTGTGGTGTTTTCGTGTGTTTTTGCACGGGAACGCCTACTCTGCATCTCATTAGGGTTAGTTGGTGGTGTCCTCCCTGGGGATAAGTTTTGGGGCAGTTATCGCGGGAATACTGGCGATGTCTGCAGTTTGCACCCGCTTGTGAATGGGGTGTTAAATCTATCTCCACTTTTGATGGGTTAAGGTGGAGATAATTCGGCGGTAGGTCCTTGTGAATATGCCCCCCAAAGTACAACTCAACACCTCCGATTTCTTCTCCTAAATCAGCTTTCACAGACAAAGAAAGAGGACAAGGCATTATATTTGGTATTGCTGTAAGCAATGTCCATATTCACACTCCTTTGCAGCAGGGGTGTTGTCTGTTGAAGCACCTTCTCTCATGCTGACTGATTCATTTATTTTCTTTTATTGACCACTCTTTGGGAGCGGGACTGTGTGGGTACATCTTTTCACTACTGCTTGTTGTGATAGTTGATGTGATTCTGATCTATTAACCAGGGCCTGATAATTATCTTTCTGAGCACTGACATTTGGGTTGATAGTGGGAAGGGGATGTGAGTCATCAGATTCTGTTGTTTTGGATAGGAAATCCAGCAAAGGATACCCCATTTGTCTCTCCGCTCTTCCAGAAAGCTGATGGCAGGCAGGTGAGGACTCATAAAACTTAAATATACTCATGTTTGGGTGCATCAGTTAGACCCAGCATAGTCACTGCTTGGTGCAACAGTCATCACCTTTGACAAACACTCTACTCTGAGTTATGCAAAGGAACCACGGCTATCTGGTTCCCGGACATTGACAGTGGAATCAACATACGGTGTTTGGAAAATTATATGAAATGGGGAGCCGTAACTATCTAACTTGGTCCCAGTTCCAAGTATTCACTGACCAAGGGAGGGAATGCTCCACAGAGTGCTTAAAGGAATGACCGGTTACTTACCGGTAATATTCATTACTCCAAGTCGTAGCCCTCCCCGTCCCAGTCCTAACTAAATGAGCATAGCTCCTCCCACCAGAAACTCCCAAGGAACTAAAAACCCATCCCTTCCCTCCAGGCCACACCCACACCCTGAGGCATATAATCAAGTGACCCGCCTATCCACATCCTGTACCACCAAGCACAAGAAGCCGAACAGGGAGGGAGGGATGGGAACCTGGACTGGGACGGGGAGGGCTACGACTCGGAGTAATGAATATTACCGGTAAGTAACCGGTCATTACCTCCTCGTCAGCCCTCCCCGTCCCAGTCCTAACTAAATGAGCAGATACCAAAGCAAGAATCGGCTTCACTCAGTAGCAAAACCAGACTTTAGTAGCACAAGCAGAAAGTCACACAACCAGAGCAGAACGCAACACTGCGTCCCCAAACCCAGGAGACAGTCCCACCGAACACCCAACGAGCATGGGACAAAAAGTGCGAGGAGAACACCAAGCAGCAACCCCGCAGAACTCGGCCATGGAAGCCCCCCGGAAGCAAGCCCAGGACTCAGCCACCCCTCGAGGCGATCACCCATGAACCGACCCAAGCGCCAACACACCACAAGCCGCATACGCAGGCCCCACAGCCAACGCAGCCACCGACAGAGAGTAGCCCCAGAAGGCAGTAGACCGCGGCCAGCCAGCCAAAAGGTCACAAAAAAGGAAACCACCCCACAAAAAGGCACAGCACGAAGGAGCACACCTCCAGAGCCCGCCCAACGGCCAAACTGACAGAAAAACAGGTAATACCAGATCCCCCAAGCAGAGAAACAAGGAAGGAATCCTGGGAACAAAGGAAGGGTCAGGCCGCAGAACAACCCGAACAGGAAAAAAACGCAAAAAAGGGCTCAGAGCAAAGCAAGGAGCCCAACTCCCCCAAACCTTCGAGCCGAGGCAATAGCGACAAGTAAAGCACCTTGAACGTCAAAACCACAAAGACACCTCATGTAGAGTCCCTAAAGGAGCCAAGGAATGAAAGACCGGTCACAGGAGGAAACAACCCCATAACAACCGGGACACCAAGGTCCAGAAACTAAACCCAATGTCCGGCCTAGGACTTGAGAGCAGAAGGGCGCCCGGACTGCCGAACAAACCCAGCCACAGAAGGACGACACCCCAAGGCGACTAGGCTCAGCCCCACAACAGCCACCCCGCCAGCCGAAGGCAGACCAGACACCCCCAAGACAGAGGGGGAAATGACAGGGGACAAGGGCCCGCTGGCAACGCCCCACCGCCAACCACAACCACAGAGGGAACCAAGGCCACCAGGACAAACAAGGCCCGACCCAGCCCGACCTGCAGCAGGACCCGCGGAATCAGAGCAATCAGGGGAAAAGCATATAGCAGCCCCCCCCCCCTTGGAGAGGAGGTGCTTTCCGGGATGTATGGTTGTAGGCCCGGAAGGACAGGGCAACCACCCGCCAGACAGCGTCTGACCGAACCAGAGAACCAACACAATTCAAAGGCAAACCCTGGAGACGCAAACAGGATCACGTCCTGGACTCCAAACCAGGCCAGCAGGCCACCAAACACCACCTGCGTCCGGCACAACTCGGGCAGGGAGGGAAACACCCCGCTCAGGCGAGCCGCCAACGAGATCAAAAAACCCCCGGCAGATGCAAAGCCCTCAGGGACAACAAGCAGGAGACCGCCCACCGGGAGAACAGCAGAGCCAACAAGGCAAGGGAAGCCATCTACGCACTCCAACAGTGGTTGAAACAACACACCACCACCGTGCAGTCCGACCGCACCATCACGATCCTCCGGAGGAACCAAGGCAGAAATTGAGTCAACAATTCGAAGACATTCCCGCCACCAGCACAGAGCACAGCCCCCGCACCGACACCAGAGCCAACACCGTCCCCCAACCCAGGTCGCTAGTAACGGCCATCAGGACCAACCGCTCCCAGGACATAAAGGGCGAGCCCTGTAAGAGGCCATGAACCACCAGCCACCAGGACAACCCCAGGCCAATGTTCACCCCCCACCCCCGTAATCAACAGCTTGCAATCCAGAGACGCCGGATCCCAAAGACCCAGGACATGAGTCACCAGGGGGAACAAGAGCAAACGGGCCCAAGGACAATCACCACAGTAGCAGACAACAGTCCCAAACACGCAGCCGCCGACGAGCAGTGGAAGACTGAGCCCCCAACAACCACCTCAGTTCGCGCAACAGAGCCAGTCTGCGGGGCACCACAGGAGCCCCGGAGCAAGCAAAAAACCCACCAAGGGCGCCAACACTGCAGTAAACACCAAAGGAGAAGCAGACAGTCCAAAAGGCAATACCTAGAACCGGTAATGAACCACTCCCTCACCGAAACGTAGGAACCTCTGTGAAGTCTTATGTACCTGCACATGAAAGCAGGTAACCCGGAGAACCAGAGAAGCCAGGAAACCTCCCACCAACATGAAGGGAAGAAACAACTGAGGCGACACCATAATGAGGGACCGATGAGGGAGACAAGGTCACAGCCTTCAGAACCAGGACAGGACGGTAGTCCCTATATGGCTTCAAGATCAGAAACAGGAGTGCGCAAACCGGCCCCCCGACCCAGCCGACACACAGGCACTCACATCACAGCCCCTCGAGGAAACTAAGTCCCGAACACTGTCCAACAAAGCCCGAGACGTCATCAGAGAGCAGGGAACAGGGGTAGCACAGAACACATCCACAGGAGGAACACCAAACAAGATACAGTAGCCCAGCCGGACCACCTGCAGGACCCACTGACCACGAACGAACTCCTCCCAAACAGGAAAAAAAGACGTGAGGCGAACCCCAACTGGCACCCCCAAAGAACTCCTCACATAGACACCACGAGGAGGGACCAGAAGAAGAGGAAGCACCCCGTTATACCCCGGGACTAGTGGAAGGAAGGGACACCTTTTTAAAAGCACCATATGAACAGTTACCACCTTGGCATACTTTGAAAGCATCGGCAGGATTCAAACCCTTGTCTTGTATGAGCCTGTGCCAACAGAGGCACAAGACTTACCATTGAGCTATAGCTCCTTGGTCACGTGAGAAGAGCGGACCCGAGCCAACAACATCTGCCCACTGCCGAGTTTCCAAATAAGGCCTCTAATGGTGCCCCAAAAAGCTGAAAGCCCGCGAAGGGAAGCCACACCATGGCAGCCTACCTACCAGCAACGCCGTCCAAGGCAGAAGCCACAACCGCCCCAGAGCAGCCAGTGAGGCCCCAGCCGCTGCCGCCGCATCAAGGGACCAAAGGACAAATCCGCCCGGAAACGCAACTGCAGTTCCAACACGGACAAAGAGACAGAGGGATCTACATCCTGCAAGAGCTGCTCAGAAATACCCTGACAGACTTTCAGAAGCGACTGAACCAGATAGCTGGCGTAAGCCGCAGACCAAACTGCAAGACCAGAGGCAGCAAAGGATCGCTCCAAGGACCCTTCAACACTTTGGAGCCCAGGATAAGAAGGACCGCCTCCACGGACACCACCAGGCTCCGAGACGCCACACCAGCCAGCAGGGATTTTACCCCGGGAACATCACCACAGCCGGGAATACCTCAGCGAGCCCCAGGAAAGGATACCACTCTGCCAGAAACCAGGAAAAGGCCAGTTTTGCAACAACCTTCCCCACCCCATTAGCACATGTCTCACAGAGCAATGAAAAGGGAGGCATTCAGGCCCCAACCACAGGAAATAGGTGAACAAAGTCTACCGACTTTCCACCCACCAAGGGACCAGGGAACCCAAACTGCCCTGAACACGTAGCAGAACACCGTGAAGGTCAGCCATCTGAGACAAACCGACCCTTCCACCACTTCATCCGAAACCAAGTCCGGATATATGTCAGCAGAGGCCTCTGTACCACCACCAGGTAAGGAGCAGCGGAAGACCCAGCGAACAGCACCTTCACCACCCAGCGGAGCACACACACATCCGAACCTGGTCCATGATGTGAACAGGAGAACAGAGATGCAAGAAGAAAGGGCCAACCAGGGACCGCCACCCGGACCCACTGCCACAGGAACCAGTGCACACCCAGGGAAGTGCCCCTACACACAACCGAGAACCACGGCCCAAAATAAAAGGGAGTCCCCAACCAGAGAACACCAGTCGCCAACCCACACGGGGAAAGCGCGACCAAAGGACACAAACCAGAGCACAGCAGGGAAAAACGTTATTGCATTTCGGAATAGCGGTACAGAGCAATATTCTGCGAGAACCTTTCAGGCAGTAGTGAAGGGCATCATAATGTAGACGCAGAGCCCATCCAGTCTCCGAAATTCCCACCCAAGAGAGACAGAGCCGCACCGGTACGGGGAAACGGAAACCTCCAGCGGCACCAACAACAGGCAGCCTTACAATGAGAGGGCTCATAGGCAGTCACAGAACCGCGGGTGTCCACGAGGCAAAAACCGCCTCAATTAAACCAACTCTGTGTCTTGAGTCTCGCCTGATTATCAGAGAACAGCTCGTTAAACACTATTACCACGGAAGGTTTGAAACTGACGCATATAACTGCACCAGCAGTGCTCCTACCGCAGATTCCAATGAATCAAGCAGAGACAAGAGCCAAAAGAAGGGGGAACACGGGCTCGAGACGAGCACCGAGCCCCCGTAACAGACCTCCGAGGAGGAGCCAATCCGCCACGCCCCCGGCGCGCACAGAAAAGCCAGCCGCGCCGAACACACCTCCCCTCCCTCCCCGGGTGTTCCCGCTAGAGCAGGGAATGAACCCGGAAGAGGGGAAGCCGCAGCAGGGAGCCACTACCCCAACCAGGCAGTCCGGACCCCGTAACCCCATGGTCCCGCTAAAGCAGGGACTCCACCGTACATGTAAAAGACAGGCACTTAGGGGATTAAAAAACGGCCGCCGAGCAGACCGTTTCACACTTACCCTAAAGGAGGCACCGTTCCAGCAACCCCCACGTAGTCTGCCCGGAAGTAATCCGCAGAAAAAACAGACAGGATGTGGATAGGCGGGTCACTTGATTATATGCCTCAGGGTGTGGGTGTGGCCTGGAGGGAAGGGATGGGTTTTTAGTTGCTTGGGAGTTTCTGGTGGGAGGAGCTATGCTCATTTAGTTAGGACTGGGACGGGGAGGGCTGACGAGGAGGTAATGCTGAGATCCATGACTCTGATAGCAGTATCTCAGAGGTGAGGAGGAGACATCACTTAAAGTCTGTGCATCTTGCTGGAGAGCTTTGGGTCTGCCTGTGGCCTTGTCTGCTATGAGAGGAGCACTTGAGGGTGTTGGAATAGACTGCTGAAGGAGGAAAAGCCTGGCTGCCATGCCAGAGTGTGGGGCAGCCCAGAATAAACGGACTGAAAAGGAGAGTGAAAATGGTGCCAGCCTAAGCCTGGAGGGGGTCTCCCAGCCTCCCAAAAAGGTTACAGAACAAGCCAAGTCAGCCAAGTAAATGTCACCCTGTAAACGTCACCCAGTGTGACTGTAATGTGTCTGCCCTCTGCCAGAATCCGGAAAACTGATCCTGACTCGGCAGCAACGTCAAGATCAGAGACATCGGACAGCACCGCTGGGAGGATTCCTATCAGGGAGGGGCCTTGGGTTGCTGCCAGACCTGTGCTGTTCCCATTTGGAGCCACTCTACTAAAGTATCAATGCTGAGAGTCCGAGGAGGCAAGCCACCAGTCTGCACCATAGGGAGCTGCAAGCAGGACTACTCGACCATGCTCCAGCCATCGGCCGCTCTGCACTTGTGTGATCCAAGCACTCGACCCACCAAGTAGCTTGAGCTGAATGAACTTAACATATTCGTGTGTCCTCCTCCTCTAAAACGTCAGTGTGTTGTTTAACCCAGGCAGGACCGAATAGCCCTACAGAACCTTTGCAATTAGAGCTATATGAACTGGACTACAAATTACACAAACAGGGAAGCTGCCTGTACCTTATATTGTCAAGTTCACATTTATATGAGACATAGAGTAAAATGCACGAAGTTCCAGTAAAAACTCCCTTATTTAACAATGATGATAACAAATATTTGCAAGTTGTTGCGACTGAAAGAAACTGCGACTCAATTATTTGTGCTTTTTCTGTGAAATAAACCTAGTCGAGAAAAACAAACTGCTCTATGGCATTTAGATGATGTCAAACTGAAATACCATTGAAAACTGCACTACACCCACAAAATCTATTTCCAAGGCAATTCGTTGAAAATGTCCCCCTGAGTAAGAAAAAGACAATGTATTAATGGACTGTGAAGCTTTCTCTGGCTCAGAGTTGGCTACTCACTCTGAAGAGAGTCAATAAGACCGAAATGCATTAAGGATTTTTCATTCTAATCCATACATTCAGATGCAGATGTTTCCATTTCAGGGTGCATTGCACTGCTTGATTGGGGATCAACTCATTAGCTATTGGCGTTGTGATTGTGAACCAGCAAAAGACTTAACAGTTATTACTCAGAACATTTCCTGCAATTTCTTGGAAGTGTACCTCTCCTAAGAATAAGAGTTTATTACTTATGCATGCGCACTCAAAAACATTCTGAACCACAAAAATATCTTGCTGTATCTAAATAAAATACAGCCTAATTGTAAACTATCTTTACAAGCGATGGTGCTTTAACTCAACAGAAGAGCAGTATTCCTGTTGCTGTTTTCAATGATCCATCATAAAGTCTGGTGCTTGTAAGTGTGCGTAAGTGCCACATCATGATTTGAAATATATGTCCTTTTACATACTTCCCCCATCAATTGTGTTTCTGATGCTCTAGACAACTACACTGAATTTTCTACAATTGTTTATCTCCCTCTTTCTGTGAATTCAAGTTATTTTCTTTCATAAAAAGGATCTTCAGGATATTTGTATCCGAAACAGCAAACTCACAATGCCATGCAAAGGTGTATGCAATGACGTACTATTTGGTGTATCATACATTGGGACTGGGATGAGATTTATGCAGTGTAAAACAAGATACGTTTTCCAAGGATTTTCGAATATTCACAAGGGGAAATTATAAAGAATTTACATGGCCTTGGGCAATGTCCTTGATTTTCTCCATTCTCGGAGTTACTCATACAAGGGGGTATTGAGAACTCCAGGGGTGGGGAAAATCCACGCCAATACCACTGGACACTGAGATCGTCTAAGAAATAAAGAATTCCAGGGGGAATTTGTAATCCTCTAGTAAGCAGCAGCGGCTCCTCTGCAATGGAGGAGTAGCGTCACCCCCCCCCTGCCAGCAGCCTAAAAAATGAAGAATAAAACGATAATAAACCCTTGTTTATTATTGTTTTATTTTTCTTCTTGGAACTGAGGCTTGGGGCGGGGCCAGGGGGAAGACAGGCACTAGGGGGGGTGTTTTGCACTGTTATCCGTGCGCATGATGGTTGGGCCAGCCGTATCAGGGCAGCCAAACCGCCATCCGCAGTGAAGCTCTCTCCAACCTGAGCTGTGTTGCTGGGTGGAGAGAGTAGGCACAGGCTCCCAGTCTAGCTGGGAGCGCAAATCAAGGGCACTCAGGCCAATCCTGACGCTGCTCTCATGCTGCCAGCAGCATGAAAGCAGCGTCAGGATTGGCCGCAGTGGCCTCGGGGGGCCTGTGCCTGCAGTGGAGAGGAATGCGGTGCTGCAATGCGGCAGGTAAGTATTTTTTTGTTTTTCTTTATTTGTCTCGTCATCCGTCCGCCCCCCCCCTTTATCCCCCCGCCCTGCCACTTGATAGAGATACCGGCTGCTACTGCTGTTAAGTCTCCATTTTTCCCTGGGTTTGCCTTCAACAGACTTCAAAGGTTATGGTAACATTATAGTTAGGTGAAATGTTCAGTAACAACATAGGGGCCGATTCCGATCTCGGCCGGTAGGGCTCCGAATAGGATTCGGCTTTACCGGATCCGATTCGGAGCCCTGTTTCCCGACCGAACCGTACGCGGGTCCGGCCGAGCGAGTACGATGCGAATTCGCCGACCGACTCGTCCGGGCGACCCGACCGCTCCGACCGACTCGTACCCGGATCGTACCGCTCCGACCGACTCGCTCGGACACGATTCGCACCGCGCAATGGAGACGTTTTCCGGCCGGGTAAGTACGATGCGCACCTCGACCGCTCCGACCGACTCGCGCCGTCCGACTCGAACTCGCTGTCGGAGCCGTACTTTGGGGGTCCGTGTCGGACCCCCCTGTACGCGTACCCGTGCGAGGCGCACACAGGGGGACCCATGGGTCCCCCTACCTGTGCGTGTACGCCGCGAGCGCTCGCGGCGTACTCGCTGTAGGGGCGCCCTTGTCCGCCTCGCACCCATTGAGGCAATGGGAGCCCGCGTACGCGTTGTACGACCGGCTCCCATTGAGTTCAATGGGAGTCCGACCGACTCGTGTCCGGTGGCATACGAATGCATCGGACTCGTTCGGTCGGACTGCACGGGTCCGATTCGGTCGGAAATCTCTCCGGGTCCGGCTCGGTCGGAGAGATTTCCGGCCCGAATCGGAATCGACCCCATAATGTTTTAAACTCTAAAAACCACAGAAATTCACCAGTGATAGTTATCTCAAGTAACTATAACTCGTGCCCTAAGGTAACTATAACTCACACCCCGCCGTGCACAGTTTTCTCATCAATATTTTCACTGCAAATATTGCAGTGATATTATCAATGATGTGATAGAAGATGAAATGAGTGATTTTATATGTAAGGTAATTAGCAGTGCATGTCAAGGGCGTGAGTTATAGTTACCTTAGGGCACACATTTTAGCTACTTGGGATAATTATAACTATAACTTGTGAATTTCTGTGTTTTTTAGAGTTTAAAATGTCACGTTGTTACTTAGCATTTCACCTCACTATAACGTTACTTTAACCTTTGGTTTTTTTCAGTAAATTTATAGATTTTTTTAATGTAAAGTAATATTTAATTATGATCGGTAAAATCAATCTCCTGCCGTCCACGGCCTCTAGTCATGCCCAAACCCATGCTGTGCTCGGCCAAAGGCAGGGCAGGGAAACAGATCAAAAGACCGCTCCCATCGGGTGGAAGCATTTTTCAAGTTCCCGCCTGCAGGGAGCAGATTTGGTGTTTGCTCCTGCTTCGCAGGAGGTTTGAAATTGCTCCCACCAAACGAGAGCAAATGCAGGTTTCCGGGCCTATGCAGGCAGGGATACCGCTATGTCCCGGGGGTAGGCTCCCCGAGACATAGCCTGAGAGCCTTCGGGCTGAAATCAGCCTGGGGAGGGGGCCATGTGCCCACATACCTCAGAATATAGAACCAGGCCCCGGGGGATGAGGTCCTTGAGGCTGAAAGCAGTCTGGGGAGGGGGGCCACATGCACCCCTCCCCCAAAATATAAACATTTCTTCCCCCTGGGACCTGGCCCATCCGGGGGCTTAAGAAAAAACAAGAGCTGTAGAACACACTTGTTTTTTTAATATTATTTTGCCACGAATTGGCGGATCCTCTGAGAATTCCAGCAAAATTTAAAAAAAAAACATTTTTGGTCCCAGGCGGTGTCCCTCTGGGACTCCACCTCCAGGCCTTGGGGGTCTAGGTATTCGTACCCTGCCCCCTTGTGTCTTTTTTTAAATTATTTCTCAGTTCTCGGGACCCCCCACTTCCTGGATGAGGGGGTGGCAGATCTGTTGAGATCTGCAGAGCCTCAGCGTCTCTAGATATAAAACGTTTTGGAGCATTAATTGCTAGAAAACTACTGAACGGATTTTTACCAAAATACACCAGCTCTTTCTGGACCAAAATCTAGCTTTCTGCCAAATTTGGTGTAATTCTGTTCAGCTGTTTGGCTGTAGTCATGTCTATAATACATATGGCAAATTGCTTTTGGAAAACACTTTTTGGGAACCCCCCTTTTTCTCGGGCCCACGCTTGACAGATCACCCTGAAACTTTCCAGACGGGCATTCCTGCCTCACAAGGCTGAAGGCCATGCACCACGGAGGTGGGATAAATGTATGGTAATTAAATATTACTTTACGTTATAAAAAACCATAGAACATCACTGAAAAAAACAAAGGCTACAGGGACGTTATAGTTGGGAAATACAATTTAAAAAACTTTAGAAATTCACTAAAAAAACAAAGGTTATAGGGATGTTATAGTTAGGTTCACATTTTACATGCACAACACCATAGAAATTCAGCAGTTATGAATGAATTAAAAATGTACTAGGGAAAAGACTCTCAGTTATATATCTAGGGAGTTACAGAGTGAAGAGCCAAGTTTTCAGTGCGTTTCTAAAGAAGGAAATGTGTCTTCAAAATAGAGACCTGTCACAGAAGGGAGTTCCATAGCTTTGTTGTCTCAACTATGAAGGATCTACCTCCCCATCCTGCCTTCCAAAATTTGGGGACAACTACCAGATTTCGATTCTCTGAGCGAAGTTGTCTGGTAGGGACGTACCACTGGAATATAGATCTCATTGCTCTAGGACCTGATCCATATAAAGCCCTGTGAACAAGGCCCAGGGCCTTAAGCATAATGCGCTTTCTCACAGGTAATCAGTGCAGCTTGATTAGTTCACCCTTACTCGAGAACACTTTGGGACGCACTGGCGTACTCGCCCTGTGACAATACTGCACACCAGACGGCTTATCTCGCTACTTTATCTGTCTTAGTCGGCACTCGGACTATGAGCACGATTTGAAGTTTTGATCAAAGGAATACAGACTAGATTATTTTTAGAGCCGGAGAATTTTCAGATTGGAGAATTAATTTTTGTATATGATACGAAGACAGCTATATACCCAACCGGGTCGGAATTATCACCGGTGGAGAGATTGGGAGTTTTGATATGAATGCAGAAAAGCCCTGAAGAAGTCAAGGGGTTTTTTACCCACTGACGAAACGCGCGTTGGCTGGTCATGCAAGAAAATCCACATTAAATGAACTACAACGTTGCCAAGATTTGTTTCTCTTCTATGAAATTTAAGAACAGAGCTATATATCTGTTTTACTGATTGCGTGTGCATTGGAACTTTATGTGTAAGCTTGATTAGTTTGGCTGAGACTGACTGGTACTTAGGAATGTCTAGTATCAATCTGGCTGCTGCATTTTGTACTGTTTGCAACTTGATTAAAGCTGATTTGTTTATGCCCAGATAGAGCGCATTACAATAGTCAAGCCTGGATGATATGAGAGCAATAGCCACTTTTTTATGTGCTGATATTGGAATGAATGGAAAAACTCTATGGAGGATCCTAATGATGCAGAAGCAGGTGAGAATGTGTGATTAAACTGCCAGTCAAAGGCCACATTTGTGTCCACAATCAACCGTATTAGTAGTAGTAGTATCATTATTATTATTATTTTTAGTATTATTAGTAGTAGTAGTAGTAGTAGTGATTGTCATTGTAGTAATGGTGGTTGTGGTAGTAGTAGTGGATGCAGTAGTAGCAGTGGTTGTTTTACTGGTCCTACTGCTTTTAACAATAAAAATAATAACCCCAATGATGGTGATGAAAATAATAATAATAATGATAATGATTATGATTGATAAGGAACTCAAATTCAAGGACCAAGTCAGTAAAGTCACATCTATCTCCTTTTGTGCAATAAGACTAATCAACAAGATTAAGAAATATATACCAGAAGAACTTCTAAAAACAGTGACTCTGGCGTTGGTCCTCTCTCGTCTGGATTATTGTAACAGTCTCTATCTTACCATTAATTCAGGCCTAATTAACAGGCTGCAGATAGTACAAAACGCGGCAGCACGGCTAATTTTAAAAATTCCCAAAAATGTATCGGCGAGAGAAGCCATAAAAAATTACATTGGCTTCCAGTCAGGCAGAGATGTAAATTTAAAGTCCTCTGCCTGGCATTTAAATCACTACATAATCAAGGACCAACACAATTTAGGAACAAACTAAAATGGTATGTCCCCAATAGAACCTTACGGTCAGGAACGGCCAGGAACATGGCAACCACCCCCTTCAAGAAGGCCACTTGGGGAGGTAGGAGCCTTTTTAGATCAGCAGCAATGCTGTGGAATACGTTACCTATTACCCTAAAAACAGCACCCTCCTTGATGAGCTTCAGGAAAGGTCTGAAAACGTGGCTTTTCACACAGACCACCTGAAGGAACTCATCTGATCACTATCTGTACTAATGTTCTCCTGTTCTCAGTCTGTCCACAGCGCCAAGACGCCTTCGGGCATTAGCTGCGCTTTACAAATTTAATTTCAATTCAATTCAATTCAATGATGCTAATGATAATAATAATACAAAGAAGAACAAGAAGAAGAGGAGCTTGTTACTCATTAGTGCCTCATGCCTCAATTCTGTTGTTTCTGCTTTACCCATTAGGCTAACAGTGTTGGACCATTGGTTATCCCACTATTGGTTTCTTATTACCAGATCCCAAATCCTGCTAATATGACTACATATGGCTTCACTTTAGACCCAGGGCACCTAACAACATTGTAATTGCCTTTCTGGCCACCTCACCATTCTCTGGTAGCCAGAGTTCCATGATATACCCAATACACAGATTCAGACAGTTTTTATTTGATTTGGGTCTGTCTTAGTAGACAGACACTCACCCAGGGCCTGATTACGAGTTTGGCGGTGGGGGAGAGGACTGCCATGCCGGTGGCCCGCTTCCGTACCTGTGTGATGGGGCCACCTGCCAGATTAAGAGTGTTTCTTGTGTCTGGCAGGCTTTTTTGGTGCTTCCAAAACAGTGCCTCTGAAAATGAGCACCACAATGGGAGCACCCAAAAAGTTCCTCCACTGCATGGACTGTAAAGTCCATGCCGTGCAGGAACTGGGGTGCATGCACACAGGGGGGCACTTGCTGTGCCCCCCTGCATGCACACGAGGGCCCTGAGGCAACAGGGGGCTCTGTAGGCCCGCTTTGTTTCCTCTCTGGCACAGTTTTCATGGAGGAGGAACCGCCATGAAAACTGTGGCGGAGAGGAAACTCGTAATATGCTTAGCAGGACCACCGTGGTCCTGCCAAGCATATTGCTGCCTCAAGACAGCTGTTCCACCACCAGGGAACGGCAGTTCCCTGGTGGCTGCGGCGGTCCGACTGCCATAGTTGTAATAGGGCTGTCAGAGCACCGGTGCAGCGGTGGCTGGACCGCTACCGCCATGCCCCCACAAGTCTGGCGGTCCTGGGACCGCCAGACTCATGATTTGGCCCTCAGATTCCTCTTTTAGTAAAAGTTGTGGAGGCAACACAAGACAAATACTCTGTGAGATCCTGTAGACTATAAGGAGTAACTCAAATCCACTATACTCCAAAAAGCATTATACTAATTTCCAATACATGTTCTGCAGTTACTGGTCCAGTCTGCACTGGTTTACATTAGTCAGTAATATATGGCTATGAACAGCACTTTACTGTAACGGGCATTTCATTAATATAATGGCACTCCGGCTTTATTATTAAACTACTGCCAAATTCTCTTTCCATGTGTTGTAGTAAGCATCACCTTATGCTATTGGGGATCACTGTGTCTTACTGTCAAGTGCTGTGTCATTCTTGAGAGCATCATGTAATGCTATTTAAAACTAAGTAATATTATTTTTGGTTAATTCACATTTGAAAGCTGTTTAAACAATACTAAACATCATAAACAACATTGTTTTTTGTTAATGCATATTTGAAAGCTGTTTAAACAAGAATTGACAAAGCCATAATATTCTCCTTTTCAATGGTTCAAGTAGCCCCTTTGTAACTAGACACATGCAGAGCAAAAACAGACAATACATGTAGAGGTATGAGTGGGCACAATAAAAATTCACATGCAGATACCTCTGCACATACAGACGTGATGCTAACAACACAGACAGAAAAGCTTTACCAAGTAGTACTAGTATGTACCTTTAGATTTTCTAGGTAATAATGGACAACATCAATCTGTACAGTAGAGGTCGGATTTGAAAAGCATTTTTGCTGTCAAGCGTTTTGCAGAATCGGGCTGTTTGTGATTGCAAACATGATTTCTTGTGTGCAAAAACAAAATTGCGATTCAGTGTCAAGTTACAAAATCGCAATTTGGGTAACAACCCAATTCGGATTTGGTAATTGCAAGGGGCGTATTTAGGGTGGCCCTTCCAAATATCGAATCTGAAAGGTAGTAATGTTTTGCAACTGGAATCCAATCACAAAACAATAATACTTCACCAACTACAGAAGTGTAGCAGTATTGCATTCGCAAACCGGAAGGGATCCCATGAGGACCCCATCCCCTTTATGAAAATAAAAAAAGTTGGTTTAAGAGGAGGCAGTGGTCCACAGCGTCTTCTTAAACAAACAAGCAAAAAAACAAAGAAACTTTTCTCGTTAAATGCAGTCCTGTTCCTTAAAGGGGAACAGGCTGCATTAACAAAAAAAGATTGCTTTATTAAAAACCAATTGCAGACATGGTGGCCTTTTGACCCCAGCAGATCACTATCCCTGTGATGATCACGATCCTAGTGGGTCTCAATTTGCGGCCCACCTCATTATTATTAATGAGGTATGTCAAATAGTGACCCTCTAGGAATTATTTTTTTGCAAACTGACCTATTAATACATAGAGGTTCTAAAAGGAGGAATTATTACCATCACTGGTACCACTCCAATAATCTACACTCACAAAAAGGTAACCGAATGGTGTCTCCAACCCAAGATCGGGAGTAAGAGAAAGGGAAAAACACATTCATGTGTTTAAGACGAGAACCCTCACTCACCCTAAGGTGACATACTTCATCATTGGGTTCCCCCGTAGGAGAAGAGCGTGAGGTGTTTTATGTCATCCAATGTAGGGCCAAGTACTACCTCCTGGTGGACAAGATTCATCTTTATTAGTGTCCCCAGTGGATAGATTAAAATAAGCTCAGTGAAAATAGGGATATGGATATTCCCTATTAGGATCAGGTTGACATGTTTCTGCCTTGATAGACCGGAAAGGTGCTTGGCATTCCTCAGGACCGTTCTCTATGTCACTCTGCTTATATTGTGCAAAAAATAGTTTTAAAATAGGTTACCATACTTTTACTGGTATGGCAATACTCTGTGGTGCCAGCTTGTAGTCAGGTCCACATTCTGTAACGATATAAGAACACACGTCAAAACATCGTATGCATATTACAAGGTCCCAGTATACACAAGAAACCAGTGTCCCTCACCAGCACTGCAAAAGTGTGTAAATACAAACATTATAATGTAAATAGTCTCACCAATTCGAAACTATAAGTCAACAACCACCTTCATAAGTCCTTTCGTAGTAGGTATCATGATCCTATAGGTATAACATTTTAAAAATTTCAGTTACACATTGTCAGACAACAGTTTCCCAGTCGTCTCCACTTTTTCGGTCTGGCTATCACTGCTCTTAAGATGTGGGTCCTGTCTTATCAAAACCCTGTTTCACGATAGTTAGAAAGCACTAAATTATAGGTATATTTCCATCTCCAACTTGCTAGTATAACATGGCAACTTCAGTGTTGCTACTTAACACATCATCTCTATCCATCACAGTATTCAATGAGCATATAGTTAAACAGTGAGGTGTAGCATATAACAGTATTTCAAACGTTGTACCTTGCTCACTCTCTATTTATTGTGTGCAGATTCCTGGGTAGGGCTCGGGATAGCTAACTAATAATGTGGGGATTAGCCTAGTAAAAACCTTCTCACCACTAGCGACGAGCTTGCAGTGCGTCGTTAATAGCACTCGTGAAAGTAATCACGCAAGTTCGTTGTCCCAATATGTGTGCGAGCGGCAGTGATTTAATGCCCACCTGACAGTAATCCACCCATGCGTAAACCGCAGGCAGGGCGTTCTTAATGCCATATCGTGTACACGTCAAGCCCCGATCTCAAATAATTACATTATGCGCTTCCCTTTTTACGGAGTGTACTAACAGATAAACAGCCTTCGTGTGGTCTGCCAAGCAGCAAATACCTCTCCGCTCTCCATCTCAATCTAGCGCACAAAATTACACCTGCAATGTTCAAAGTGAACTTGCTTGAATTTACATATTTCTAGGTGTCACAGTCACACGCGGTTGCGCTACGCTCACCAATGCTACCTTTACCGAGTCAATACATGGGTTACGTGTCTGGTGGTGTCTCACCTTGTAACCTGTCTCCTACCGCATTTCTGAAAGGCTGGGGGGAGAACACGTTCTCAGGACCTCGATTTAAGACTGGACAGACGGAAATGTTCACGCGGTCCATTTCCGGTCACAAGGGTGCTGGGAAATGCAGTTTTCTGGCCGTGATTCTCTGATTACGATGTTAAAGTCAGCTTACTGGCTCTCACATATGCATATTCTGTAGTCAATCTTTATGATATTTCCAATTAAAAGAAAAGGTAGTGGTATACTAAGTCCAATAGAATATTGACTACTATGTGTGCAAATCACAATGTACGTCCAAATTCACAGTTGATGGATATTATTTTTAATCTCATGGTGGGTCTATTGTCAAAAAATCTCTAGTTGAGATGCCCTAAACAGGGAAAATGATCAAGGTACAGCTTGCACGTGAGACACAATTGAAATCCAAATGTGAAATGTGATCACATCAGTGGTCTATACGTTGTTATGTTAATACATGTGGGTAAGTCATCCCTTTCTTCAACCACCAAAGACATTACAGTGAACACCATGGGATGTCATCATTAAGTCCTGTAGTATGACTATTAGTGCAAAATATCCAACGTTGTTCCCTCCTGAATAGGACTCTCTCTAATGGACCCATCAATGTATCATATTTAGGTTTGTCTATGATCACCCAAGACAAATCATCCTCTGTGTGTGCCAGTATCAACAGGACCACGAGCACTATTGTCTTGAAGGGAATTTCAGCACAAGGGGAAATAACCGTCAACCTCCCAAAGACACCGTCAAGGAAACGTGTACCCCATTTTATTCTTCGTCGTAACGTCAGCTCTAGCTCATTTCTATAAACAAAAGTGCGTGCATGCATGCCAATAGACCCGACGCAGGCGGGAGACTCCCGATTTTTGAAGCAAAAAATGGCTTACAATTGTTTGTTTCCCGTCTGAAATTCCCTTTGTTTCAATAGAAGTCAGTGGGGGAAATACAACCTCCTGATTATTTTGTTAAAATCTCCTTCTTTCCTCTTCTAAAATGTTGGCATCATGCGCCATGCTGTGTGACCGTTTTCCCCTCAGTCAAGCTATGCGTAGCAATGTTCCTTCGGCTACAGGGCATAAACAAGCATTGGCATAGCCAATAGGTCTCGCCTTTGGGACCTTATAAGTATTTAGTTATGCAGCACAATATCCTTGGTGCAACAACATCAACTGTTGCATGGCTAAACACTTATAAGGTCCCAAAGGCGAGACCTATTGGCTATGCCAATACTTGTTTTAAGTATCTACTGCACAGATCATGAAATTGTTGTGCCTGTGACGAGTGTTTATTTTTGATTTATGCTAACGCCACACAGTTGAGGAACAGTACTCTTCCTTCAACCTTGTTCTGCTTTCTTGCTTACTATCGAGCAATAGCTGAGAACTAACCATTTAGAAATCAATCTAAGTAATACAAAGATCATGCACGCGCACATTCCATTTCACAGCCTAGCCACCTCTGTTACAGAAAAATGGAAGTTGGAGGTGAGGATATTTCTGTATGTCCATGATGAGACATGCTGCGGCATGTAAAGTTCCCTGATGGGGTGCCCCTGTGGAGTCATGGAAGCTGTGGAGCAGGACAGGTGAATCATTCAAATGCAAAAATAGGAGGCTAGATTGCGTTTTGTATTTGCTTTCCATGTAGAGCATTTTCACCTTTTAAGCAAAGAGACCTTGTACCAAGCAATCTCAGTTTTCTTGGTGAGGTGTGCCTTGAGGGTGAGGCCAGTACCAAGGTGAATCCGAGTGACTTGTCGAAAGCTAAGCTTTTCACTCCGTCCAGTTTTATGTTGTCAAGCCAGGTTTGGACTAGGTGCTGTTTGCTATTGTTGACTAATAGGAGGAATTCACTTTGATGAGGTTGGTTTGAGGTAGGTCCTGGACATCCGGGTCTCGATGAAGTGCAGGTAGACCTTAAGGCAAACGTTGTCTAGAGTGAAGGAGATACCAAGATTTGTGTGTTGTCAGCATGTTGATGGATTTTCATTATTTTTCATCAGTTAGCAAAGTTCCAAGTAGTTCAATGAAGAGTTTCAAGATAATGGAGGATAAGTTTGATTCTTGGGAACTCCACAGGTGAATGGGAGCATCTGGGACCCGGAGAAGTCTATAAGGATAAATTAGTGTTCAGGGGCATAACAGAGGACCCCAGAGCCCCTGTGGAGTTTGGGGCCCCCAGAGTTCCTTGTTTTAGAGGGACCCCCACAGCCCTTAAGATATGCCATTGAATGCCCAGCAGAATATGTGCCATGGAATTGAATGAGAAACAATTAAGCAATCTGAAAGCAACTAAGTATTTCCAATCAAAAAGAAACAGAACTGCAACACTGTTAATTAAATATTGCTGGCAGGCATAGGACCATCAAAAAGATACCCCTTGTCTTTGATTGTTCATGGAAGGTGTGTAATGGAGGTCCCTGCAGCCCATGCAGCGCAGGGGGGGGCCCAAACCCTTTAGGGTGGCCTCCAACCTTTAGGGTGGCCCAACTGAGACAAAGACCAATGAATATATGTGTGATCTAGAAGACGCCAGGGGCCCTCGTCACACTCTGCAGGGGGAGCGGCAATCATTTTGCGTTATTCACAGCTGGTTTTTATTCGAGTGTCAGGAGGAAAACAAGTGCATTCCATTCAGGACTTCAGGGTGTGGATGAGGTTGGAATGGGATTGCCAATGGTGTTAAAGGCAATCCAAAGGTGCAGCAGTATAAAAAAGCATGGATCATGTTTATCTGTGGTCAGGAGGACATTGTCCATGATTAGTAAGATTGCTAGTTATGTACTTCAGTGCGATCTGAAGCTGATTGGTAGTCATGTAGGAAATTGTTTTCATTGATGGTATCTCAGTGTTGTATGTAAACTGTTTTTATTATGCTGTTGATAAAGGGTAGGTGAAAAATGGGCAGGTAGTTTCTGACTTTATCAGGGTCTAGTGGGAGTTTCTGCAAGAGAAGGAATTGCCTTTGGCCTAAGAGGTATCCAATATTTTATTACGGGACTCATTAAGAAAATGATTGTATATCCGAGCTACCTTAATTTGGTGCAATAATGAAGGTGGTACAATCAAAAACCTAATGATGGCTGAATCATCAGTGTAGATAGCTGTTGGACTTGGCCCTTTTTGCAGGGTTATTCCCAAACTTTTTGCTTTTTCCTCCTATTTTTTCCTGACCTGTTGTTGTTGGTTTTAGGACTCTGAGCACTTTACCACTGCTAATCAGTGCTAAAGTGCATATGCTCTGTGTAAATTGTGAACATGATTGGTTATCCATGATTGGCATATTTGACTTACTGGTCAGTCCCTAGTAAAGTGCACTAAGTGTGCCAGGGCTGGTAAATCAAATGCTACTAGTGGGCCTGCAGCACTGATTGTGCCACCCACATGAGTAGCTCTGAAAAGGTAACTCAGACCTGCCACTGCAGTGTCTGTGCGCAGTTTATAACTACCATGTCGACTTGGCAAGTGCACCCACTTGCCAGGCCCTAACCTTCCCTTTTCTTACATGTTAGTCACCCCTAAGGTAGGCCCAAGGTACCCCTGTGGGCAGGGTGCAGTGTATGTGAAAGGTAGGACATGCCCTGATGTGTGTGGCATGTCCTGATAGTGAATTACTGCCAATTTTGTTTTTCACTATTGTAAGGCTATCTGTCCCCATAGGAAAGCATGGGAGGTAATTTATAACATCTTAAAAATATAACTTACCATTGGGACCAGATAGGAAAATAAAGTTTAGTATGCCTGAACTCAGAATCTAAAGATGCATCTTTTAGGAAAGGTGATTTTTACATTCTGAGTTTGAAAATACCACTTTTAGAAAGTGGCTATTTTCTTGTTCAACCATCCTGTGTGCCTCTGCCTGTTTGTGGATTGACTGTCTGGCTTTAGAGTGACAGGGGCTGGGTAGGTGCAGTGGTTCCAGGAGTCTGGATGAGTAAGCACTAGGTTGAATGGGCCTGAACTGCATTTGGAGTGGTGGGAGGAGTAGCACCTGTAACTGAATAGGGCTGTGCCTGCCTTCCACAATGCTGGCTCCGGACCCCTGCGGTGTGTCTGGAGCCAAGGCTCACACTGACAATGGATGTTGTTGTGCACTTGCAGAGTGCCCCCCAGAACTGGTTTGAACTGGGCTCAGAGCCCCTTGCACAAAGAGAACAAAGACATTTTGGGGTATAAGTATCAGACCCAAAACCCCAGACTTTTAGACTACTTCCGGAATCAAGAGCAACCTTTGCCAAGGAGAAGAGCTGGAGAAACTGAGGAGAAATACTGCCCTTGCTGTGTGTCTGGTGTTGGCCTGCAGTTGCTGTTTCTGCCAAGGAAAGGAGAAGGACTTTGCTGTGTGCTGTGTCCCCTGCATGAGGAAAGTCTCCAAGGGCTTGAGTAGAGCTTGCCTCCTGTTTTGAAGTCTCAGGAACACAAAGAATTCACCCCAGCTCCCCTGAACTTCCTTGCTGGGAGTTCTGACCTGTCAGGAGTGCCTGTGGCTGTGTGTGGCCTCTGGAGGTTGTTTCTGCTACTGGGAGCTGGAAAGCAACGCAAAAACAAGAATCGACGCATCAAGGGATCGCAACTGAAAAGGTCAACATAGCGGCGCTCGCTGCCACCGCATCGTTCGCCAACGCATCCCGGATTTCCACGCATCGTCCCTGTGCGGCAAGTTTTCCCCAACACATCACCCGCGGATCGGAGTCGTCTCAGAATCAACGCATCGCTTCCCCTTACAGACCGGACCCAACGCATCGCGCTCCCCTGTGTACAGCGGAACTGTCACATCGCATCCACGAAGGTCTCAGGAACTACGCATCTCTTTGTTTTTCGACGCCTCTCATCGCTGCAGCTGTTTGGCTTGGTGAATTTTGTCGCAACAACAGGTACTTTGCAAGAAATCACGCATCCATAGTTTTCTATGGATTCAGTTGCTAAAACCTTTTGGAAGTCATTTTTCTTAATACTTGTATGTTGGATTTTTGTCGTTTTGGTCTTGTTAAGTGTAGATAAAGATACTTTATTTTTATAAACTGGTGTGGTGTCCATTTGTGGTGTTATCACTGTGTTACTGAGAGTGTTGGTACAAATACTTTACACATTGCCTTTGGGATAAGCCTGTCTGCTCGTGCCAAGCTACCAAGGGGGCGAGCAGGAGTTATCTAAAGTGTGTATCCCCCTTAGCCTGACTAGAAGCAAGGGTCCCTATTTGGACAAAGGTACCTACCTCTGCCAACTAGAGACCTCCATTTCTAACAATAGCAAAATGATTACATGAAAATGACAGGACCATGTTTCACCTGCCCCTACTTCAACAAACTGGATATTAGTCTGAGGGATAGTGCCCCAAAAATGCCTATCCACAGAGCATAAGAAAGTCATGATCAATGCCCAACACTCTTGTTGAGGATGCTTTCTGTGTACCACCATGGCAGACAACTTCATTTAGCAGGTTTTAGCATGCTTGTCCTTCTCAATTGACAGTATTGGTAAAACCAATTAATCTGACTCATATAATGCATGGAAACAAAGTTGCACATGCAGATACACATGTACACAGACATCTGCCAAACTGACATGCACATCAAAAGACCAACATGTATCCATAAACATACACATCAACAACATACAGGAACAAATGCAGACAGACCAACAGACACACACTCACTAGCACACACAAACATACCAACCAGCATTCGTATTTCTTCAAATAATGACACAAATTCACAAGCAGGCACCATCAATGTAGAAACACCTGCAAGCACTAAAACACACACACAAACCCATTTACATATTAAATACAAATATCGGGCCTCATTTACAACAAAATGATGCAGGGCCGAGCGGCAAGCCATTTTGCTGCGCTGAGCTGCATCATTTTAAAAGCACAGGGATGCGTTGTATTTACAAGAATATGACGCATCCCTGTGCTTTACCCTGTGCTGGTGCACAATTGGCTGCCATGTGCCAATGCAGGCACCCTTGAACATGGTGCAAGGGTGCCTGCATTGTGGAGATTATTGTTTTTGTGCAAGAAGGGACACCTTCTAGCACAAAAACAGTCATTGATGATGGTTTCCTCTTTTTATGTGTGCTGCTGAGTGCAACACGTGTAGAAAGAGGAAATAAACGAGGAGAAATAAAATTATTTCTCCCCATTTTGCCTCTTTAGGCCTTCCCTAGGGAGGCGTAGGATTCTGACTCATTCCCAGGTTTCCGAAATGTTGTAAATCTGGGAATGCCACAGAATCCACGGGTGTTGCGTGGGAAAACCCACAGCAACACCCATGGCACGCCCCTGTCATGCAAAGTGATGCTTGAATAGCCACGCAGGGTGGCTCTGCCTGGCCTTGTAAATATGTGCCAGCACACTGCGCCGCCAGAGCATCAAAAAAAGCGCTGCACAAGCAACGCAAGGGGCTTGTAAATAAGTCCCAGCATATATAGTGAAACAAATACAAAGAGACAACACACAGGAAGACACATGTACAATGAAAAGCAATGGCATGAGAAAGCATCAGTTGCTATGGATAGGCATTATGCACCTACAATTTCCATTGCAAATGGAAGGTACATACTTTTTGCCAGAAAAGGAAAGGAAGAATCGATTGATAATTATGAAGCATGTTTAGATAGTGTACATGATAAATGTACCAATGGCCAGCCAACAATTAAACAAGTAATGGAATAGGCTTCTCAGGAGTTGTGCACACATTACCATTCAGAGTCTCCCTACACCTGACCTCTGCACCAGCAGCTGGGTCAGCTGCAAGTGATCTCCGCTCAGATACCTTGTTGCCTTCCCTCAGTCTTTATTTCCTTCCACTCATACTCCTCCCTGCCCCACCAAACTCTATTTGCGCATCAGTCTCTTTGTCCAACCCACTTACTCTCTCTCTCTCTCTGTGACACACCTCAGTCACTCACTTTCTTTCCCTTTCAGTCTCTCACTCTCCATTCTCTCATTCCCTTTGTCCACAGGCTCTCATTCTTTCCTCTCACTTTCTCTCTCTTCCTGCTTATATTCACTGTCCCTGCCCACCTCAGCCTTTCTCACTGCCCATTGCAGTCTCTCTCTATTTCTGCTTACCTGAGGCTCACTGCCTCTGCCCACCAAAGTCTCTCTCACTTCTGCCCCCCCAATCTCTGTGTCTTTGCCCTTTCATGCTCCCTCTAGAACCTTTCACTCCCCATGTCTCTGTGCCAATTGGTATCTCTCTCTGCATAACTCAGCCTCTATTTCTGTACCCCTCAGAATCTCTCTACCTAGAAACTCCGGATGCCGAAAGGGCCGGGCCCATTAGTTCTAGACCTTTTCTAGAGACACACTCCAATGGTTCTCTTTCGCAGTATGAAAGTGTAAAAGGGAGAAAAGTTGTTAATAAACAGTTAATTAGCCAAGAATTCTCTTTGATACATAATTATCCACTGACAACTACATAAGGTTAATTAGTTTATTACAAAGCCAAAAATAACTGGCCACAGAGACACCTCAACACGAGGGTATAGAAATACAATAGAATTAGCATGAAGCCAAATCTACACCTCCAATTTAGATGAAGCAGCATGAACAAAACTATTATTTCAAGAAGTAGAATACATAGGATCAAGAAGCATGAGTCCAAATTTCCCTGCATCGAGGGTTGGTGAGTGAAAAGTATTAAATCTATCCCTACTCTAGCGCTAAGATGACATCCCTACATAAGCATTCTCAATAGAAAGGAAAGGTGTCAGTACATGGAGTCTTCCTAAGAAGCCTCTCCACCATCAATGGGTCAAGTAGCATAAAGCCACTATCGCAAAAGAAAGAGCTCGTTCTAGGATGCTCTCTCTCTGAAGGCAAGAAAGAAGTGGGGCACTTTCCCTAATTCCAACAAACAGTTATCCACGGGTAGAATTCCCATAGTGCACCTCGCACATGCCATCCACTCTGGGTAGAGTCCTGAGCTTACTTTTCCATGGTGTTCTCCATGTCCAACCGTTGCAACATTTCGTCCTTGGCTCGCAGGCCTTCTCCCGTGTGAAATCCTTTGTCCTTCCTTTATCGATCCAAGTCACTCAATTGTAACTTCTTCTCTCCTTGCCTAGCAGCTAAAACAAAGACATTATTCTGTCTAAAAGAATGCTTCTTCACCTGCAACACAAAATGTGAGAAAGAACAGCTTCCACAGCGCACATGAAATTCAAACTATTAATTCTAATGCGAGAGTTGTCAGGGACTTGCATTTCAGGCCTACAAGTTCAGCTAAAATAAGAACGTCTCATTTTAAACATTACAGATTGGCATAACCTGGTTGCATTTTAACTAACACATTTACCAAATCATAGAAACATCAGTGTTAAACACTTTCAGTATATGAGTGACGTCAACTCCACAACATGAGTTCTACACGTTAACATTTTCTGCTAGTTACATCCATTTCCTACGTTAATTCTCCATTTTACTTATCAATAAACTAAAACATGTCACATAGTTACGTTAATACATTTCACAATTCTAACACTTCACGTTAATATAGTTGCAAGATTATATGCGGGTGCGCTCTACACGCGATTATGATGCACCCCTACAGATGAAATGAGATTTCCGCTCCATCAATGCCCAGATGATATTTGTGCCACATGTAAAAATAAAGAGGTCTTATATAACGCTATGCAACCACCGCTGTGTGAGATATATTTGATGCCAATGCATCTAGACTCTGCTCAAAATGGCAAAGTATAGACAATATTAGGAACAGGATGCTACTCAAACTGCCATAGGACTGCAGATGCGGTCACAGATGACAACAGTTGGTATAATGTAAATGGTGCCCATTCCATCACACTAAAGGCTTAGTAGTGTGTGCTGGTTGTTTCCCTCAAATACCTGGGGGCAGATTTACAAGCCCCCTGCGCCACCAGTACGTCACTTTTCGTGACGTACTGGTGGCGCAGGGGGCTCCTCGATATTTACAAGGAGAGGAAAAGCCACCATGCGTGACTTTTCCTCTCCTTGTAAATACCGTCCCTTCACACGCAGCACTTTGCGTTGAAGGGGCGTTCCATGGGTGTTGCTGTGGGTGTTCCCACGCAACACCCATGGAACAAGACACATCTCCAGATTTACGAGAAATCGTAAATCCTGGAGATGCGTCTGAAAGCTACGCCACCCTAGAGGTGGCGTAGCGAGGCGCACCGAGGAGAAATGTTTTCATTTCTCCTCGTTTTTTCCTCTTTCAATGCGTGCTGCATTCTGCAGCACGCATTGAAAGAGGAAAAGCCTGTACTGATTGTTTTTGTGCAGAAAGGTGCCCCTTCCTGCACAAAAACAATCTCCCCATGGCGCAGGCATCCTTGCACCATGGTGCAAGGGTGCCTGCGCCGGCGCTTGGCAGCTGTTTGTGCGCCAGCGCAGGGAGAGCACAGGAATGCGACATATTCTTGTAAATATGTCGCATTCCTGTGCTCTGAAAGTGCCGCAGCGTGGCGCAGCCAAAGGGCTTGCAGCGCCACGCTGCGGCACTTTCTTGTAGATCTGCCCCCTGGTGTACAAACAGGTCGTATTGGTTATTCTTCGAGGAGAGGAAAGAAGGTGGTGTAGAGTGAGCAGATGGATGATTGTATTAAAGCTGCAGTGGTCTGTAGAAAATCAATAGGTTAGCTTATGGCATTGTTTGTGACAACTGTTACTCCATACATGGTGTTGTTTCAAAAATCCAAAATATTGAGTTATTCAAGGGTCGAGATATTGTCTGTAATTTTTTTTATTATATCTGTTTTTTAGAACCTGGATATTGACATATCAAAAGTTTACTTATTTTGCTCCTCATTTTAAATTGTTCTGTGTCTATTCTTTTGTGGCCATGCTTGGCCGAATAAAGATGTTTTTGATTTGATTTTGATTGTATTTATGTACGCATGATGGGATACTTGGTGTCAACTTAGCTGAGGAGCAATAAAGCACTAAACAGAAGGGAGTGAGCCCAAAGGAATGTTATACAAAAAGTGCATAGTGAGAGAAGGAGTAGGGGATTGTTCTATGAACAAATTTGTCCTGATGTTTTTCTGAATTACAGGAGCGTAGAAGCGCTTCACTTAAAAGCTGAGGGACACAAGTAGGAGAGCCTCTCTTCTCCCCTCACCCCTTGGTTTAGTGCATCAAAGCACTTGCCCCAGGGCTGCCCAAAGAGTTATGATTCTATACCAATAGTAGATTGTGTGCTAAATAAATGTCAATACCGTAACCTGCAGTGAACTATTTCTGTATGCAAAAGTGGTCAGTACATTTTACTGTTGCTTCCCACTGTGTCATACAATACCACCGGGCCTCCCTATAATGACAAATTCCCACAATTATCGTATAAAATGCAAAATACTGCAAGCATGTTATAGAATTTTAGGGGACTTAAGCTGACGCTTTCTAATAAATATAAACAAAGCTGATATGCAGTATTGCTTTTCAACTTTGCGTGCTACCTACAGGAAAAACAGAGAACTGCAAGACAAATATTTCAAGTGAGAATTCTCCAGATGCAATGCTGAGTCTTACTTCTTTCTTAGAATAAATCGTATGTATGAAATAAAAAAAATGTAAGCAGAAGGAGTTAAATATTTGAGGGAATTAAGAGGATTAAGAGGGTGTAAAAGATTTTTTTTTTTAAATGGATGTTCACAATTTCTTTTATTTTGCCTCAATATTATAACCTGCTGCAAACTGATTCCGTGTGATGTGTGATGCCTCCAGCCAGTCCTTCCTTTCGAATACTGCTGGACGTTTCGAGCCTGTCCTTTCAATTTTAAATACAAAACTACAAGTCCCCAATTGTAATGCACTGTTGGCTGAAATATGAGGACTGGCTGCCTGAAGATGGTTCATAAAAAACGGAACTATGTAGCATATCTGAATGTATTTAACAATTCAAACACTGCAGTTTTGGTTTAGTTATCCTTTTTAACATTGAGAGATATGCATGATTGCCAACATAATATTGGCAGACTATTAACCCTAAAAGTATAAACAGCAAGATCCTTTATGAGAAATGAGGGTGAAGGTCTTTGAGGGTAGGTGGGACCCCTCCCCTTTGAAACCTTCTCTCAGCCTGCACGATTGACAAACGATTTACTGTTTGCCTATTACAGATTTGCTCACCTCCACTGTTTTCTTTCAATGAAATCATGCGTGGTTTGTAAGCATTTTTATCAACGCTCCACAGATGCATACTAAATAATCCACATTTGTAAAGCGCGACACTTTCTCCTCTAGTGGTATCTGGGCACTGTATCTCCGTCGAAGAGCCTGGTCTTGAGTCTCTTTCTGAAGTCTGCCAGCAAGGGGACTGTACGGAGCTGGAGGGGAAAGTGGTTCCAGGTTTTGGCAGCGATGTAGGAGAATGGGCGGCCACCGCTGCGATGGATGGGGGTGTGTTTGAGAGGGTGAGTGAAGAGGAGCATAGGTGTCTGGAGGGTTGGTGGAAGTTCAGTCGATGGTTGAGGTAGACCAGTCCTAGGTCATGCAGGACTTTGTAGGCGTGCAGGAGGATCTTAAACTGGCATCTCTTCTGGATGGGAAGCCAGTGGAGGTCTCTCAGTTGGGGGGCGATGTGGATTTGTGAGTCTGGCTGTTGCATTCTGTATGGTCTGGAGTCTTCTGAGGAGCTGGGTGGAGATGCCAGCATAGAGGGCATTGCCGTAGGCAAGGCAGCTGGTCACAAGGGCCTGAGTTATGGTCTTTCTGGTGTTGGTTGGGATCAATCTGAAGATTCTCCGGAATATGTGAAGTGTGTGGAAACAGGAGGAAGCGACTGCGTTGACTTGTCGTTTCATTATCATTAGGCTGTTGAGGATGATGATGAGGTGCGTGCATCGTCGATCAGTGTGGGAGTGGGTCCGAGTTCTGTAGGCCACCAGCTGTGGTTCCATGTGGAGGTGTCCTTCCCGGAGATCCGTACTTCAGTTTTGTTGGAGTTGAGTTGGAGGCAAATGTCTCTCATTTATTTGGGTACATTGGTCATGGCATTACAGAAGTTGTTTTGGCATTGGAGGGGTCCTAGGTGAGCAAGAGGATCAGTTGAGCATCGTATGCATAAGAGAATATGTTGAGTCCATGGGATCTGACGACGTCTGCGAGGGGGGTCATGTAGATGTTGAATAGGGTGGGGTTGAGGGATGATCCTTGTGGTACATCGCATATGATGTCTTTGGGTGCGGAGGTGAAGGGAGGCAGTCGGATACTGTGTGTGCATCCTGTAACGAAGGAGGCGATAAATTTGAGGGCGTCTTGCTGTATGCCTAAGTTGTAGAGTCTGTTGATTAGGGTGTTGTGGGAGACTGTGTTGAATGCCATGGAGAGGAGGATCAGGGCCACAATCCACGGTCGAGGAGTGTTATGATGTCTGTGGCAGCAATCAGTGTGGTCTCAGTGCTGTGATTGGCACAGAATCCTGATTGTTGGGCGTCCAGAAGGTGGTTTTGTTCCAGGAATTTTGTGAGCTGCTGGCTGATGACTTTCTCGAGTATTTTGGCTAGGTAGGGGAGCAGAGAGATCAAATGATATTTTTTTAGATTGTTTGGGTTGGCGGAGGCTTTCTTTAGGAGGGGTCTGACCTCTGCTTGTTTCCATCTTTCCAGGAAGGTTGCTGTGGAGATGGAGGTGTTGAGGATGCTGGTGAGTTGCATGCTGATTGGGTTCATTGTGAGGTTGTAGAGGTGGTGGGGGCAGGGGTCGATGGGCATCCCGGAGTGGATGGAAGACATGATGGCTGAGGTGGTCAGGGCGGTAAGCAGTGACCAGGTCGTGATTGTTTGGCTAGTGTTTGCTGGTTGGTTGAGATCGTTGAGGTTGAGGGTGGTGGGTTGGAGGTTGAAATTGTTGTAGATGTTTGGGATCTTGCTGTGGAAGTAGTCCGAGAGGTTGTCTCAGAGGTCTTGGGAGGGGTGGATGGTGTTCTCTCTGGCTGTCGGGTGGGAGAATTCTTTGACTATATTGAAGAGTTCCTTTGTATGGCTGGCTGAGGAGTCGATGCAGGTGGTGATGGCTGCTTTCTTGGCTTCTTTGATGTGCTGTGATAGTTGCTGAGGGCTGTTTTGTGAGCTACTCTGTCAGCGGAATTATTGGTGGCACACCTTCGTTTCACCAGTTGGTGGCAGTTGCACTTGGTGGTCCTGAGTTCTGGGTTATACCAGCTAGCATGTTTGGAGGTCTTGTTGGATTTTGTAGGTTTCAGTGGGGCATCTGTTGGTGATCCAGGTGGCAAAGTTCTGGACAGCCTGCTTGAGGTCTGTTGAGGCCTTCAGTTGGGAAGTGGTGAGGGCCTGTGACCAATGATTTTCGGTGGCCCTGCTCCAGCTCCAGCTGTGGTGGTATGAGATCTGACACCTGGTGATGGTGTGCTGGGCATCAGTGATGGTGAAGTATACAGTGGTGTGGTCTGAACAGGCAGGTTTTGTGGTGTGGCTGAATTTGATTTTGTCACTGGAGGTAAAAATGGGGTTGAGTGTGTGTCCGGCTCTGTGCGTGGGTTCGGTGACCAGTTGGGTGAGGCCGATATTGTACAGGTTCTCCAGGAGGGCGATGGAGTTGGCGTCGTTGGGGTCGTCGATATGAAAGTTGATGTAGCTGAGTAGAGCCTAGTGGTGAGAATCGATTGCTAGGGGGTTGATGAGGTTGGGGATGGCGTCACATATGTTGATCAGGGTCCCGGGAGTTTGTAGGCGAGGGTGCCTCTTATCATGGTCTTTGCGTCAGTTTGTAGTAGGAAGTAGAGGTGTTCCATGAGAGGTGTGGAGTTGTTGTTGGTGATGGTGCATCTGTTGGTTTCCTTGAAGATGATGGCAATGCCTCCACCTTGTTTGTTGGCATGGTCTCTTTGAATCATCTTGTAGACTTCGGGTGTGGCAGTGGTGATGTCGGGGTTCGAGGAGGGGTTGAGCCACGGTTCGGTAATGAAGGCAACATCCGTGGAGAGGGTGGGGATGATGTCCTAGATTTCCCTGGCATGTTTGCAGAGTGAGAGGGCATTGTGCAGGATACAATGGAGTGGTTGCGGGGTGTCCCAGGTGTTGTGGTTATAAGTGGTGTGAGATCTTTTGTAAGCTCCATTGCAGGAGAAGTGGCCGTGTCTGCAGTTGAAGGGTCCTTTGGTAGATCGTGGGGAGAAGGAGACTCAGGTGTTATTTTGGCGTTCGGGGTCCAGAAGTTCCTTGCTGGTGTACCGTAGGGTGGTGGGAGGGCCAGGGGTCCTGGCACTGATTATTGTCCAACCGGCGGTGCATTGGCAGCGCACCTGCTGTGTGTATTCGCTGCGTGACCATGTGGACGGCCTCCATTAAAGATCCTGGTAGGTGGTCCTAGTGGTCCTGGGTGCCAGACTAGGATCTGGGACGGGCAGTGTAGGGACTCAAGGCAGCTCAGGAGCAACAGGCAGTACAGGGGCAGGTACCGCAGGCAGCGCAGGTGCCGCAGGCAGTGCAGGGGCAGCAGGCAGCATAGGGACCGCAAGCAGGGCTGGGGCAGGGACCGCAGGCAGTGCAGAGGTGGGGACCACAGGCGGCGCAGGGGCAGCAGGCAGCGCAGGGGCTCACCCTAACCAGGGCCTGGTGACTACCTCCTCTGGATACCAATTGACATACTTTCCCCAGGGGCTCGGCTCCCAGTATGAAGACCTCTGTACTAGAGAGTGCATTACATGCAGTTATCCTGGATTTATAGCACAGGGCCAGATGGAGGCAGACCCTGTTACACAAGTGATTTCTTCACCTGGCTAATATCCCAACGGCATATATCTACCTCTACAGCAAACACTGTTGTTTATGCACAGCAGATAGCATATGTCCTTCCTTAAAATATAAAAATACATTCAGCTGTGCAAAAGAGGGGTTGACTGTAGGGGCAGGACTTAGAGTGGGTCCTTTGTGAAGCCACCATGTGGACAAGTGCAATTTGCACTTTTACTGCTTGCAGCAGGTTTTAAACATAGGGCAGTTGCCTAATACCCTTGTGGAAATAACCTATAGTGCTCGGTCTTGATGCATACACAATGCAGATTGAGTGCTGGGCCTTAAATTCAAATAAGCCGGGTTGCACCTAACAGCCAAATTGATATAACCCACTACTCACTGCCTTTGGCTGTACACAATAGCGACTGTACCAAGGATATGCTCTTTGGCCTGGACCTGTAACCAATTCCATTTTGGACAGAAACAACTGCACACCTTTGGTTATGTACAGTGGGCATTAAGTGCAGTTTCTGCACCTTCCCTCACCTTCTCAGGTTGGGGGAAGGGCCTCGACTTCAGTGACTGCCATGCCATATGACCAGATTCATATCAGCTATATCAGCTACAAACTGTGCCCAACATCTGTACGGATGCAAGAGTCATTCATAATGATGAATACAGGCTCTTACCACTACCTCACTTACCCTGCAGTCTAGCGACAAATTAAATTATCAACTTTAAATAGTTAGTCCATTCAGTACAGCAATAATGATTTATTTATTTTAAACCCATTTCTAGGTTGGGTGAAGGACCTCGAGCTCGGTGATGGCCTTGCCATATGACCAGATTCATAAGGCCATAACACACTTACACAGCTTTTGAAAATGTATTTGTATACATGAAGCATTTGTCGATAACCGAACTGGACAGCAATAGAGTTGAAATGGGCAGGTGGGGTTGTCCAGCAGGGGTCGAGTGTAGGACATGGCCTTCAGAAAGGCTGTACAGATGCAGGATTCATTCATAATGATGAAAATAGGCTCTTACCACTACACATCTTAACCTATAGCCTAACAGCAGGTTAGAAGGCTGACTTACATAATTAATTCATTCAGTACAGCAGCAATTATTTATTTTCAAACCCAGTTCACATGTAGTGTAGATCCTACTCGAATTAAAGTTACCATACTCATAATTCTATGTTTTTTTCAAAATGTTCTTTTGTTACTTGCTCTGCTTTGACTATCCATTGTGATCTAATTGATAATGTTAACAGAGAGGTCAGATGTGATGTCAGCAAAAATATCATCAATGATCTGTGTCATACAGTTTTATGCGAAATTAGGTGTGAGGTCATGAGCAATGCATTCAGGAGTGAGTTATGGTGTCATTCCTCAATGTACTATGAAATGTCTGTTTCTTTTATTTAATTCAAAATGAATATAACTTCGTTTTTTAGGGAATTTATTTGCTTTTATAACATGTTTTTCTTTCTTCTAAGCACTCTCCGGGGCTATTTGTTTTCAGTGAAAGGTTTTACAGTGATGTACAATTTCCCCTTGAGAAATCAAGTTAACACTGTGTACGAGTTTTGAGCTTCCACAGTGAAGGCCATTGTCCCAAACCCCACGTGGACATAATACATTTGGTAGGGTGGCAGGTCATGCAAACCAAAAGATGAGCACAGGCCCTGGATTTTAGCCATGCCCTTTCCCCAGTCCACATATGGGCTTCTCCCAATGTGCATGGACTTCAGCTGTGCGTATTGGGTTTCGCACACAACCTGGCTGAGCGCTCCCAGTTGGACAAAACACACTAAACATAGCTATTGGCCATTCACATCAGGTGCTGAAGTCAGACCTGTGTTCTATAATCATACAGGAAACACCCACTGCTCATGGCTAAAGAACATACATAGCTGGTCTGTAGACAATTGAGAGGGTTAATACCAAAAAATGGTACAGCTGCTCAGAGCAGATGGCCGTGTGCAGTTGCCTCAGATATTTCACATGCTGACATGCCAAATTACCTGCACACAGCCAATGGTGATTGGTACAGGGTATGGCCACGCTTTATGCCCAGGCCCCATTGGCCTCAGCAGTGTGAGTGTTTAGCGATACTAACTTACAGTTTTGGGGATGTCATATCTGTAATTTCAGACTTTCCGACTGACATTGTCTGGAGATGGATTTGGACAGGCTCGATTCTTTAGCGATTCTTAAGCATTCACCCCTTTCCTGTCCTTTATTTTCATCCAGACAGTTCACATCATTTAAAAAATATATTTGTATTAAGCATTTTGAATTTATTGTATGAACAATACATTTTTGTAGGCACTTAATATTGTTAGAAGCAGTATATTAGCCAATTGGCACATGTATTATATTAATTAATATGCCGTCATGCTCTCTCGAGACGAGAAGCACATATGAATGCTTCAGAGTGTAGCAGGTAACAGGTATATTGCAATAGCGTCCTTCATTATAAGTAGCCAAGGACCTATTGATCGTGCATTCTTTCGTGCCTATACAGTGGAACACCATCTTTCCATAACTAATGTATGTAAACGCTAGTCATATAAAATGAAACAAACAGGAACACGAGAAACTTAGCAGTCCAGTCATCGGTCGTAGTAGCGTAGCGAGAGTGCAGCCAGGCACGCCAGTCAGCATTCATTATGGAGCTAGAAATAGGGTAGTAGCAGCGCAGAAGGCAAGATGTGAATCTTGTATTTTAGCCACGACTTGACATTTCCAGCAGAAAGCGGTGTCACTGAAGAAGATAGGGCAGCGCACTTTATAGAGTAATCACTATGTCGGGGGAACTTGGGGCCTGTATCGTAGGGTAGGGAGGGCATTCAGAGGGCAGCCAGCTTAAGGAGGAAGCCCATAGTCGTCCCCTAGGTGCGAAAGGTCAGGAGGAGTCCATCCCAGCATAATGATAAGGACGTTTGCGGGTGCCTCTGGCATCCTCCAGCCAGAGCAATACACTCTCCCATTCAGCCAAGGAGAGCACAGTTCGATGCCAAGCGGCTATTGCCAGAGGGTGTTAACCTTCCAAAGACATGTTATTTGCAGACACTTCACATCATATAATATCTGCTGGCCATGCACAGCTGTCCTAGAAATTTTAAAGCACAATAAATCTGTACATAGCCAAAGGCAATGCACAGATCCTTCGCACCTAATGCCCAGACTCCAAAGTGCATAGAGAGAGGTGGTGTGCAATGGGTTCTGTGTACCCACGATTTTGAGGTTTCATGTCTGTGGTTTCAGCTCTTCCACCACAAATAACTGCACACAACACTGGGTCACTCACAGGTCCTTGGAGTTACAAAGTGCAGTCTTCTATCATTTCTTGTTCTCTCTTATTGTGCGCACACTGCATCTTTTTTCCTTATTCGTGAACAGTTGTTATTGAAGTTAGCAGTGGTGTGAACAATGAAGTAATTTAAATTGTCATTTGTATGCTATTGCCTATGTGAAGAACTCAATCAATTCAATTCAAATTAGTCTTTATTCGGATAAACTTCCATTAAAGACACAATATCATACAATCGTATCAGTTCCATATACATTCTAATTCTCTGACAATAAAATGCCAACATAAAACAAACTCTTTTCGAAATATCCAGACATCTCATCATAATTATGCTGTAATCACAGTTTACTAATTAGATATATACAATTAAACTCTCATACAACAAGTTTTCTAGGTGGGTAAGAGTTTTCCTTCTTTTTATAGCACATATGATACATTTTTCTGCTGCAAAGCAAACTTCCACAGTATTTAGATCACTACAAAGTTAAAAGCATCTTTAAAATGAATCAATCTATTGGCAATCAATAATGGTTTTAAAAATTGTTTTCTAAGACCCTGATAAAATTTGCAAAAAGGGATAAAATGTTGGGTAGACTGTGCAAATTTGCCATTACATGGGCAATTTGGTAGGTTCTTGCCCCATGACCCCATTTGTGGAAAAGCAACAATAAAGTGCAGAGTGCATAGTCGGAGCCTCAATCAAAACCGATCCAACAACTACATAATGAGAGTCTAAGCTTTGTTAACACATTCGCAAAGCAAGAGGTTTTTCATTCTCTATCAAGTTAGGAAATGGGGAACAACACTGCTGGCCAATCAGCGATAAAAAAACACTATAACATGAATTTCCAGAGTTGTGAATAAGGAATAGCTGTATCTTCCAACCTGTAGACAGTAACTCTAGAAGAACAAGATGTTATCATAAATTTGTGAAAGGATGAGATAATAGTTCCAAAAAAAAGAAAGCGAGTTTGTGGTCTGGGTACGTGAAGTACAGATATGAAAGGTGGCACTCGTCATTTATCAACTATTGAGAACTATAAGATTCAAGCCTTGGACAGCAACCGAAGGTCAGGATTGTTGGCTTCCTACTGTTTTAATTGATGCAGAAAAAAACATATTCAAGAGTTGTGAATCATGAATTGTTCTACCCTTGAAGGCGGACTCAGTATTTGCCAAGTAATAGGTTCATTCAAACTATTCATAATGTGAGTCAACATAAAGAGCAGCAAAGTTAAATTATACTACAGTTTCTCATGATTTATCCTCATTATGACTGCAACGTCACCTTTTGTTAATTTCTTGCAGTATTAAATTCCGATATCTGTGATCGTAGCCCAGATTACGAGAAGAAATTGCTGTGTGAAATGAGCCCAAAAACTAACTAAGAGAAAATGATATTGGCTTTTCCTAATGCTTGCCAAAGGTTGTCCACTTGGTGATGCCTCTGGTTTCACTTGTTCTTAGGGCGTTTTAGCGCATGAAAGAAAAGGAAAACCCAAAGGTCTCAATATCTGGAGAAAGGTCATCTGTCAAACAGGATACAATAATGGCAGCATCTTTGCTTCTCAGCATCTCCAGGGAGCTCAAGACTGAACCAGCAGTGAGAAGGGGGAAGGATGTGAATGGAAGAGGAATAATGATTTTGCTTCTTTTGGGCCCTGCTATTCTTTGCCTGCGACCTTTTCTGTGTACCTTGTACTGACATTCTCATTGAAGAGGTCCCTGAAGCATGTCATGTGTATGTCTGTGGTGTTGAACAAGCTCAAGCTGATCAGTATTGACACTGCCCTCCCTGAAATCAAGAATTACTATTTATTGATTTATCAACTACAGGATCACGTTGAGGTGGATTTTGAAATAGTCTTGTTGATCGATGCCGCTTAAATGAATTTCTCATTCAGTTCAAGTGATTGCTTTTTACTAGGTTAAATATATACATAACATTATTAGTTTAGCAATAGTTGAAAATTAGGGCTTGATTATGATGCTGGTCGGAACGACTGTCTGACCACTGCAGCCGCGATCTGATTCCGACTGCGGAGGCCGGGAAAGTTGCCTCGCTGTATGATGATGCAACGCTGCTACCCCGCTAGTCTCATCTTCGGCGGTGCACATACCTTCGAATATGCAATAAGGGATTTAGCCCCAGGACTTGCTGCTTCCTGACAGAAAAATATATCTGCTCATACTTGTGTCGTTTTCATGTTATATATTTCGTCAAACATTCTGCCATAAGATAAATCCTGCCTGTACAGACTATATAAGTATTGAGAAAGCCCTGGTCCGTCTGACCAATATAGGGCGAAACACGTGTCGGCTGCTGCTATTGCTCACTGTACCACCCTGGAAAATCATGGCAATCTATGTATCATGAAATAACGATGAAGATTAAAAGCATCAGATAAAAGAATCACAACTAAAAAATAAGAAATAATAAACACAAATACCAACATTAACTTGGAATCATGTGGCTTTTTGACCAAAAGAACCTCAACAATAATTAAGGAGGAGTATATACTCACTAGTCTTCATACTACTAAAGAAAGAGGTTAAAAGGGTCCGATACCTCGAGTCAATCTCCTCTACCTAACTACAATAAAATTGGCAATACCATCCAGGTCAAGGATCTTTGGACCTCTATCTTCATATAATACCTTCGAATATGTCGCTGCAAGTGCGTGCAAACTCACAGGAAACATGTGAATTGTACACACATGCATGACATATGTGGAAATATGCCCTGTGCACCATGTACCCCATTGCTGCAGTGTGGCGATCTGTGCACAGTCCAGTTAATGGGGATACATGCCACCTATGGACTTAACTGCATTCCGGCACCCACAGGGTTGTAGTCTTTCGGGTTCAGCTGCTGCAGTGAAGTGGGGACCTGGAGGAAGGCATCCATGCCAGCGCCTGTTGCGGAGAACCTGATTTGGGTGAGTATGCACTCCAAATCCATTGTTTTCAATGACTCGAGGCAGGCAGTTGGACCGCCACGGTCATGTCGTCAGAAACCCACATCGTAATCTCGACGGCAGTCGGAGATTCCTGTACTGCCCTATGGATGCTGTTCATCTCTGACCGCCATCTCGGCAGTCGGAGAAAGGCTGTCGGAGTCATCAGTCTTTCAGCGGTCGGTCGGAGTGCAGGAGGCTGGCATCGTAATCAGGCCCTTAGTTTCTAAAGTTACATGTTCATAGAAAATAATTTTTTCATACTTTTCACTCCACCATGTAGCTTTCGCTCAATACACATGTGAAACACTTTGTTTTTTCATGTGTGCGTACATTAGTCAGTGGGATGTATCTCATTTTATCACATACTCTCGATGCACCAGCATTTTAGCTAACTCACAGAAATGGTTCAAGTCATCTGGACTGGAAAACTGTATTCTAGGAATTGGATATTAAATTATATTTTTTGTGATTTGAAGTCCACATTAGTGCACAAATGGTTTACAGAAAGAAAGATCACAGTAGGGTATTTGTTTTATAAGTGGCCTGAAATTCACATAAAATAATCCTCAAAGTGTCTTTGTTTCAGAATGATGTTTTCTCTTTCTGGATCTGTATTTTCAGTTTGCTTCGATGAGGCAATTTCACATTATTAGGAAAAAACTATTTTACATATTTTTGTATGTTTTACACACCTTTTATAGAAATGTTACCACCTGGCTTTATACTAAAATAATCAAAACTTATGACCACTTGCTTGAGTTTTATGGTAGAATTGTGACTATGGGCCTGACCTAGAGTTGGCAATGCTGTGATGCAATGCAGCGCTCATGCCCGCCCTCCAGCATACACCGTACATTGACCGTCATTTGCTGACTACACCGCTAATGAGGATTTAGACCAATGGGGCACTGTGTTTGTCACTGCCCCACTGGTTATATCGGTTACACTTGTTGCTCGGACCCTGGATCGCAACAGCTGGAGTTTCGGGGGGCTTGTGTTGTGTGTAGCTGGCCGGCAGGATGGCAGTCTGCACCTCACTGTAGGAGCCCTATGGGAGAGGTGGACCCATCTATAGACTGTCTCTCAGTGTTTGGCTGTGTTTGGGCTGGGGCTCCAGCTGCTGGCTCTCCGACACTGAGTCTGCCCACCGAGGAGCTGGGGAGGGCAGATGTGCGGCATGACGAGCTGAGCCTGGCAGTTGGTAGCTAGTATCTTGGTGCCTTTGGTGCCTTCAGCTAAACTTTGGAACACCAGTGGTGGACCAGCTGGGCTGCCACTCTTAGGGATTCATGGGAACTGGCATTTATGTAGGTGAGCTGGCACACTTACCTTCAGAAAGATTAATTGAAAGCCTTACCCATGCTGGCAGCAGCTTGCTGCTGAGGGAGGAATTATGTGGATCACTCTACACTTTACGGTTTATTTTAGGAAATTTTGATGTGAAAATAACGAAGTCTGAGTTATCAAGGAACTTGATGGTTTTTAGAGAAGTACGATCTTTTTGCAAATCCAAATGCTAAAGCATTCGCTTGCCTCATCTTTTTTACCCGTGTGATCTAAGCCTCTACCGGCCAATAGTGCGCTCCAACGTGCAACTCGCTGCCCCCCCCTCCACTGAAACCACTCTCAAGGAGATAGACAAATTCTTGGAGCTAGGGAACACGGTGGTCGGCTGAGGCCGGTCGGGAGCGGCCCCTGAGGGAAATGCGGTGGATCACGTAGATCGGGTCTCTCACCTTGATTCATTTTTCGGGTTGCGTAGCACGGGTCAGAAACCCGCTCAGTATGGTGGATGGTAGAGCAGGAGACACCACGGTGCTACATCGCAACAGCACGGCTTAGGAGGTTTTGAGTTGCCTGGAGCATTCTTCCTCGATGCGGAGACGCGTATGGTAATGTGGGTAGAGTCAGCACAAGCAGAAGATGGAAGGACTGGTCGAGGCAGTTACTGTGTAACGCGGTAGCTGGAGGGAGACATTCTTTGATGGATGATGTGCCCATGAGACCCGAGGGTAAGTGCACTTCATTAGCTTGCCCTCAGGTAGTCAGTAGTGTGGAGAAGCAGGTAGGGCAGCAAAGTGAGTCTGCGGTACAAGGAAGGCAGACGCAAGCATGGGCAAGCAAAACTCATGGGGTGGAGAGAAACAGATACGCTCTGAGGTCACTTAAATCCATATGGGCAGTCAATGCAATAGCCCCAGAATTTGAAAAGACTTTCAACCCCCCATCAAGTCTGCCTGTTAAACACATAAAATCCCACAAGCCCCAAAGAACTAATGTAAGCAGAAAGGTGGTAGACAGGCCCACCCCTGCGAAAATCACCGCTGGGAGCTCAGCCAGACTGAAGGAGAAGCAGAATCAGCCAAATTGCAAGCTGCAAAAAATTACCCCCTCACTAAAATCGTACTTTAAGGCCAGACTGGAGCTGAGAAAGGAGGGGGAGGGAGAGGAAAGTACAAGGTGTAGCAGTAACCCTGTCTTTAGGAATCAGCTGAGCCTGTTGACCGGGGCTGAGATAGATATTATGGAAACGGTTGAGGCTGGAAAGGGCAGGTCATCGACACACTTCGCAGTTCCCACAGAAAATACGTTTTCGGCCCTAGAAACAGCAGAAATGAAACAGGTTGTGGGAGACGTAAGGACCAGAGAAGGAAGTGTAATATCCGCTGAGGCCCCAGGTGAGGTCTCAGATGACAGGGGTCCTTAAGAAATAGATACTCTGCTGGGCATGTTAGGTCAGTTAGCAAGAGATATTAAAGAGCGCTTCTCGATCTCCAAGTCAAACCTAAAGGAGATGTAGGCAAGCTGTTTCGAACATGGAAGTAAAACTTGAAAGTTTAGCGCAGCGCACCCAGGAATTAGAAAGCAATTTCCTAAGCCTACAGACAGCAGTACAAGAAAATACTCAAGAAGTAGCACGACTGAAATGGAGAGAGAAGATGTTTGATGATAGGATGGAAAAGTTAGAGAACAACGCCAGGAGAAACAATATCAGAATATTAGGAGTGGCGGAGGGCGCAGAAGGCACGGATATTAAACATTTCGTGATAGAACTGCTGAGAAACGCATTCCCGAGAGAGGAGCGTCTTGCTAACTTAGAAGTGGACATACAGCGCGTACATAGAGACCCCTTTAAATTGCGTCCAGGGCGGAAGAGCCCCCGGAAGATCCTGGTGAATTTTTTATCATACACTGTAAGTGAGTCTCTTAAGTCAGGCCCTGAGGGAGAAAACATTACACGCAATGGGAGTTACTTTTAAGATCAGATCAGATATCTCGAAAGAGACAGCAGACAGGCAATGGGAGCTGGGAAACAGAATGGGGGAATTGAAAGCGCTTGGTGCCAATGTTCAGTTAAAATTTCCCGCAGCGCTGAGGGTGATGTGGCAGAACAAAATGCAGAACTTTTCAGACCCTGCAGATGTGGATACATTTTTAACTCGGATGAAGAGAGGGGAGACCCAAGAAAAGTAGTTTTGGTTTATTACCTGGGGGTCAGCTCAAATAGGCCATGGTTAGGCCTAGATGCAGGAAAGGGAGGGTTCCCTGGCGGGGAGCACTGAGGGTAAGGAGCAGAGGGGAAAAAATGTTTAAAAAAATCAGTCCTCAAGTAGGTGTAACAGAATAGCACCATTTAGAAGTAACCGTCTCTTAAGCAAAAATGAAGGGGAAGAAAAAAAGATATATAACAAAATGCAGCAAAGATCTGAAAGTAAAACCTTTTAGGAATATAAAATGAGCACAAAGGGTGAAGGGTTATTGGTTTCTGAAATATTATGTTGGAACGTGAATGGGTTAAGGGTTAGAAAGAGGCGATAGGCTATTCTGCATTACCTAAAGCAACAAAAGGCACAGATAATTCTGCTACAAGAGGCACATCTAAGAAGTCAGAAGGTTAAGGATCTGTTTTCTAAACAAAAGTGGGTGGAAAACATCGTAGTTACAGATCAGGCACATTGTACTAAGGGGGTAGCATTAATAGTTAAATTGAAATCAGGAGTTGAGCTGGTCCGCCACAAGGCAGATGAGGGTGGGGCGCTGGATCATGGCAGAAGTTAAAATAAGCCAGAATTTATTCACGATAGTAAGCTACTACGATCCAAATATTGACGATAACTCGCACCTGGTAAACATGTTTTCGACTTTGGTTGATTTTAAGGCACCTATAATTTTAGGGGGAGATTTTAACATTCTATTAGACAATACCCTGGATAGATCCTCCACACGAATACAAATTAATTCCCCGAACATGAGGGCATATCTGGTGGATATGTTGGAAAACTACAATTTGTGCAATGTTTTCCGTAGAGGTAAAGGGAACAGTAGGGACTACACTTTCAATAGCAAAAAAACAGGCATTACTCTAGGCTGGATTATTACTTTATGGATAGGAATGAAGTGGAGAAAGTGACGGGAATAGAGCACCTTCCTATCCACCTTTCGGATCATGTGGCAATTCTTCTTAAATTGGAATTGCAAGATTCACGGGGGCCTAGGAGATGGACAATCAATAGAAGGATTTTGCTACAAGAGGGGGTGGTTTTCAAATCTGGCACAAGGCTCACAAGAATTTTTCTCGATTAACTTGTCATCGGCGCCCCTGAATGTAGTGTGGGACGCATATAAGGCGTAGTTAAGGGGGGAGCTTAAAAGTATATTAGTGAAATGGGCAAGGGAGGAGAGAAAGCAATTTTCCAGTTTGGAAGAAAGGATAGGGGTGCTAGAAAGAACACTGAAGGGGGAAGACTTAAGTGAAGAAGATAGGAAGGTGATAGTCACAGCAGTGGAGGAATTGCAGGTGGAATTTAGAGCCAAGATTGAAGATAAGGTGTGACAACAATGGGAAGTAAGTAGATCTAGAGATATAGTGCAGGGAGAGTGTTGTGGGAAACTGCTGGCATGGAAGGCAAGGTTAGAGAGGAACCAAAATTATGTTAGGAGGATTGAAGTAGATAATATCTGGCATACTACCAAAGACTGCAGTAGGATAAGGGAGGTTTTCAGGGAGTTTTTTCAGGAGCTATACACAGAAGATCTTGTAACAAATAGAGAAGATATAGATGCCTGGCTCACGAAGAAGCAGCTCTCAAAATTGACTTTGGAACAGCAGGGCTATCTGTCTCAGGAAGTAACGGGTAGTGAGATACTTATCGCTGTCAAGAAAATAAAGAAAGGCAAGGCGGCAGGCCCTGATACAATCCCCAGTGAAGTCTACTCTGCTATTGTAGATGAGATCATTCCAGTCTGGATAAAACTGTTCAACTCTATCCTGGTACAAGATATGCCAATTCCAGAGTCATGGAACGAAGCGGTTATAACGCTTATCCCGAAGCCAGGTAAAAGCCCTCTCCAATGTCAATCATACCGTCCTTTCTCCTTACTTAATACTGATTATAAAATCTTTACCAGTATATTGGCAGCTCGTTTAAACAAGGTAGTCGGGCACCTAATACATGAAGATCAAAAGGGTTTTGTACCTGGGAGGAACTTGAGGGAGTTGAACCATGCCTTAATTGGTACCACTGACTTAGCTACAAGACAGTGTTGCCCTCTTTCGCCCATACTTTTTGATTTGTACATTGAACCGTTCGCTCAAAGTCTGAGGTTGAATGAGGGGATAAAGGCATTCAAGTTTGAAATGTTTGAGAAAAATCGCGATATACGCGGATGATTTAATGCTCTTTACCTCAGATGTACACTCAGTGTTACCTCAACTAACGGCTGAGGCAAGAGGATTTGGTGCCCTTTCAGGCTATAAAGTTAATGAGGAAAAAACTGAAATAATGGGGTGGAACCAAAATTAAGGGGAAATAAGAAATGCTATGGATATGAGATATCTGGGAATCTATATAACCAGATATATAGGGAAACTGGCTACAGAAAACCTTGAGAAGATAAGCCAGGAAGCAGGAAAACTGCTAAAAAGATGGCATAATCTCCCACTGTCTATTTACGGGCAAATACATTTGGTTAAAATGTCCCTCCTGCCTAAAATCACCTTTCTGTTTGATAACATCCCCTTAAGCTTTGAGAAAAAATTAGCGCTACAAGGGAAAATGACGTCATTTATTTGGGCTAATAAGGGCGTGCGTCTCTCTTGGAAGAAGTTGAGGAGGAAGGCCGGCGTAGGGGGGCTAGGGCTCCCCGATCTACAGCTATACTGTTGGGCCTTTCAACTTAAAAACAATAGAATGTTACTATCCTGCCCCGATGAGACCTTAGTTGGTAGGCTGTATGCCTGCGGAAGGCTTCTTGTACAAATTTGGGGCCCCAAAGTACTTTAAGAAGGTCAGACTAAAATGCCTCAAAGCAGTGGCTAAGATTTGGTACGAAGTTAGATCTAGTGTGGGTATCACATACTACAGCATGTGGTCATATATATGGGACTCTCCAGGTACCCCAGAATTTATGCTAGACTCCCTTACAGACCCCCTGAGACGGAGCGGCATAAGTAGATGGGGGCAGTTGTAAGATGCAGATCCTAACCTGGGAGTACTGGAATTACAAGACCAAAGGGAGAGTTTCTAGATTTAAAATATTCCAAATAAAATCATGGATGAAAAATCAAGACTGGGCGAGGGAAAGGCCCAGCCCAATGGATCTTCAAAACCCACAGGTCAGGAAGAGGGAAGTGGCATTATGGTACTCACATCTACTTACGGCGGCCAACGAAAGGATGAGACAGCCCTTTTCGGTATGGGAAGGATACTTGCCGGATGCCAAAATGGAAGAATTATGGTAAGTATCTCTATCTACACTTTACTTGATAGTTAAATCCGCTGCATTAAGGAAGAACCATTTTTTCACTCTCCATAGAATCTATTGGACTCCAAAAAAGTTGGCAAAAATTAAGAGAAATGGTGAAGTCAAATGCAAGCGGTGTGGAAGAGTTGATGCAGACGACATGCATATGTTTGCCACTTGTTCGGAACTCGAAGTGTTTTGGCTGGCTGTTGGTAAGACCATTTCTGACGTGATTGGTTTTGAAGTGGAGGTAAGCACAGATTTAATTATGTTTGGGATAAGGCAACAAGACCTAAAAGGCTCTTGTCTTAACGTAAAACAAAGGCACTTGATGTTTTACCTAATTCTCATAGCAAGAAGGGAAATTTGTAAACCATGGACCGAAAGCTCCGCCCCTTCGTGGCAAGAGTGGAGAAGTTCAGTGGCCTTTTTTGAGAAGGTGGTCAGGAAAGAATCAAGAAGAGCTGCTGGGGGCATGGTGTGGGAATTATTGAGTACGTTGGCAAAATGACTGGTCCGATGATTACATCTTCTCATAAGCATCGGGCTTAGGAAGCAAGCCGTACAAGAAGGGGCCCAATAATAATGTTTTGTAACAACGTTTTATTGCTTAAAGAAGTTTGCCAAATCCACTTGGCACCAGGGTCATCACAACGAACAAGGTGCTTACTTTGAGATTGGAGAAGGTATGAGGACAAATAATGAAAAAAAATGTTTGAAAAAGGAGATAGAAAACTGCAATTAGTGTGGTTTAACCAAGGGTGTTGCCTTTTATTCACAAAGTTATATTGCATCAGTGAGGAATGATAACCATAACTAAGAATACATTATTATTATGAGAATACAGGACATAAGATTGGCCAAAGACTTTATTGTTATGAGAATACAGGACATAAGATCAGCAAAACAGCTCAAAGATTGTGAAAGCAATAAAACAGTTGTCTCCACCCATTAAATGCAACACTTCAGAATGTTCTTGTAAGATCAGTCCAAGCCATATTGTTCTGAGAATACAGTATGTAAAATCAGCAAAACAGCTCAAAGATTATGCAAGCAATATAACAGTTGGCAACACTTCGGAATGCAAAAGTGCCAGCAGGCCCCTTTTCCATAGGCATCGCCCACGCCCTCAACCAAGGGCATCCGGGACACAACTCAATGGCAACTTCTCCTCCAGCACTCAGAGGAATGGGCAATACACGCAGTTCCACATACACCAGGGCACCTCATAGTTCTTCATCCCTGCCAGGGTACCTGTTACCTTGCAAAAACCCCAAAAATGTTCAACTCCAGGCAGCCTGGGGTAGGGCAGAAAGGTCCAGGACCATCAGCAGGTCAGCCCCACCTCCTGCCTGCCCAGTGCCCGAACAAAACATTCCTCCAAGGTGTAACTTCAGTAAATCAGTCCAAATTGTGGGTAGCCCCCTTTTTCTGCTGCAAGAATTCAGCCAATTCCTTCTTCTTCCAGGAGTGGGTGGGTGTTTGATGCAGTATGTTGGCTGGTGTGCGGTGGAGAGAAAAAAGAGGCGAATCCCTCATGATGCCTTATATGCTGCCACCCAGGCACCCCCAGATGACGTCACTGGCAACCCTCTTCCTGGTGAAACAGACGAGGGAGACCCCGCTACGGCTCCTGCCTGTGCAACGACTAAGGGGGCCCCACTGCTATTTGCGGGGGGAGCCTGGTCATAGTGCTCCAAATATATCTTAAGACGATCTCAACACTATCATTATAATGACAGAAGAACAAATGAAAATTCGAGGATTGTTATATCATTGCAACTAAGTCAGAATGTATAAAACCAATTTCCAGATAGGAAGACAATAATTGTTTTGCTCCCTTGCCAATGCACCAGGATGGCATTGATTGGGCCTTCTGGGCAGATCAATAGAATTTGGAGTTTTCTCATTACCTAAATATTTGAAAGTGGAACGTCCATGGCTATGATAGAATTAAAAAGGATGTTTGTCTAGAATCCATGCTAAATAATTGCCACATTATATTCTTGCTGGAAACCTAGTTACGAGATAACACCAACGTAAATAGCTTAGTAGCTATTAATAGTTTAGGTATTAGATGAGGCAGAGGTTGACTATGTGAGGGTCTGTTAATGCTAATCTCTATCAAAATAATCAAGAGTGTTATAAGAGCGGTCATGAATTCAAGCAGAATTCAAATCTTAATTGTAGAGATGTGTGTAAATAATAAAGAAATAAAAGCCTACGTTCTGATAAAGATGTACATTCACAAAGATGAATTTTTGGGATTTGATAAAAAAAAAGACGAGATTGAATGCGTAATAAATAAAGTTTTATTCAACTATCTCAATGCTATTATGGTTTTGGCAGGTGATTTTAATGTGAGACCATTGTTTTGCCCTGTGGGCAATAATAAGAAAATCTTTGGAAATGACTGTGTTGCTGTTTTATTGACTTCCCACTGTCTTTGATACTGTTGAAAGAGGGCAGCATTTGGAGAAATTCAGAGTTTAACATATACCTGATGGCCCTTGTTAGACCTGTCATCCTTAGGGTGGTTTTCGCCCAACTTTTTGCCTGCTTACCTCAATTTTTGCTGTATCTTTTTGTTGGCCTTAGGACTCTGAGCACTTTACCACTGCTGACCAGTGCTAAAGTGCATGTGCTTCTCCCCTAAATATGGTGACATTGATTTATACCTGATTGGCATATTTAGTTTACCTGTAAGTCCCTTGTAAAGTGGTGTACCATATACCCAGGACCTGTAATCTAAATCCTACTAGTGGGCCTGTAGCACTGTTTGTGCCACCCACACAAGTAGCCTTTCAAACCTGTCTCAAGCCTGCCTTTGCATGGCCTGTGTGTGCAGTTTACTGCCACTTCAACTTGGCATTTAAATCCACTTGCCAAGCCTTACACCCCACCCCCCCATTTTATTGCATATACACCATCCCTAAGGGAGGCCTTAAGTGACCCTAAGGGCAGGGTGCTATGTAACTAAAAGGCAGGACATGCAATTTTAAGTTTTACCTGTTCTGGTTGTGACAGACAGCTAAATTTGTTTTTCACTATTGTGAGGGCTACTCCTCTCATAGACTAGCATTGGGAATTCCTTAAAACACTTTTAAGCCATAATTCCTGGTTAGAAAGGAATGGGAAAATCATGTTTCATATCTTTGTAATGGTAATGGTAAATCCTCTTTAGTGATAAAGTTGGATTTGACATTACTATTTGAGAAATACCACTTTTAGAAAGTGGATTTTTCTCTGCTCTTATCTTTGTTCTATGTGCCTGCAGCCTGTCTCCAATACACGTCTGGGCTGGGTGACATCGACACTTTGTGCATTCCCTCTAGACAGCCACAAACACAGGAAGGGTTGGTTGTGACAGAGGAGTCATCTGCATTTGTCTGTATTTCTGATAGCCTCCCTGGGCAGGAAGGGGGCAAGGGGGCTCACACTTACATCTGAATAGGTTGTGTACTGTCCTCACACAAAGGGCTGTTTACCCCCCACAGATAGCCTGGCAGACAGGGTTGAGTTGAAAGGGATCCTTGTGCACTTCAGAGAGCTCCTTTGGTGTCACCCCCTACATCAAAGGCACTTTGGGGTATAAGTACTGGGGCTCTGATTTTACCAAATCAGTATACTACTGGACCTGGAAAGAACTCTTCTGGAGTAAAGATTGTTGTGTTGTAAGGATTGCCACTCTGCCTGGAATTACTGTTCTGAGGAACTGCTTCTCTGCTTTGCTGAGCTGCCCTGCTGCCTGCTGAACTCTACCCTGCTAAGACAAGGACTGGACATATCTCACTTGAACCCAAAGTGACTCCAAGTGTTTGCTGGCTTGTCTCCTGTTTTCTGAAGTCTAAGGGATACAAAAGACTTCCTGCAATCCTGCTGGTGCTGCTGGACTCTGCCATCAGCGAGTCCTACCCTTGTCAGAGGTGCCCCCTCCAGTTCTGGGCCTCAGAAGTGGGTCCTGCAGCTGATTTCTGCAAAACCCAATGCATCGCCTTGATTGCGAAAGAATTTCCCCGGCATCGCCCTTCAACGCTGATGCGGAGGCTGCTTGATGACGATGGATCCACAGCTTGCACGGCTCGACAACGATACTCTGTGCGGCATGTGATGATGCATTGCATTCACTTCAATAGAGCTCGATGATGATGAGGGACCCCCCTTTGCGCTGCTCAATGACGAAACAGTAGGCTCTTGATGTCGACAAAAGCTCCATCCAAGGTATTTCTTCAGTGGGACTTGTCTGGATCCTGTAGTTGGCCTGCCCTCCATCTACGGTTGGCATGAACTTTGAATTTGCACTGGTCCCTCACAACCTCAAGTAACCTTTTGACCGCTAGTTACTTCTAAGCACTATTTTCATGTTACATCTTTAAAAATTCATATCTCAACTTCTACTTATTGCAATTTTGTTGTTTTGGTCTCGGTTTACTCAGATAAAGTTTCTCTAATATTGTAAACCTGTGTGGAGTCTTTTTGTGGTGTTTTCATTGAGTTACTGTAATTTAAGTGTTGCACAAAGGCTTTACAAATTGCCTGTGAAGTTAAGCCTGACTGCTCTGTGCCAAGCTACCAGAGGGAGAACACAGGTTAATTTAGGGTGTGTATCTGACTTACCCTGACCAGGATTGTGGTCCCTATTTGGACAGGATGCAATCCTCTGCCAAATAGAGACCCAATTTCTAACAGCTTTTTGTCAGTAATACAAGCATTGCATACTTAGAATTGGGCTCAGATGGAAAAAGATCATTAGGGACGTCTCTCTAAGAAGATCAAAGTGTTAAATGGCCTGCGGTAAGGGTGCCTCCTTGCACCATTCTTTTGTAGTCTTTACGTGGAGATCTGCCCACCACCCTAAAAGCAGCCAAATCATTTTCACCCAAAATGGGCTCCACTCATATTTTGCATCTTCTATATGTGGACAACATCGAACTTTTAGACTACACAAGCATTGGCCTTCAGAGAAAACTTAAAGCTTTATCCAGATATTGCAAGGAAGCTTTTTTTGCAAATAAATCTGGAAAAGATCAAGAATATGGTTTTTGGCAAAAAAGCAACACATTTTAGATGGTTACTTGATTCCAATCATGTTGAAGCAGTGAACTCTAGGGCTCCTTTTCACCTACAATCTGAAATAGAATGGTCATATGAAGATGGTAGAGGCCAGAGTTTTACTGCTAACACAGTCTCTTGTAAAATTTAACCTTGTTTATGAGGGTTCTCACTGGCTCCTCTTTTTCCTCTTTTGAAAGCTTATTGGAGTAAAATCCCTCCATTGTCTTTGTATGGTGCAGAAGGCTTGTTTTTAGATTCTCGAACTACTGGGAGCACATTGAGAGTACTGCTTTAAAACATTTAGTTAATTTACTAATGTGAACCATGGTTCAAAGCATTCATTGTGAGTTAAAACGTATATCTTGGTACCTCTTGGCAAGACTCCATCTTCTAATGTTTCTCAAAAAATTATCTTTATGTGAACCTAGGATAAAAATTTCTAAAATATCCTCTATAGTGAAAGAAAATGGGCCACGGCACAAGTCAAAAGAAGTAATGCAATTTAAACTGTGTACAGCTAATTTGGAACTGTGGAAATGTGGTTCCGTTTCCAAATAAATATAATCTGAAAAAATCTTCCCTTCAAGTGATCCAAAATTTCAATAGGAAATATTTATCTAAGAAAAACTCTATCACATTTACATTCAATACATTAGGTCATGTTCTTTTCACTTACCTAACAAATTTACCAGCTCCAAAGCTGTGTATGGAAATACTTAAGCTATGGTTTGGCTGTAATCCAATCTTTTTGAGATATGAATTGTATGAGAATGTATGGAGAAAAAATGGTATGTTCATTTTTCCTAAATACTAAATGATCAATATGTCATGTTGCTATTGACTGTCCTTTATAGATAACTGACTGTAGGAAGTTTGTCAAACCAGTTTTGCAAAGTATCGTATTTAGTCATGATATGAGGCAATTGCTCTTGTGGCTAATATGCACTTTTTTAATGTTGTAGTCGGAGTTGCATACTTTCTAATTTTTTATCTATCTATCTCTCTCTCTCTCTCATCTATATATATATATATATATATATATATATATATATATATATATATATATATATATATATATAATCTAGTGGCGGTCGCCAGTAGATAGTTATAGTTAGGACCTATTTTCCAAAGGAAATTCGCAACATTCTATTTCCAATAACTTTGGCGCCGGTTGATGAATCTTCGCAAAATTTTCAAAACTTGTGGGGCGCTCCGGTCTGCTCCTATCCTGAAAGTTTCGGGGTGATTCAGAAAGCGGGGGCCGAGAAAAAAGGGGGGTCCCAAAATGTGTTTTCTCCATGTTAATTCCCATAGGAAATTTTAGACACGGCTACAGCCCGAACTGCTGAACGGAATTACACCAAATTTGGCAAAAAGGTAGCGCTTGGTTCAGAAAGTGACCTTTTTTTTAAATGGTGTAAATCCGTTCAGTAGTTCCTGAGAAAATCAAAAGTAAAAACACATATATATCTGGGCGGAGCCTAACCACACGTCATGGTGAGATCTGATTGGCTGTCAGCACTTCATCCTGGAATTGCTGGCAGCCATCTTGGGACCAATATAAATGATTGTACCCCATTGAAATGCATTGTAGTGAATCGAAGATTTTGAGGGTTACCAAAAGGAGAACTATAAAGGGTGATAACAGACTTTAGTTACATTAGAATTCATTTGTTGATGGTACCATACTAATTTCAGGAATTGTGGTGTGTTCTAAGGTGATTTTACCCTGTGAAAAACCTTCTGCTGGGATATCATGATTCATGTTTGAGAGAACTATTTTCAAATGCTTGTCCCATACAGTTTTGGAAGGTGCTCCAGAAGCTAAAATGAGAGCATATTTTCTGTAAATTCACATTATCTTTCTCAGTCATGTGAGAATGAAGTCTGACATTCTCAGTAAAACATGTACATCCAACAAGGGCAGAGACTGTCAGTTGATTCCTTTGTGTTCTACTGCAGCTTCCCAGAGTGTTCTAAAGAACAACTAGAGTGCTAACAGCCTTACTTATGACAAAAGTATGGCACACCTGAAGCCATCTTGATTGGAATAAACTGGTAACGCTTAAAACATTTAATTTAAAAAGGAACAAAATGATGGGGTTCATTTTGCCATAGAAATTATGGTTAGTGCTGTAGAAAGAAAAATTAGGACATGTTTCAAGTGTGATCTCAAATATCTTCCTGTTATATTTCAACAGGAGCAGCCTGTCAGTTGATGCCTTTGTGTTCTACTGCAGCTTCCCAGAGTGTTCTAAAGAACAACTAGAGTGCTAACAGCCTTACTTATGACAAAAGTATGGCACACCTGAAGCCATCTTGATTGGAATAAACTGGTAACACTTAAAACATTTAATTTAAAAAGGAACAAAATGAAGGGGTTCATTTTGCCATAGAAATTATGGTTAGTGCTGCAGAAAGAAAATTTAGGGCATGTTTTAAGTGAGATCTCAAATCCTCTTCTATTTCATTAGAAAATTCTGACATGCAGACTGAAACAATCACTTTCAATACCAGCAGTAGACTTCCAGTTAACTCCCTGGTGATCAGTAGCTTTACTACAGTGATCTAATGAACAACTAGAGTGCTAACATTCTGAATTTATGGCAAATGTGTGACACATCTGAATGCCTTCTTGATGGAATCAAAGTAAAAAACTGAAAGCATTTCCTACTGAGGAGACTGCAGTAAATGACGAAATTAGAAAACTTCATAACAAATAAGTCTCCCAAGATGGCCACCAGAGAAAAAAGAGCCCAAATGTAGCACAAATATCACCCAGATGTAGCCCACATATAGCCCAATGACAGAAGTGTGCAAAACACTTTTTATTTTTAGTTTTTCTGCAGTTTTATATAGTGCAAACTGGTCAGGTATTGGAGCGTTACATCTTACTTGGACCCCTTATTGCGTATTTTGCACGAAGTACATGAGATTGATCTTGCGAAACATTGACCTTTACGATTCTGTTAACCTGAAGTTGCTCTGAACCGGGCTTTGTAACACCCGTTTTTACCTACTGGTTTTAATTAATTCCCACTGTATTGTATTAGGAAAGAGGATTTACTGTTTTTATGTACACTTTTATGATCTATGTTTCTAAATCAGATCAAATAAAGTTTAATGAATTCTATGGCAGGACGGAGGCGAGGATTATGCATATCTTTCCTCACTTTATTTGCATAGCAGTTCAAAGAAAACGTAACACAACAATCAAACAAAAGACTACACAACCCATGAACCATTAGGGGGTAGTCTCCAAGGCAACTATAGTCCAATCATATCACAGTCCATCGTATATAATATCGTGACGTCCCTTCCGCTTCCTCTTTCTTCACTGCTCGTCAGTTAAGTGCATTCCTTACATTCTTGGCTTAATCTGACGTTGTTGCTGTTTGTATAGCGGTTTCTTGTGCACGTTATTAGCATTATTGCCTTGGTATTGTTTCATATTCCCTGCACAGCAGGCTCTTGCCCGAGCGCGTTCTCCCCTCGCAGTTTCTCCCGCTGTGTGCTCTGCGCGCGGTGAGATCCTCTCAGGCGCGTCTGGTCCGAGCGAGGCAGCTCCGTCGAGCGCTCCCGCTGGTCTTTAGGCGCGTTTGGGAATCCGGTCACTCCTTTAGTGTCCGCTTGATTCCCGACCAACCCTCGCCTAATTTTGACACCGCTACGCGGTGATTTCCCCACACGGCCACGTTAGTGACCAGCGCCACCTGGTGGTGGTAATTGGTATTGCGCCTCAGTCTATTCTTATAACAGCTTCGGGGAAAGCCCAGCTGTTGGAGCACTGGCGAGGGGCTGCCTTAAGGATTTTAAGGGCATTTGTTCTGTGCTCACACCCTCTGCTATCATGTCTTCTCCAGAAGACCATTTTTACTCCTCCTACCAGGAAGTGGAGGAGGAATGGCCCCCAACTTCTCCCTCCAGCAGTGGACCAAGCCCTCTCTCTGGCTATTTCTAGGGCGCTGGCTCCTCTTAGGGATCAGGTTGATAAGCTGGTGAAAAGCATCCCTGGGGTGTTCAGTGACCCAGATCTGGTGGTGGCGGGTCCCAGTAGCTCCCAGATGGGGAATAAAAGGGCCGTTAAGCATAACGCGGGGCACTTGGAAGGATTTGATAAACTTACGGAGACCTTCCTCAAGAGTGCGCGAACGCTAAAACATGCACCCTGCCGGGAGGAGGAGGGGCCCGGAGAAAATTGCGACACTGTCACCACTATTGTAGACCCCGACGGCGGGTTTCCCTTAGAGGGAGAGGGTGTATCGGAGGACGATTTCTCCTCCGATGAGGATAAGGACTCGGGGCGTCCCTGGCGTCCAGAGTCCCACTCCTCTCAGTCCCCGGTTGGGGACGGGGTCCACTCGGACATGTTCGAGCCTACCCAAATTTACCATCCTAGGTCAGCGGAGTGGACACCTGACGCCAAAGTGGCAGAGTATGTGGTGGGGAAAATCCATCAACCCCTTGAAAGGGAGGTCAGGAATAGGATGAGGGAGAATGCCCCAGGCCCTCACTGAAGGGGAAGGTGGCACACATGCCTGAAATTGATGAGAAACTATGTACCTTTTTCTCCAAGTATATGAGGGATCCCAAGAAAGGAATTGATAGGTCTTGGACGTGGTAGGGCCCTTGACCCAAATTATTCAATTGACGGAGCGTTCCAAAGAGTCAGGATCCCCTTTGTCCACGGATATTGTGGCTGGTTGGGCGCACTACCCTAAACCCTAAAACACTATCCCCTCCACTACCCAAACACCACTGCACTACCCTAAACCCTAAAACACTACCCCCAGCACGACACCCTACACTACCCAAACATAACTGCACTACCCTAAACCCTAAAACACTACCACCAGCACGACTCCCTACACTACCCAGACACCACTGCACTACCCTAAACCCTAAATCTACCCACAGCACAACCCCCTACACTACACAAACACCACTTCACTACCCTAAACCCTAAAACACTACCCCCAGCACGACCCCTTCACTACACAAACACCACTGCACTGCCTTAAACCCTAAAACACTACCCCCAGCACGGCCCCCTACACTACACAAACACCACTGCACTACCCTAAACCCTAAATCTAACCCCAGCATGACCCCCTACACTACACAAACACCACTGCACTACCCTAAACCTAAAACACTACCCCAGCACGACCCCCTTCACTACCTAAACACAACTGCACTACCCTAAACCCTAAAACACTACCCCCAGCACGACCCCTTCACTACCCAAACACAACTGCACTACCCTAAACTCAAAAACACTACCCCCAGCACGACCCCCTACACTACACAAACACCACTGCACTACCCTAAACCCTAAAACACTAGAACCCAGCACGACCCCCTACAGTACACAAACACCACTGCACTACCCTAAACCCTAAAACACTACCCCCAGCATGACCCCCTACACTACACAAACACCACTGCACTACCATAAACCCAAAACACTACCCCAGCACTACCCCCTACACTACCCAAACACCACTGCACTACCCTAAACCCTAAAACACTACCCCCAGCACGACTCCCTACACTACACAAACACCACTGGACTACCCTAAAACTCTACCCCCAGCACGACTCCCTACACTACCCAAACACCACTGCACTACACTAAACCCTAAATCTACCCCCAGCATGACCTCCCACACTACACAAACACCACCACACTACCCTAAACCCTAAAACACTACCCCAGCACGACCCCCTACACTACCCAAACACCACTGCACTACCCTAAACCCTAAAACACTAACCCCAGCATGACCCCCTACACTACCCAAACACCACTGCACTACCCTATACCCTAAAACACGACCCCCTACACTACACAAACACAACTGCACTACCCTAAACCCTAAAACACTACCCACAGCATGACCCCCTACACTACACACACACCACTGCACTACCCTAAACCCTAAAACACTACCCCCTACACTACCCAAACACCACTGCACTACACTAAACCCTAAATCTACCCCCAGCATGACCTCCCACACTACACAAACACCACTGCACTACCCTAAACCCTAAAACACTACCCCCTACACTACACAAACACCACTGCAGTACCCTAAACCCTAAAACACTACACCCAGCATGACCCCCTACACTACACAAACACCACTGCACTACCCTAAACCCCCTACACTATACAAATATCACTGCATTACTCTAAACCCTAAAACACTACCCCCAGCATGATCCCCTTGCAACACAAACACCACTGCACTACCCTAAACCCTAAATAGACCCCCAGCACGACCCCTACACTACCCAAACACCACTGCCATACCCTAAACCCTAAAACACTACCCCCAGCATGAACCCCTACACTACCCAAACACCACTGCACTACCCTAAACCCTAAAACACTACCCCAGCACTACCCCCTACACTACACAAACACCACTGCACTACCCTAAACCCTAAAACACTACCCCAGCACTACCCCTACACTACCCAAACACCACTGCTCTAACATAAACCCTAAAACACTACCCCCAGCACAACCCCTACACTACACAAACACCACTGCACTACCCTAAACCCTAAAACACTACCCCCAGCACGACCCCCTACACTACCCAAACACCACTGCACTACACTAAACCATAAAACACTACCCCCAGCATGACCCCCTACACTACACAAACACCACTGCACTACCCTAAACCCTAAAACACTACCACCAGCATGACCCCTACACTACTCCAACACCACTGCACTACCCTAAACCCTAAAACACTACCCCAGCACGACCCCCTACACTACCCATACACCACTGCACTACCCTAAACCCTAAAACACTACCCCCAGCACGACCCCCTACACTACTGCACTACCTAAACCCTAAAACACTACCCCCAGCACGACCCCTACACTACCCAAACACCACTGCACTACCCTAAACCCTAAAACACTACCCCCTACACTACACAAACACCACTGCACTACCCTAAACCCCCTACACTATACAAACACCACTGCACTACCCTAAACCCTAAATAGACCCCCAGCACGACCCCCTACACTACCCAAACACCACTGCCATACCCTAAACCCTAAAACACTACCCCCAGCATGAACCCCTACACTACCCAAACACCACTGCACTACCCTAAACCCTAAAACACTACCCCCAGCACTACCCCCTACACTACACAAACACCACTGCACTACCTAAACCCTAAAACACTACCCCAGCACTACCCCTACACTACCCAAACACCACTGCACTACACTAAACCATAAAACACTACCCCCAGCATGACCCCCTACACTACACAAACACCACTGCCCTAAACCTAAAACACTACCACCAGCATGACCCCTACACTACTCAAACACCACTGCACTACCCTAAACCCTAAAACACTACCCCAGCACGACCCCCTACACTACCCATACACCACTGCACTACCCTAAACCCTAAAACACTACCCCCTACACTACCCAAACACCACTGCACTACACTAAACCCTAAATCTACCCCCAGCATGACCTCCCACACTACACAAACACCACCACACTACCCTAAACCCTAAAACACTACCCCAGCATGACCCCCTATACTACCCAAACACCACTGCACTACCCTACACCCTAAAACACTACCCCCAGCATGACCCCTACACTACCCAAACAGCACTGCACTACTCTAAACCCTAAAACACGACCCCCTACAATACACAAATACCACTGCATTACCCTAAACCCTAAAACACTACCCCCAGCACCACACCCTATACTACACAAACACCACTGCACTACTCTAAACCCTAAAACACTACCCCCTACACTACACAAACACCACTGCACTACCCTAAACCCTAAAACACTACACCCAGCATGACCCCCTACACTACACAAACACCACTGCACTACCCTAAACCCTAAAACACTACCCCCTACACTACACAAACACCACTGCAGTACCCTAAACCCTAAAACACTACACCCAGCATGACCCCCTACACTACACAAACACCACTGCACTACCCTAAACCCCCTACACTATACAAACATCACTGCATTACTCTAAACCCTAAAACACTACCCCCAGCATGATCCCCTTGCAACACAAACACCACTGCACTACCCTAAACCCTAAATAGACCCCCAGCACGACCCCCTACACTACCCAAACACCACTGCCATACCCTAAACCCTAAAACACTACCCCAGCATGAACCCCTACACTACCCAAACACCACTGCACTACCCTAAACCCTAAAACACTACCCCAGCACTACCCCCTACACTACACAAACACCACTGCACTACCCTAAACCCTAAAACCCTACCCCAGCACTACCCCCTACACTACCCAAACACCACTGCTCTAACATAAACCCTAAAACACTACCCCCAGCACAACCCCCTACACTACACAAACACCACTGCACTACCCTAAACCCTAAAACACTACCCCCAGCATGACCCCCTACACTACCCAAACACCACTGCACTACACTAAACCATAAAACACTACCCCCAGCATGACCCCCTACACTACACAAACACCACTGCACTACCTAAACCTAAAACACTACCACCAGCATGACCCCCTACACTACTCCAACACCACTGCACTACCCTAAACCTAAAACACTACCCCAGCATGACCCCCTACACTACCCATACACCACTGCACTACCCTAAACCCTAAAACACTACCCCCAGCACGACCCCTACACTGCTGCACTACCCTAAACCCTAAAACACTACCCCCAGCACGACCCCCTACACTACCCAAACACCACTGCACTACCCTAAACCCTAAAACACTACCCCCTACACTACACAAACACCACTGCACTACCCTAAACCCTAAAACACTACACCCAGCATGAACCCCTACACTACACAAACACCACTGCACTACCCTAAACCCCCTACACTATACAAACACCACTGCACTACCCTAAACCCTAAATAGACCCCCAGCACGACCCCCTACACTACCCAAACACCACTGCCATACCCTAAACCCTAAAACACTACCCCCAGCATGAACCCCTACACTACCCAAACACCACTGCACTACCTAAACCCTAAAACACTACCCCCAGCACTACCCCCTACACTACACAAACACCACTGCACTACCCTAAACCCTAAAACACTACCCCAGCACTACCCCTACACTACCCAAACACCACTGCACTACACTAAACCATAAAACACTACCCCCAGCATGACCCCCTACACTACACAAACACCACTGCACTACCCTAAACCCTAAAACACTACCACCAGCATGACCCCCTACACTACTCAAACACCACTGCACTACCCTAAACCTAAAACACTACCCCAGCACGACCCCTACACTACCCATACACCACTGCACTACCCTAAACCCTAAAACACTACCCCCAGCACGACCCCCTACACTACTGCACTACCCTAAACCCTAAAACACTACCCCCACGACCCCCTACACTACCCAAACACAACTGCACTACCCTAAACCCTAAAACACTACCCCCAGCACGACCCCCTACACCACCCAAACACCACTGCACTACCCTAAACCCTAGAAAAGAAACCCCCACCCCACCCCATGCCCAATCCCCCTTACCTCTCACTCCTCGTGGTTCCTCTCTCCTCGTGGTTCCTGCTTCACGTCGTCTCTGAGGGGCGGTGCACGTCGTTGTGAGGAAACAGAACAGCCTCTGTTTCCTTACAACGACATGGATCGTCTACATGTTTTTAGAACGCATGGTCATTTACCATACATACCTTTACAACAAAATTCGTTGTAAAGGCATGCGTGGTAAATGACCATGCATTCTAAAACATGCGTAGTAATGACTTCGTGATGTACAACGCATGCGTGGTAATGCATGCGTTGTAATGGTATCGCAAAGTAAAAAGTCGTTGTAACGGCTGTTTACCGATCGAAGCTGGCCCCTGTTCTTCAGTGAGGCGTTTATTTGATTAATTAGGAGGAAGGAATGTGTTTTTACCGAAAAGTGCATTCCCGGCTGTTGTATTGTGAAAGTGTCTGCGTGGCCTGGTTTCACTTCCGGTGAGAGAGTGGAAGAGTCTGTTTGGATCTAAAGGAGTTCTGTTGTTGGACGGGGCCGGCGCGACATGTCATCAGAAAACATAGCTAATGGAAAGCGTCCTCCCTGAAGTGTGGAGCAGTGCCATGAGAGGTCAACGAGTGTGCGTCCCACCGCAGTATGACCGTACCGCGTGACCCATGTGCCACCTCCAGGGTACGGGAGGCAGAAGCGGCATCGCAGGTCCTCTTGAAGACCGTTGTAGCACTAATTCTACATTTTGGTACTAGGGCATTTTAACTTCGTTGTTCCTGCCAGATACAAAGAGAAGATCTTGTGTTATTCAGTGCCCTCGTTACCTTTTTTGTGGGTTGTGGTGCTTGTCACTTCGCTGCCCCGCCGGTGCACACGACTGGGCACCCCACCTCGTGTGCCATCTGCAGGGCCTCTGCCCTCGGATCACTGGTTTCGGTTTCTGGAGCGGCAACATAAGCAGTTGCTCCCAAAGGACTAGCCTGAACACTTAGGTGAACATCCCCTGCACCAGCATTCCACGGAAATTCTTTCCTAGCTCTCCCACGTCAACGAGGACGTCATAATAGCACGGCTCCGCTCGCGACACCGTATGACGTCATCGGAGCCATAAGAGGACCTCGTCGGCGTGCTGACGACAGTTCCACCCATTTTTTCCGTGCCACCGAGGAAAACAGGGGACCGAGACATTTTCACATGTATACATAGTATAATAAATATATATATATTCACTGAAAAAACCATAGGTTTCAGGCACGTTATAGTTAGAAATTAGCATTTAAAAAACCTTAGAAATTCACTGAAAAAACCATAGGTTTCAGGGGCGTTATAGTTAGTTGGACATTTCACTCGTACAAAACTATAGAAATTCTCCCGTTATAGTTAGTTCAGCTAACTGTAACTCACGCGCCCGCAATGCACTGCTGATGACGTCACATATTACATCACTCATGACATGGTCAGTGACATCACTCATGACATCACTGATGACATCTCAAATGACATTACTGATGACATCATCCTTGTGATAGAGTGGCAGACCTCCTCTCACCCTAATATAACCTTTGAGACACACACTCAAAAATACAAACTAACATTTTCAAAACAATGGACATACCAATACCAGTTACAACACACCTATTCAGTAATTCCAAGATCTACACACACATCCACTCATTCACCAACAGTCCCTATACAGTCACTCATACATGTACTCACTCATCATATGTACTCATACACCTATACATCCTGTTACACACCGCCACTCATCCATAGAGTTACTCACACACAGTCACACATGCAAACAAAGTATCAAACATCCATTTACTTGCATATACAGTTATACACACACTACCACACTTACTTCTACAGAAACTTACACATACTTACTCTCTTAAACAATCACTTATAGAAACACCTACTTATTTGTACAGGAACTCTTCCAATCTCTCACTCTCACATATACTCACTTATATACACCAATACTCACATATACTAGTTTAAAACATATGTAGTTACTCATAAAGACACTATTGAGACAGTCATTCACTCACTATAACACCCATACACATACTCATCCACCTATACAGTCCTGCACACATGCTGTCTTCAACACATACAAACAGTGAGTCACTCATTCATGCATCTATGCACTAAGTAATACCCCCACCGAACCATACAGACACTCAGGCACTCATACTGATACTCAAAAACCAACTAATAACCCATATAGACACTCATGTAGCTACTCACCAACCCGTGCAGCCACTTATACACAAAGTGAGAGACTGATACAGATATTTTCATATTTAAACATTACTCACTAACCCATGTATTCACTAAGATACACTTAGTCAGTTATACAATCAATTTTACAAAAAAAATCATCCATTTAGACTTATATACCCATTTATTCTTCCATCGACCTTGAGATATACATATATAAAACATATTTAATTTTCAGAAAAACACACATTCACTGGATGATGTCATCAGTGATGTCATCAGTGATGTCATTTGAGATGTCATCAGTGATGTCATGAGTGATGTCACTGACCATGTCATGAGTGATGTAATATGTGACGTCATCAGCAGTGCATTGCGGGCGCGCGAGTTATAGTTAGCTGAACTAACTATAACGGGGGGATTTCTATGGTTTTGTACGAGTGAAATGTCCAACTAACTATAACGCCCCTGAAACCTATGGTTTTTTCAGTGAATATATATATATATATGAAACCAAAATCCCAGTGAACAACCGCAGCGGGCCAAACAAGGGCACAGAGTCCAGTTGAAGATACAATGAATCATTTTATTGCCTTAACATGTCAGGATGACGCGTTTCGACCACAAGCCTGTGGTCTTGATCACATATATATATATATATATTTATAATCGTAATTTTAAAACCTTTGGTAGAAAAACAGACATTTGGTGAGCAGATTTTAGAGTGTTGCTGGTGTTGTAGGGTGCTCTATATAGAAGCTCCTCTCCACCCACACTTGGGAAACACCCAGAGTTCTCTGCTTCTTTTTTGCATTAATTTATGTGGCACTCTAAGCCTTAAAGGGTATTGTTTACAGCACTTCTTTTAGAGCAGCAGTTCAGCGGAGTGACAGGCCTTGTAGGAGCACAGCAGTCCTTCTTCCTGGCAGAGTATCCACAGGTCCAGAAGGGTACTGAAGAGTTGGAGTCCAAGGTCCTTCTTGTATACCCCGGTGCCCTGATTCTGAAAGGTGAGAGAAGCTTCTAGACAGTGATATGAAGTGCATTGAATTTTCTGCCTCTCCTGCCCTGGCTCCACGCTGGCTGAAGGGACAATGCGGGTTGTTAGGCCCTTTTTGTGAAGGCAAAGCACATGCTAATCAGGTGTAAGTGGGGCTGTGCTCAGCTCCGCCCCCCTATCCTGCCAGCAGATGGCCCACTGAGACATGTTTAAAGGGCAACTTAAATGGCTGGCACAATCAGTGCTGCTGGCCCACTAGTAGTATCTGATTTACAGGCCCTGGGTACATATAGTACCACTTTACAAGAGGGCGTATAAGTTAATTAAATATGCAAATTGAGTATAGGCCAATATTATCATGTTTAGAAGATCGGGTGCATTCACCTTAGCACTTATTAGCAGTGGTAAAGTGCTGAGAGTCGCAAGGTCAGCAAAAACTAGGCCAGTAAAATTGAGGAGGAAGGCAAAACGTTTGGGGGAAGACCACCCTAAAGCTGACAAGTCTAACAGAATGCATTTTCTATTAAAAGTCAGTTTTTCAAGGCTATCCAAAATGAAAGTAAGTCTTGGGTCTTGCAGAGGGGGAGGGGGTTGAATTCCAGAGAAGAGTAGATCTTACTGAGAATTATCTGCTCCCTAGTCTCTTCTGCCGATAATGAGGTATTGCAACTCAATTAACATGCAACAATTACAACTTACGAACTGGTAAGTAATGAACACATTTCTCTTAGAAATAAAGACATCTCTTTCCATAAAAGGCTTAAGGGAAAAAGCACAAGAACTTAAAATGGATTATTTTCACCACTCGTAGCCAACGTAAAGTATTCAGAGCTGATGTGGCAGCGTTCTGAATACGGTGTACCTGTTTTAAGAGCCCCAGCATCGAACCAAGAAACAGAGGGGCATATTTACAAGCCCCTTGCGCCACTTTTGCGCCGCCGTTGCGTCACGCAAGTGACGCAGCGGCGACGCAAACCATGCGCCGCATTGCGCTATATTTACAACGTGACGCATCTAGGGAGATGCGTCACGTAGTAAACCCCTGCGCCACATGAAACCTGCGTCAGGTTTCATGTGGGCGTACCGGCGCAGGGGGGGGCGTTCCGGCGCAGGTACGCCTCGGAAAAGTGACGTAGTGAAATCTACAAGATTTCACGCAGTCACTTTTCCGGCAGCTGGTGCGCCAAATCCTTACGCCTGCTTCAAGCAGGCGTAAGGATTGACGCACCATGTTAGGGATAGGGAAGGTTGGAACAGTGCTGGAGTTGCGTCGCGCTTGCGACACGACTTCAGCACTGCGCCAACCTTCCGCCGGCAGATGCGTCACGCATCTGCTTATCCTTGCGCCACGATGCGCCGCATTGTAAATGCGGCGCATCAGACATGGCGCAAGGGTAAACTTGCGTGACGCATTTTCCCTGGCGCATCCCTGCTGATTTGCAGGGATGCGCCAGGGAACGTAAATATGCCCCAGAGAATTGCAATAGTTCAATTCACTTAAAATTGCTGCTTGAACCACCAACGACGCACTGAGGGGCAGATTTACAAGCCCCTGCGCCACCAGTACGTCACTTTTCGTGACGTTCTGGTGGCGCAGAAGCTCCTCGATATTTACAAGGAGAGGAAAAGCCACCATGCGTGACTTTTCCTCTCCTTGTAAATACCGCCCCTTCACACGCAGCACTTTGCGGTGAAGGGGCGTTCCATGGGTGTTGCTGTGGGTGTTCCCACGCAACACCCATGGAACAAGACACATCTCCAGAATTACAGAAATCGTAACTCTGGAGATGCGTCTGAAAGCTACGCCACCCTAGAGGTGGCGTAGCGAGGCGCACCGAGGAGAAATGTTTTCATTTCTCCTCGTTTTCCTCTTTCAATGCGTGCTGCATTCTGCAGCACGCATTGAAGAGAAAAGCCTGTACTGATTGTTTTTGTGCAGAAAGGTGCCCCTTCCTGCACAGAAACAATCTCCCCATGGCGCAGGCATCCTTGCACCATGGTGCAAGGGTGCCTGCGCCGGCGCTTGGCAGCTGTTTGTGCGCCAGCGCGGGGAAAGCACAGGAATGCGACATATTCTTGTAAATATGTCGCATTCCTGTGCTCTGAAAGTGCCGCAGCGTGGCGCAGCCAAAGGGCTTGCAGCGCCACGCTGCGGCACTTTCTTGTAGATCTGCCCCTGAGGGTGGAAGAAAGATTAGATTTTATGCCACACCCACAAGAGAAAGAAACAGGTAGTGAAAAGATGATTGACATGTCTGGTGAGGGACAGCTTATTGTCAGGGTAGAAATCTAGATTACGCTGTGTTTGCTGTAATCAGAGGAAAGCCAACAAAAATGTTGCTTTTAGTTTGAATGAATTTAGATAATAACGGCAGAATATGTTCCAAAAAACACATAATTTGCCTTTTCCCACCGCCTAAATTAGATAAGCATGTCACATAATTTTTCCACCATTGCCACTTAATCCCAGTAGCTCTGACAATGGTAACGAGCTGCAGGAGGGTTTGGGACTGATGAGGAAACCCATGTTTCGCAAGGTCTCTTGAGGCATGTTTTCTATTTCACTGGATCAGTTCTGTTATATAGTGGTAAGGATTTGCCACATTAATAGGGGAAGAGGAACGAGATGTTGCCAAATAATGAAATGACAGGTACCCAGCCTCCAGCCTGCTCCAACCACCACTGGCAATTATCTTCTCATCTCATCATCAAATGCCAATCAATGCTAGACATTTAAATTAGATCATGACAGCTGATACCTCTGCACAGTGTATCAAAACGTGACTGGTATCACAACAGGGCAAGAATGAACTGAAGCGGTACCACATTTGTAGGTCAATTCAAGGATTGAGCTTGAGGGACCATTCCCCATAGGACTCGCCCTCCCACCTACCAAGGTGCATCGCCTCGAGGACTATTTGCTGATAAGTAATGACCTTGCAGCAGCCAATTAGGATGTCGAAATCCCCTTTGAACATTCCATTAGACTTGCATTTAGCTCGGTAATGACAAATGTAATCAACAGCATGGCAGGAAGTAAAATGACTCGATAATGTCATTAAAGCGGAGTCAGTTATTGTAACTTGGATGCAGAGTGATAAAAAACAATATTTTTAAAAAATGCCAGACGTGCTGTATATTACACCTCAGTAGGAACACCCCCTTCCCTGCCTGCCAAATGCGCATTGCTTTAAACGAGTGCAAACGACAAAGGCATTTTTCGCAGAAGCAGAAATTATGACAGATGGCAAGTAAATGAGGGGTGAAGCAACCTGCTAAATAATATGACATGAAATTTAGCATTTAAAATCCCATCTGGATTGCCTTTACAGTCAAATGGTCTTCGGGGGCTCGGGTATGGATTTTCAGAACGTGCCTTGCATTTATGAGCTGGTAATGTAATTTCAAGTGCTTGGCAATTGGAGCGCCGCACGCATGGCTGCTCGCTTGACGTCTGAACCACATAGGGTAGCGATTACATAGCCTCGCGGGGTGCACATTGCTCTGGGCTTCAGGCATGATTAATGCGAGATGCAACACAGTCATGTGGCCTTAAAAGCCTGCATCCGAAAACATTTACACACGCGAAGCTCCGTTAGGGCCCTATCTTTCCTATGTATGCATTTAGTGCATGCATGTATAATGTCACCGACACGGTTAGGAATTGACGTAGTGCTTACATGTTGCGTCTCCGTATCAATATTCGGTCATTTTTTTATTCGTATATTTTAAAATTGAGGCAGCACCGACAAGCAAATGAAAGGGCAACGTGTTAGAAAACATTCGACGTTATTTTCTCTATCTGTTTTTTTTTTTTTAAGGCATTGAGCCAGTAATTTGAGAAAAAAGACAAAAAAATATTCAGCTGTATTTTGTTGGTAGAGATTGTGGCAGTAAAAGAAAACAGATTTTCCTATTGGGTTCCCCAAATCTGTGATGTAAATTGCACTTAGAGCTGCCATGTCCAACAGTCGGCAATGTCTACAGTGTCCTGTATATATTTTCATGTTGGTCTGTGCAAAATGTACTTTGTAGGCATTGATTGACAAGTAAATGCAGTTGTTATTCTACATTAGTGCAATTCCCTGGATTATTAACTTGCAGTACACCTGCGCTTGAATTTTATAGTTAAAAAATTGCTGGTTTCACTTCTTTTTAACCAATGGCAATAGTGAAAATAAATGCAATATGTACGATCTACTTTAACTGAACATTTGTGAGAAGGCAGGTTAATGCAAGGTTTTGTTTAGAAATGTACTTAGCCTTGGTAGGATTTAAAGTGATACATCCTGGTGGATGTGTGTGTGTGCTCATTCTCTGGCAAAACTGTGGTGGATATTCTCAAGAACATGCGATAAACATCGCCAAAATAGGCTAACGCAATTTTTTATATCGCCGCCTATCGCGGGAAAATAACTGTCAACGTCGTATTCCCAACACGGCGGTAACATGCAATAGTTTCCCGATAACGCCTCAAATGTCTGCGACACAACTACCGCAACGGCGATAAAAAAGGAAACCCAAACGCGAAAAAAGTTGCGATGGGTCCAACCGCGATAGAAAAATCGGCGACAAGCAGCTCCAGGCTTGCAATTCCCACGTCAGGCGGGAAAAATCACAATAAAAGCAGCAAAAGAAAAACAAAAACATAACAGCTGCAAAACACAATGGAGGCAGCCGGAGCTAGTACAGAAGACAACCCGAACCCCACAAGCCCCACGGAAGACCAGCCTGGGACCTCGGGGTCAGGGAAGGGCAAGGAGAAGAAGAAGAGGAACACGCGGTTCAGTCCGCAGGAAAACAGGATCCTGATTACGGAGGTGATAGAACACCATCAACAACTGTTCATCACCTCCACTGTCATTGGCAACAAAAAATGGAACATGGCAGTCCATCGTGGACAAGGTGAATGCAGTCGGAGTGCTGAGGAGGACAATGGACAAGGTCAAGAGGCGCTGGAATGATGTGAAGCGCAAAACCAAGCAGAAACTCGCAAACAACCGCAAAGCAGCAATGCAGACTGGGGGTGGGAGCCCTGCGCCACAGGAGGAGCTGGATGAGATGGAGGAAATGGTGTCCACAGTCAGTGTGGAGACGGTGGCAGGAGTCGGGGGACCGGACACTGCTCAACATGACCTGACACAACAGCAACAGGGTGAGTAACCACCAGGGACTGGGGGGACGGGGGGAGATGGGCACAATGGCACACATGCACAATGAAGTAGAGCACACTGCACAACCACAATGACTCTGGATCATGTCCCTGAACTCCTTGCCATACAGCAGCACACATAGAAACAGCATGTAGTCCCCCGTCCACAATGTGCCCAGAGGGGGCCCTCCCCACACATCACCAATCTCACAACAAACACATGCACATGTGCTGAACCCAGCAAAGCTGCGGATCCGTGAGCCCCACTGACAATGCAAGTGACACTGCATGACGATGAGCATGTCTGCAGGCCACTCATCATGACATGTTGCATGCCACGACACCGAGGTGGCTGAGTGTGGTCCACATCCGGAAAGGAGCAGGTCACACACTGACACATCCACGTGCACAAACAACCCCTGACGGCAACAAGACATCTGCGGACAAACTATGCCCAAGAGTCCCAACTCCCACCAAGAGCCCAATTTACCCAAGTATGCAACATCTCAGCACTGCATAAGCACAGAAGTCAAAGGCACACCGCCTGAAAGGGAGAAGGCCAAGCAAAGTCTGAGCTGCAGGGGCGACTCTCCCACAATGCAGCACACACACAAGAATCAGAGCACATCAACATTGACAACAATGTGGTACAAACTGCAACACTTTCACAACAGAACAGAGGACACAACTGCTGCCGCTTGTGTGTAGAAACTGGCCAATCACATTTGGCATACAACCCCACATCCCTGATGGTGCACAAATGTCCCACATCCCTGATGGTGCACAAATGTCCACTGTCCCGCTTCAAATAGGCAGCTCCTCCTAAACAGTCACAATGTACATTGTCATGCAGTCTGTTTGGAAACTTGGCCAATGCGTGAACATACATGGAACACACTGTTAAACTGCATCTCCCCTTTTACATTGCAGAGTGAGAATCATCACCTCCTGCAGAGCAGACCGAACACCTCCTCACTGATGACGAGGAGGACCTCCCCACCTTCGACACCAACGCCCTCCAAGAGCTCATGGACAGCTTCGGCACCCCACCTCCAGGAGCAGCGCAGCCCAGCTGCATCGAGGAGACCCCACCCCCTGCACAGACCACACAGCAGGAAGCACCCACCACCCCGGCTGTCTCCCAGGACCCCCACGAACAACACATGGCATTTCAACACCGTGTGTTGGAGGGCCAGAAGGAGATGGCTGAGCAGGTGCGGGTGGGGTTCGACCTCATGGCAGCCAAACTTTATGCCATCCATGGGTGTCTATGTCCCATCAGGGACCACTTACAGTCCCTAACAGACACCCACAGTCCGCTCCATGGTCTCCAACGAGCCATGGCTGACATTGCTGGAGTCATGACTCGGAGACAAGAACACCTGTCTAGTCAGAGTGGCTCCAGCGATCTCAGCCGTGAGTTGGGACACATGCGGAGGCTCATGGAGGACTCAGTGTGGATGGAGGCGGAAAGGATGGCTGCCGCGGCTGCACATCAGCGAGATGTGGCTGGGATCTTCCATGCCCTGCAGATCATCATCATGGCATTGCTGCCACAAGGCCTGGCGCAGATGAATGCTGCTGCTCCTACACCATCCACATCTCCGCCCCTGATGTGTCAGTGCCCCACAGTGCGGGAGACATTCCACCTACGGCACCTGATGTGTCAGTGCCACACAGTGCTGCAGCTGAATCACCAACACCCACAGGTGAGGCACATAACATCAAAGGATGAAGATGCGGATGAATCTGCCTTAGTGGTAAGGAGGAGGCGGTAGCATTCATCTCCGCCATATGGCCTGTTTCTGCTTGGTTCTGCCCTCTGCATCATCACCTTCCACTGTCCCCCGATACACTCTGCGGCACTCACCTTGGACCTCGACATGGACTGCCATATTCTGTTTGGTTACCAATGACACCGCTATCAGACTGCGGACTGAACTCTTCCGATGAACTTGTCCTTCCCTAATGGACTCTGGCTGGCCCTCCACGGGGCAACAATGTCAAGTGGGGTGTGCATGGCCCTGTACTGCTCCAGCTGCAACACTCCACTGGATGTGAATAAAACATTCCAATTCACACAGATGTCATGTCTATGATCCTTCAAGTATGACATTATGGATGAATGTAGGGTCACTGATTCCCCCTCACGTCCATTTTGCACATGTTGTGGGGCTTGGGTCACAGGGTGCAACATTGCCGATTGCGGTCCGGGTGGCGCAGACACTACAACAGAGACACACGCATTGGTAACTTCCTTGTCGAGGCCAGAACTGAACCACGCCCAGAGCCCTGGGCTCATTGTTCTCACCCCTACGCTGGACTGCCATATGCCAGCCCAGCCCAGCCCACTCCGCTTACGCTCACAGGGGGTGACGACACAGCTACATGTCCCGGGTCTTCCCTGTAGTGATCTGCTGGTCACTGGTCTAGTTGTCAGCATGCCACAGCCACTCCCTGAGGGCTGGTTTACACCCACACCACACCCATCCAGCCCAGGCGTCACGGGACATGTGACCCTGCCAATAAAAGGGGCCCACCACAGCACATCACCCACTGCCGGAGGTGACATGATGGCGTCTGCATCCACGGTACTCAATCATGAGGCGTCCGTGACTTTCGTTGCACAGAGTTAGTGGCACCCGATGGCCTGCGCCCGGCACGGGCCTACCACCACGTGGCGATGACTTGCGTTGCACTGAATTAGGCCCACCTGAAGAGCTGAGCGGGTGTGCAGCCTGCGATGATGCAGTAGGCCTGGAGGCTGGACGGTGACTTGCGTTGCACTGAGTTAGTGGCACCCGATGGCCTGCGTCTGGCATGGGCCTACCGCAACGTGGCGATGACTTGCGGTGCACAGAGTTAGGCCCACCTGAAGAGCTCAGCGGGTGTGCAGCCTGCGATGATGCGTTGGCCTCGTTACGGCGTCCAGCAAATCAAGACTCTAATTGAATTGTGAGCCCTGCTGGACCGCAGTGTACGCGCAGGCAGCAGTCAGCACACACATGACTCCGCGGTGCGGTGCCGCAGGGTGCGCTGGGGGCCTGTGGCGCGGAATCCAGCGATTGGCTGAGGAGGTTGCACCGGCACGTGGAGGGCCCTCTTGGAGACACGCTGGTGGCGGCAGGTGAGCATTGAGGCCTGGGTGCGCAGGGGCGGGCAGACATCGCTGGGTGGCGGACCGGTCTGGGGACCAGGGCTGGGGTGCAGCAGGCGCACAGGATCGCGCAGGCACCACCGGTCACGGCGGCAGCCTCGTGGCTGGGTGGGGGGCGCCGCCCTGGCAGACACGACCCTGCATGCGATGACGAGATGTGCGCGGGTTGACTTGGGACGTAGTCACCTCGTCTCCAGTGTGAATGCGGCCGTTGAATGTGGTCGGGCACGTGAGTGTAGGCCTATGGTCACGATATGGCGGACACAGAGACACACACGCAGTAGTTACTGTGGTGGCCATCCCAGAACTGGACCACGTCCAGGGCCCCGGGCTATTCATTTGCGACATACGCCGGCCAAGGCTGCTCCGCTCAGGCTTACAGGGGGGACCACATGGCTACATGTCCAAGGTCTTCCACACTGCCTGGGGTAACCTGTTTGCGTCCACTGTCCACTACACTGCAAACACCAGCAGTAGATGTCCACATGGACATGTCTGTGCTCTGCATACTGCAGTCTGTCCAGCACATCTCCGCCACACTTGACATTGTGTCCTTTCTTATTGCTGGGTCACTTGCCTTCTTCGCACATTCTTAGTTCCCACCTCTCCCCACATTCTGCAGTTGTGTGGCAGAGGGGCTCTGCCTTTGTGGATGGTTTGTCTACATGTCTGGCCCCTGTTACCATGGTTACTTGTGTTGTCGTGTCCGGTAGTTGGGCATGTTGGTTGGCATGTTGTATGTGATTTTGTTACGTGTGCTCTCCCACAGTTGTGAGTTGTGTGATTGTGGAGTTGAGGTGTGTGGTGTGTTCAGTTAGTACTTACCAATGAGCAGTGCATTGCCATGGGTGCCATCCTGGAAGCGCTGGTTGTTGATGGACTGTCGGAAGATGTATGTATCATGCACACTGCCTGTGAAGTTGGCGATGACATTGGTGAGCTGTCCCCGGTGGTCCACTATCGCCTGCACATTGATGGAATGCGTGTGCTTTCTGTGGCGGTAATTGTGTACAGGGTTGGCAGGGGGCACAAGTAGTACATGTGTACAGTCAATTGCCCCTGACACGTGCGGTAAGGCAGCTATGGCGTAATTCCCTTGCATGGTCTCCAGCTGTTCATGCACAGCGTGGGGGAGGTGAAGGTGCAGGGGTATCAAGATGATACAAACCGTGATGTTTACAGGTATGATGAATCCTGTATGATGAGACCGTAACAGATGTTTGTGTGGTCGTGACCTTCCTTTTCTTTCCTGCGGAGGTTACAAGCACACGGACTTCTGTTACAGTATGTTTGGACTGGATTCATCATACCTGTATGCATTCCGGTTTGTCCAAGTGCATTACACTGTACCAGATTACGTTTGTGACTATGAGGACGCTTGACCATTGTCACCATTTCTCCAACAGGTTTCTGACTACTGATTTCGGGATCTGGAATGGTATTGGGAAGTTCCCGCAGCATTTGCAGTTTATTGGATCCACACGTTGCCCTGGTGAAGTTCCCCGTTGGGAATGGAACGCGTTGGCTGAGCTTTTCGTCTTGTTGTTTGTTTTTGTAATAAAGTTCTGTTTTTCCACTACCGTTGACTGCTGGACTTCATGACCTGGGGGGGGGAGGGTCCGGGGGGTGGTTGTGGTGGGTGTTGTGGCCCTCTTGGGTCTCCAGGCTGCATGTTCATTGTCTCCATGGCATCTTTTGGTCTTCAGATGTGGCTCTAGGCTGGGCTCCCTTTCATACTGCAGGTTGTCGTCCTGCTTAACACCAGTAAGATTTTTATAAAAAGGGGTTACGCCCAATTTTTGGTGGCCAGATGGAGCGTGAGAAACATTTATTACAAAAAAGAGATCTGACCACCTTGTTTATTCCTGCTTTTTATTTTAGCAGATTGGAGCCAATAGCAATATTTCTTTCCATTGGTCCTGGCTATTTTTTTGCCTTTGCTTCAATGTATCACATCTTTTTTTATAAATTTCATTCGAATAATTGCCTGAACAGCAAGCGATACACTTCATAATCAAAACAAATAAGAGCATTTGAAAATCACCACAACTCAAAACATAACAAAAGATTAAACATACATTCGAAACATTACTTTGGATGCAACAATCAAAAAAGTCACAATACACCTATGATTTGTCAATCTCAATATCATATAGGAACTCAGTTTGTGACAATTGTTTGTCTAATTCTATTGGAGTTCCTTACTCCATGGGGCTATGCTCTAGGTCTTCATGGGATATAATTGTAACTCATTTATCCCCATAATGCCTATGGGCTACATTTCATGTTTTTCCCTCATGGAACTTTATGAAGAAAAATGCCAAGAAAAATGCAGACGCGTTTCAAATCCCTGTATTATTAAAGGGATTCTCTTCAGGGCCAATTGACTCGGTGTAATCTAAAAAGTTAAATAAAAAGAAGAATTAGGGCCTTCTCAACCCATAACATTGTTTTTTTGGTTCAACTATTTGCTAAATGAAAATACCTGAGCTGTTGCTCGTGGGTGTATTTTAGAACTTCATCTTATTGGCTTGTTTGTAATTCTGAAACAAAAAGAATTATACTTTTATGTGGGACTGGTTTTACTTCAGTGTATAAACAGATATTATACAAGAAATGGCTTACTCTTGGGTGTACTTAGGCTGCAGGGACCCCTTGCCTTTCTCTGTGATGTGTGCTCGCTTTGTTTTCTAATAAAGCGCTGTGCGCTTTCACTGCTTGCCTTTTCTGAAAAAATGAACGAGTGATTTAGTGGTTCTGTTTAGAATATTGTTGCTGCTGAGTAACTCTGTTTTGAACCAACTTACTTTCACATTGTTGTTTATTTCGTTGTTGCAGTTATTTTAAAATGAAGACTGTACAATGTGAGTTTTCGATCTGAAGACAAAAAGAGTGTGCTTATATTAATGCTCGGTTCAAGTAAGAAACTGTTTCTTTTATGTAGCACAAGTCTTTTGTAAAAGTATCGTTTCACTTACTTCGTTGTGGGCTGCAGCTACACAGATTCAAGGCTTAGGGGTCGATTCCGATCTCGGTCGGAAGGCCTCCGAATCTGATTCGGCTTTACCGGATCCGAGTCGGAGGCTTTGTTTCCGACCGAGTCGCACAGAGGTCCGGACACCCAAGTACGATGCGAATGAACGCGAAATCGCCGACCAACTCGTTTCCGGGTCCGAACCGCTCCGTACGACTCGGTCGCAGTCGAACAGTACCGCGCAATGGAGTCGATTCCCGACCGAGCCAGTACGATGCACGATTCGGACAGCCGGATCGAGTCGGAGTCTCCGGGACAAAAAATCTCCGGGAAGCGGACTTCGGGGGTCCGTGCCGGACCCCCTTCACCCGTAGCCTTACGAGTCAGACACAGGGGGGACCCAAGGGTCCCCCTATACATGCATGTACGGTGCGGATGGCACCAACGCGTACCCACTACAGGGGTCACCCTTTTGCGCAACGTACCCATTCAGTCAATGGGAGCCCATGTACGCGTCATACGACCGGCTCCCATTGACTTCAATGGGAGTCCGACCGAACCAAGTCTGGCAGCATGCGACCGCATCGTACTCGCTCGGTCGGACTGCAGGAGTCCGGCTCGGTCGGAAAACAATCCGGATCTGGATCGGTAGGAGTGCTTTCCGACCCAGTTCGGAATCGGCCCCTTAGTCTCGGCACGGCTGATTTCCCGATGCAGATCTGTCCTTTTCCAGTCCGTGACTTTCCTTTTATTAAAAATGACCATTTTAACTGCAACTGTTTAAAGTTCAATCATTCAAGCGGTCTTTCATTTTCCACATTCGCTGACTTTTCTAGTGGAAACCTCAGTTTTGCAACGCTTTAGGTATAAAAACGCTCATTTGGTTTGATGGAACACGACAAGTGTTAGTTATGGACAAATGCATTTTGGGTATTGTAGTTCCTTCTCTGGATTCAATATTCAATCGAAAGGAATTTTTGTTAATTCTGTCATCTCATTCATCCCCGTTTGGGCGCTATTGAACTTCAAAATTAAGTATGCCTCCTTCTTGAGTAGTTGGGTTTCGATATTACCTCATCTTGGTGACTGTTTAATTGCTGTTAATATGGTCTAAGTGAATTCATGTTCTTTATGATTTTTCTCCAAAAAGTGCGAGACTATTGGTGCGGCCAAGACTTGTTTTTTAATTCTAGATCTATGTTGCACTATTCTTTGATTCACTTGTTGGATTGTCTTCCCAACATAAATTTTGGGGCACGGACATCTGATTACATAAATCGCGTTTTTTGTTTTACAATTTGTATGTTCCTTATGAATCCATTTGATGGCATCATGTGTAAATTCTGTGCCCTCAATTGTGCTCGAGCAAGCGCAGCAATTTCCGCATTTTGCGGTGTCCTTCAATAGGTGGCATATTCTACTGAGTTCGTAAGTCTTTCTTCATTGATTTTTGAGCCAAATCCGCTCGGATAATACTTTGCCCGATGCTTTTTCCTTTTTTCATGGCAAATAATTGTTTTTCTAATGGACATTCCAGATCCGAGAGAAGGTGCCAATTTTTTAAGATAATCTGTCGATATTTGTTTGTGTGTGGACTAAACGTTGTCACGCATACAAGTTTTTCAAGTGGTTTCTTAATTGTTGTAGTTAGTAAGTCTTCTCTTGGTGTGTAGCAGGCCCGCTTGGTGGCATGTTTTAACAGCTTAAGTGGGTAACCTCTTTCTTTGAGTTGATCAGAGTGTAGCCGCATGTATCACGAAATCCTCTTTCCTAGCAGTTACATCATATGCGTAATAGTTGACCATAAGGGAGGTTGTCTCTTAAGCTCCTCGGATGGGAGCTTTGATAATGTAAGATCGTATTTCGATCAGTAGGTTTCCGATGTAGTGTAGTCGTTAGCTTTTGATCATAGGGTATTACTTCCACATCTAAGAAAGTCAAGTTTGTCTTGCTTTTGTTAATACTACATTTTATGTCTGGATGACGGTTGTTCAGCCATTCGTGAAACGACTGAAGTTGGGCCTCTGTGCCACTCCAGAGGCACCACACGTCATCGATATATCTATACCACTGTTGGATTTGTCCTTTGTGTGGGTTGTTATTAAAAATGAATTTGTCCTCAAAGCAGGCCATAAAGAGGATCGCCATTTCTGGGGCGAAGGGACACCCCATCGCGGTCCCCTTTATCTGCATAAAAAATGTATCGTCAAATTTGAAGTAATTTCGTTTGAGTGCAATTTCTGCTAACTTCAGTATGAATTCTGTGGGTATTCTGTGGGGCCTGTTTCTTGTTTCTAGATAACACCAGTAAGAGACAGGTGTTGAATGCCTGCTGCTAACGTGGCTTATCGCCTGTTTTCGGATCGCATCGCTGATCTGGCTGCTTGTTGGGAATATCGCGAAGCGGTGTTTTCGTGTATTTTTGCACGGGAACGCCTACTCTGCATATCATTAGCGTTAGTTGTCGCTCTCATCCGTCGCGATGTGCTTTGCGGCAGCTATCGCGGGAAAACTGACGATGTCTGCAGTTTGCAACAACTTGTGAATGGGCCGATAAGTCTATCGCCACTTTTGCGGCGCTAAAGTGCCGATAAATCGGCGATGCCTCCTTGAGAATATGCCCCTGTGAGTTTTAAGGCAGGCTATGATATTGCAAAATAGGATGATGCGTGGAAACTGCTGTGCTGTGTTGCACAAGGGAAAGAAAAACCGATTTAGAAAAAGTAGCCTGTCCATAACATAATCGGCGGTACGTGCTCTAAACCTCATTGTTCTGCATGCTCTGCCACACACTATGGAGCAAAGGAGAGCCAGCAGTGTTTAGCCTTGGGATTGTATTGGAGGTGCACCCTTAACTACAAATTCCTAAGCGTAGACTTCTGCATAGGGATCTGATTTGTAAGATGTCTGCTTTACTGTAAAGAACACGTTACACATTGGTATGTCAGGTGATATACAGCCTCGCTCCTTGCTTGTCCCTGGTTTCACTAGCTGTTAGGATTTTGGGCAAAGCACGATCACCTAATTTAGAAGATCTGGCTTACCGCAAAACTATTTTTTTTGTTCTGGCCCCTCCCTAACATGGCACCTTGCATACATAAACAGGGCTTTGGTTAGGGTGCTGCATGAGGGTCAACTTTAGGCACAAAATGCCTTCTGCTTGTGAAAAATGATTAATCACTGCTCTTTGCGCCACCTTGTGTCACTTTGGGCCAGATTTTCAAAAAAGGCACGTAGCGCAGCCCCAAAAGAGGCTGTGCTGCAATGCGTGACAGGGAGGGATCAGGAGAGTGCCATATCTACAGCGATATGGCTCTCTCCTCCCCTCTCCCTAGCGCCTGTGCTGATTTTAGCTGCCACGCACCAGGCACACACCTTAGCGCCATAGTGCTAAGGTGCGTTCCTGAGTTTAGCATAGGTTTTGTACAGGAAGGCTATCCTTCCTGTACAAAATACTATGCCTAGACAAGTTCAAACACTTTCCTCACTTGTATGTGTGCTGCACAGTGCAGCACGCATGCAAAGTAGAAAAAGAAAAGAGAAATGAAAACATTTCTCCTTTAACGCCTCCTTTCAGATGGCGTTAACCTTTGACACTAAACCATGTCTATAATTGTTTGTAGATAGGATTTTGTATCAAAAGGCATAGGTGGTTGCATGGAAATTCCCATGTACCACCGATGTAATGCCCCTTTGCGCTAAGTAAGGCAGAGCAATGCTTCGCGCTGCTTTGGGTTACTTGTAGGGTACTTTCCAACGCAAAACAAGTTTTGTGCTGGAAAGTAAAATGGTAAACAAAACATTTTGTGCTGATCAGCATCACTTTTGTGATGCTAACCCAAAGCAAAATGTTTGAAGATCTACCCCTCAGTGTCATGCAAGCACCAGTGCAAAAATAAGTAAGGTCCACATGTCATGGATCGCATCATTGCAAAGTCTCTGTAGGTTATCTTTGTCTCTTCGTACAGATAGGAAATCAAAACTTTAAGCATTTATTCCACTGCATGGCGGGAACGCTTTCACAAGACATTCGCAATATGATGAACTGTGCCAGAATTAGTGGACATAGCACAGGCCAGAGGAGTGAACAACTTTCTAGCAGTACCCAAACTGATGAATGTACCCTTATCACATACCCTCTTACACTGCTCCTAACCACCATTCCAGTGGTTAGTGTGGGTAACGCTGAAGTTTAACCTTTTGACTTCTAGGGCTTCTCCCCAATTGCCCCCTCCCCCCCTGGGTACTAAGCACATTGTTGGATGTATCACATTTTGATCACAAAAGGTATCCACAGCAAATTTGTATCATTTTTTATCAACATAAAGGTATCCAGAGCTTGAAGATTTCCCTGAAGGAAACTGAAAAAATAGCCACGATATATAGCAAAATTTTGGTTTTTGGTGGGAAAAATGGTGTACACCAAAGCAATTGTTTTCTTAATAATGGCTTCATTGAAAAGTTTGCTGAGTGAGGGTTACCATCTTCCCAGCTTTCAGGAACAAGCAGAGATGTATCAAAAACATTTTAACCACCATTTTTGCATTTTCCTAAGATATAATCTGTTTTTCCTAATTATTGCGGTTTCAGCCTACTTGGTGAAAACAGGTGTGAAACCTCTGAATGGTTGTGGAAAGCTACACATGTCTGAAAAGTAGATCAAATACTGAATTCTGCAAGGGGTGATTTGTGTGGATCCCTCAAGGTTTTCCCAAAGGAACTTAATGTTGAATTGAAAAAATAATGTTAATGAGTAGGAGAAATCAGCCATTTGTCACAATATTTTCATCTTAACTTCTTGTCAAGATGGGCAATTTACAAAAGGAATATACTGTTACATTCTTCTGGTTGTGAGGATACGTAGAGTTTGTAGGTTCTCTAAAAAGACGTGATACCCAGAGCCAACAACTGTGCTGCACCTTACATTGATTTTCCATTGTGTAGCGACAATACTAGGATTCATATTGTAAAATATAAAGATTGAAAATTGGGTAAGAAGGAAACCTATGGTTTTCTGAAATGTACACAAGATATTGAGTTTAGGAACAGTGGTTATTTGTACACCTCTGAATTTGTAGTTTTCCATACTATTACATAATTCAGAGAGCATTTTGCTAAATGTCTTCTATCTTGCACACTTCCTTACATTTGGAAGCTATAAATGAAGAGAAATCCACTTGATAATAACAAATGATCTAGTATTCTGTGTGCCCATACATCTCCCGAAAGAAACAGTATCCCAATTGTGTGGCTGGGCTTAGTTCCTGTGACACAAAATGCCCCGAAACACGACCTTGAGATATAATGTTTCACCAAGCAAAATCAATTTTTTTTAACAGTGTGGATAGCTGTGGAATTTGGGCCCTAACTCAGCCACCACCCGGGTAAACCTACAATACGCAGACATTTTTGAAAACTAGGCACCTGCTGGAGTCCAAGGTGGTGTGACTCATGTGGTTCTTACATGGTTTTCTTAACCGTTGGCCCTTAAAAACATTTGCAAAAACACATTTTCCTCACATTTCTGTGAGGGAATGTGCTGTGATCAGCAGGGATGTTAAGATAGGTTATGTTATGGTATGTTAAGTTATGTTATGTTATGCAATGCTCTGGTATGTTATTTGTATAGTGCACAAATCACCTGGGAGGATATTCTGGTGCTGAAGCTGTAAGGGCTGAGCATGGGTCGGGGCTAACTGTAGAGCCAGGTATTCCAGTTTTTTGCAGAATTCAAGATCTTAGGAGGAGGCTTAGATATGCATGAGCAGGTCATTCCAGGGTTTAGGAGTGAGGTACGAAAGGCAAAACCACCAGGTCTGGTTCCGCATATGTGGGGGGGGTGTAAGCCTAGGAGTCCGGCTGAGCTAAGGTGTCTGGTAGGCTGAGCAAGTTTGTGCGGTTATTGAGGTATGTGAGGCCAGTGTTGTGTAAGGGTTATTGCATGTGTACCCGAGGAGTTTGAAGAGTGTTCATTTGTGGATGGTGAGCCAGTGGAGCTCTTTGAGGTGTGGGGTGATGTGAGGGTGTGGTGGTGGGGTTGAGGGTGATCCTGGCCACAGACCTTTGTACGGGCTGGAGTCTTCTGGTCCGTTAAGCATCGATTCTAGCATAAAGTGCCTTGCACTCGTCAAATCAAATCATATAAATCTTTATTTGACAAGAATATCCATAAAAGAGTCACACAGATAACATTTACAAAGATCTTAATAAAACATTCATATTTAAAATTCATACAAGAAGCTCTCATGACATGAACAAATTAAAGCACACCAGATACCGAGCTAGGGATCAACTCAATAACCAACGAGTTGAAAACATTATCGGAAGCATCAGATAGGGGATCATTAATTGACATATATTAGTGCTGTTAAGGGTATAATATCCTTAGCTATTAATTTTCGTATCTTAAAATGTCCAGGAATGGCAGCTGTTTCCTGCTTTGGATGACATAAGAAACATAGACAGACTCAATAGCATTGATTCACTTTATCAAGGTTATGGATAAAATTTAAAGAATCTTTATAATAAACTTTTTCCTTTAAAAAACAATGGCCACAGTATTTGTTTCCTCAGATACCTACAAAAGTTACAAAAGAGTAAAAAATGCAATGTGGACTGGTTGGACTTACCCTCACATGGGCATTTGAGTAGCCTTTGGGAACAAAAGAGCATCTCAGGAAAAGCAACCAAAAAGTGCAGTGTGCCTATTTGCAGTGTTAGATAAAATCTGTGTTGAATATTTGATACTAGGGTGAGGTAGCTCTGGGCACCTGTTTGTATGGGACCTGAGAGGTACATTGACAGAGTCGGTTTAACACACTCTCTATTTTCCTAATCAGTCATCCTTTTCCCAATCAAGACCATTTTTAAATCTTTCTTACTGAATTGTAACACTCCCTCCGGATCCTCAATATTCAATTTCCCATCCACCTCTTTTAGCAAACTATTTACATATGCCAACCATGGTATTCTTAGTCTATATTCCAAAGTAAGACAATCTGTTATCATCTCTTTGGTGAATTTAGTGCCATCTATGCTCCATATATTATGCCAGAGTGTGACAGGTCTTGTCTGCAAGCCGTCCTCCAAATAGTGGACAGCTAATTCCTTGTGAGCTATATAAGAGGAGGTTGAACAGGGCACAGCTAATAATCTGCATAGGAAAAGATTTTCCTGTGTCGGCAACAATATACAGTTTGTCATATCCCACAGGGGGACTCAGTAATTGACACTAGGAATACATTTACTTATGTATATGGTCAACAGCTCTCTAATGGGCTTATTACCAGTTTTTGATGCAAACCTAAAAAGGGCTTCTGAGGATCTAATACATTTCAGTTTTGCTGTTTCCACGTGTGTCCGCCATTGGCCATTGCTAGAAAACTTTACACCTAAATATGTAAGTCTTTCTGTTGCATGCAAGTGCTACTCCCTTGATATGATAAGTTTTCTTCTTGGGTCTCCCTTTCCCGCACGTCATGGTACAGGTTTTTTTTAAATTAATTTTCATACCCTTGTCCTCCATTACCATTACCAGTTCTAGAAATCAAGATGGCATCAAGCATCTGGATCGTGCAGGGAAAAATGTTGGGGGGGGTGTTGCTATTGTACACCACTCCCCCTTTTCATGCTCCATCTCTAAATTGGTGACTGGTAATATCAAAGAAGGTTTGTCTTTCACCATTGTCCTAATCCCTACCTCCGCTCTGTCTGGTGCCCTTATCTATCATCCACCTAATAAGTCTGCGGACTCTCTCTTTTTGCTTGTGGACACCCTGGGCCAACTGTCCCCTTCACGCGAATTTCGTGGTATTAGGGGATTTCAGTCTTCATTTTGATGATTCCAGCAGTAAACCAGCGCAACAACTTGTGTCTTCTCTAGAAGGTTTTAATTTGGAACAGTTGATCAAGGAACCCACCCACTCTGCAGGTCATACAATTGATCTTATTTTTTCATCTCTTGATACGATTAGCATCAGACCGGCTTTTGAGCTCTCTTGGTCTGACCATCTTATTATCCCTTTTAACAATCTCTCCCCAGTCCTCAGGCAGGCTCAAGGACCTACCTTGAAAACTTCCAGACCCTAGGCCAAGATAATAGAGGCATCTTTGGGGTAGGCCCTATGGTCAAGATCGTGTATTAGCAATGGAGTTTTGGAATCTGATGTCGCCAGTTTTAACAACTGGTTGATCTCTGAATTAGACACTATTGCTCCCATCAGAACTAACCCCTCCAGCAGATTATCTCCTTCTGCACCTTGGTTCGCTGAGGCCCTTAAAGTGGAAAAATCATGCTGTAAAAGACTTGAACTACTCTGCAGGAGGGTCTATGATAATGAGGATGAAGTAATGTACCTATCTGCTCTGAAATGCTATCACTCCTCTATCCGAAAAGCGCAGAAAACTTATATTGCATCTTCTATTTCTATTTCTGAAGCAGCTAATAAGTCACAAGAACATTTTAAAATTGTCAAAAAATGTCTGTCTCTTTCGGCCGCAGAAATCGCTCCTTCTCTCTCGATTGATCTTTGTCAAGACCTCTCTAACTTTTTCTACAAGAAAGTTCAAAACCTTTGTAACCAATTTTCTGCTGCAACTTCATCCGATGTGGTCTCCCCGGTCTCTACTTCTTCTGGCCCCCTTCTTACAAGGTTTGACCACATTCCTTGGCTGTTTCTGCGTTTGAATTAGTAAGGTGTAAATGGGGATCTTCATTAGATGCCTATTCTCCTGCCTTCTTAAAGCCAGCGGCCAACGAGGTTAATCCTACTATTAACATGCTGATGAATAAATCACTGGAATTTGGAGAGGTTCCACTTTGTTGGAAACATGCACTGTTGCTCCCACTGCTAAAGAAGCCGTTAGCGAATCCTAAGGTTCTTAGCAATTTTAGGCCAATTTCTCTTCTCCCCACAGCAGATAAACTTAAAGAGAAAAGGGTCAATAAACAGTTGTCACATGTTTTAGAATCTAATTCTCTTTTGCATGATTCTCAATTGGGTTTTCGCTCGGGCTAAAATACAAAGTCCACTTTGCTTGAGGTATCTGAATTAATCAAGGAAAAACTCGATCAGAGCTCTCCTGCTTATGCTGCTGGATCTGAGTTCTGCCTTTGATACCATCTATCATGTCATCTTACTTGATAGAATTGAAAGAATTTGTGTCAGAGGTCAAGCTCTGCATTGGTTGAAATCATTTTTGCCCGATCGTTCCCAAGCAGTCTTTCTTCCTCCTTTACCTCCTCTTCCAATCCTCTGATATGTGGCATCCCCCATGGCTCGGCGCTTAGCCCTACTCCTTTTAACATCTATCTGAAGCCTCTTGCCAAATTGATGGAAACATGGGGGTTGCGGGTGGTCTCGTATGCGGACGACACCCAGCTCTTTTTAACTTTTCATGAACACACGCCTTCATCACTAAGCTCTTTTAAGCAGTGTAAGAAAGATGTGATGGCTTGGATGGAGGAAAGATCCTTAAACTAAACTCAGACAAAACTGAGGTGCTCTTTTTTGCACTAAGTCCGTTCCGGATGCTAATCTTTGGTGGCCACCTGAATTAGGTGCTGTCCCGGCTCCCGCTTCGATGGCCAGAAAGTTGGGGGTAAAATTTGATTCCCATCTTACTTTTAAACCTCAAATCAGATCTCTCTCTGCCTCCTGTTTTGCTCCCCCAAGATCTCTTAGAAGAATGCTCCACCTCATTCTGGTGGACTCCAGAAAAACGGTTGTCCACACTTTGGTTACGGCTAAATAGGACTATGCCAATAGTCTTTATTTAGGCCTCTTGACTTTCCTTATTCAACGGCTTCAATATATCCAGAATTCTGCCACTTGACTCATTCTGAAGATCCCCTCTCGTTCATCTATTTCTCCTCATTTGCGGCATCTACACTGGCTTCCCTTGATTGAGAGAATTTAAGGCTCTCACTTTAGTTTTTGGAGCCTACACCCATAAGGGCCCTCTATATCTGAAGATGAGACTTAGGACTTACTCCCAGTCCAGAGCATTAAGGTCCAACAATCTTAAGCTTTTGTATGTTCCTTGCATATGTAAAGAAAGACGGGGTGGTCGTTCCTTTACTTACCTGGCTTCCAAATTGTGGAACTGTCTGCCGCTCAGTCTATGCTGTAGCTCTTCGGAATCAGTTTTTAGAAGCAGTCTCAAAACGTTCCTGTTTGATACCTCTCTTATGGCTATGTAATTGTCACTTTCTTTATCTCTAATATGCTGTCTACTAGCGCCGGAACACCTCCTCGGAGGTAGCTGTGCGCTTTACAAATGCCATGAATTGAATTGAATCATCTGCATATAGTAGTTCCGGTGTTGGATGCTTCCCGACTTTTGGGGCCTCCTCATTAATCTTTTGCAAAAAATCATTTGCCCTCATTAATATCTAACAAAAATAGAAGGGGGGCAAGGACAGCCTTGCCGAATTCCTCGTTTAATTTTAAAACGTGGTGTGACTTCTCCCCTTGACCCACAGCATACCCTTGATGTTAACTGTGTATATAGCTGTGACAAAAAGAAATGTTCACAATTTCGATGGGGGCTCCCGTTATTAACCAGTGAATGCCACAGCTTGGCGTGATTAACCAGATCAAACGCACTGCTCAAATCAGCAAAGCATAAATGGATGTGGCCCTCCTTCACCAGGGTGTATTTGCTGATGAGCAGATGAAGATTGATGCATTGTTCGTTAGTTCCCACATCCCTTCTAAAACCATATTGGGCATCTGTTAGGATCTGATTATCTATCCCCTAGGATTCCAACCTTTCTAGTAGGACTCTGCCCATTAATTTAGCAAGAGAATTCAGGAGGGATATTGGGTGATAACACCTTGCATCCCCCAGTCCCTTTTTTAAAAATCAGAACTACGATATTTTCTGTTCAATATGAGGGCAGATATCTTCTGGCTGCTGCATTGCATACCTGCGTCAGTATAGGGGCGCATAAATTAATGCATGGCTTAAATGTGTCAATTGGGACCCCATCAGGGCTGGGTGCCTTCACAGCAGCGAACTTTACCATTGCTCCAGAGTTATCGTCTTGGCCATGATTTTCTGGGTTAAAAATTCCTCCATAGTGGCTTAACCAGTCGACCTGTTAGACTAGCTCCTCTACCTGGACGGCTGATGAATCTTTTTAAAAGTGCTGGCTTTTTGTTTTCCAGAAAAGGGTAACGTCCGTTGTTTCAGCTGCCTGTCGCAAATTTGCCCAGGCTTCCTCCAGTAGATCCACCCTTTTTTTCCTTATCGTTTCTTATAAGCGAATCTCAGGGTTAAAATCTCATCCCTATTTCTGGGGTGGGTCTGGAGGGCTTTCTTTAGGTTCACTCGAGCAGTCCCGGTTAAACCACCTAAAGGGTTTATTATCAGGCCTCTGTCTTGTAGATCTAAAGTTACCCGTAATAGCTGTTAATATTTTGCTAAAAGCATCTATAAGTTGACGGGGCAAATATTTTGGGTTAATGCAAGTGGAAAAATTAAATGGGGTAGTCCTTAAACATTTTATCTAGTAGGGCAACTCTGTTGACTTTTGTCCTTTTGAGGCTAATACCCTTTGTGCCATGGGTTTCTATATGTTCCGCCAGTTGTGGTTCCTTAGTCCACTGTGTTTTATTATTGAGTGACATTAACAATGGGTGATGACCACTAAAATGGCTTGGAACAATTTTAAAGGAGTCCACCCATCCAAGTCTGGCTGCAGAGAGCAGGATGTGGTCAATAGTAGAACCAGAACAGTTCCCTGATAGAAGAATATCAATTTTCCCTCAAAATCCGGTGCATATTCCATAAACTCAAAATTATATCTGAAGATCAGTTTATTAAGGGCCTCACCATATGGGTTGTGTGGAAAATGTGTTGGGTTACCCCCATGAATGTTTGTGTATCCACACATCTTACAGGAGGGATTATCACTAATTTCAGTAGTGAAATCCCCAACCCATATGTAAATGCAGCTATCTGAAACACGTGTCTCAAAAGATTCCAGTTCTCTCCCCAGGTCATCGATAACCCTATTCCTCGTGTTATCAAAAACATTATTGCGAAAATTAATCAGAATAGAATTTGCTTTCTCGATGGCCTGGAGATGAAATATCTGGAAAAAGGGTGAACTGAAGATACCCTTTTTCACCGTTAGCGGGGAAATGGTGGAAATTAGTAAAGCTAGGCCCCACTTTGCTCATCCATAATAATAATAATACTAGAGCTTATAAAGCGCGACGGCTACCCCAAACAGGGGTGTCCCGGCGCTGAAGCAACCGGTAATTGCAACCAGAGAGAGCACCAATACCAACAAGCTCTATTTAGTCAGCCATAAAGAGCCACGTCTTCAGGGCCCTTCTAAAACAGGCTTCAGAGTTGGCCTGTCGCAGGGGCCCTGGTAAAGTATTCCACAGCGAAGCTGTTCTGACTGCATGGCTGGAGGGGATGGCTGGGGTACTAAAGGTCCTATGCCCATCTAGATGGAAGTCCCCCGTATGCCAGGTTTCCTGTAAGTAAATCAATTGGGATGACTTAATTAAGTCTACCCAATCCTTGTTTCCTAATTTGTTTTTAATACCTGAAATATTCCAAGTCTTGACTTCTACTTTGGCACCCACACTATGCAGGTTTGGGGGTCCCAGCCCAACCATATCGGTTGGCTCAGCCAAAATCCCACAGGTTATAGCCAGACCAACATTGTTCTGGTTGTTAAAAGGCCAAAAGGGGCCTTCTGTCATTTGCGATGTTTAGGCTTTTTCCCAATGGGTTCAAGGGAAATCCCCTGGTACTGTTCTTTTAAGGTCTTCATGTCCCTCTCACTTTCCAGATCATCACGACCATCCAGTCATCAAGGAAAGTCAGAGGGGCATACCCATTAAAGAGGTCCAAATTCCTTGGAGCTGAATGGAGGCCACCTCTGAGCGTCTAGGTAACTGCCACTGACTTAGTTGAGAGACCTGTACCATAAGCGGAGCTCTATAAAAGAAGCCTAGCAGTAGAGCCCGAATGGAGTGGGGAGATTGGTTAACATCCGGGTGCCTAAGTGAAGCGAGGATTCTCCCCACCACTGATGGCCTATTAAAATTTGGCTTCTTTGCCTATCCAGTTTACTCTTTCTACCATATTAATCCAACCTTCTACAAGAACACCCACCATAGAATTAGAATCTAACCAATGCATGGCCTTGTTCTTCAGTTGGCTAAAGCTTTCAATAGAACCGGCCTTGAGGAGTGACATTTCTGAACACTATAACATAAGGGGTAGCTTCTGGTGGCAGGTTGGGTGTGATAGTGTTTGACGAGCGAAAACCTGCTGCCAGACTAACAGGCATAAAGGATTAGGTAACTTCGGGCAGACCTTTCCAGGCGATGTGTGATTGGTTAGCCCCCTCCTCCACTGTTTAAGATGCCCAGGGCTGGTGTCGCTCCTGAGTTGTGTATGACCCTCTCATTAGGGGCCTGTCGGGTGTGGGGTATAATTCGTGGACTATTGACCTGCTCACTTAATATCTCAATGGTTCTCCCCACTAACTGATAGCAAACAACATATGTAAGATAGCAGTGTTTGGGGGAGGTTGTGGGGTTGGAGTTGACCATTTTATGACCTGTGGTGGGAGCCAGTTTGTTATGGCTTATCAGTGCTAATTCTATTGCATCTAAATAAGCACAAATTGGTTCCAATTTAGCATCCAAAACACATTTAAATTTATCGTATCGTACAGTGAGTCCATTAAACTCTCTAATCTGTCCTTTTCCCTGGGTGTTATGGGAGATGTGAGTTGGGTGGTATTTGTCCTGGTATTTGCCCTGGCACGTTTGGGTTTGGATTTGCTGCCCATCTCGAGTCTCTTCCTTTTTCCTTCGGCCCCAAGGCCCTTATTTGTATCCACCATAACTTTAGGCTTTAGGGGGAGGGGTGACTTCTGGGGCCTGGGTAGGGTGGGAGGTTCCTCCATAGATGCAATATGTAAAGACGATGAGTGTCCCTCCATGTCCTCTGCAATCAACGGGGGTGACACCTCCCTAGACCCCCGGGCCTGGGTGGTAAAAGTCCCCAGAATTGGCAAAATGGTAGAAGAGAGTGATAAGTGGCATTCAGCTAGTTTAATCCCTATGTTAATGACACCCATGGTATGTTGCAGGAATGCGTCCACAGTGGTGTTGGTATGGGGTGCAGGATCACCAGCCTTTATCTTCTTTTTCCCTATTGCTCTCATTTTCATGTATTGTGAGAAAAGCCAATTAGAGAGAGCTTTAGGATTATAAGACAATGAATCAGGGCTGCGTCAGGATCCAATTCCAATTTCAATACAGCGCCCCTCAGTACCTCTCAGTACCCCTCTCCCAAGTACAGTAAGTAAAGGAACTGGTGTATGATGGGGTGAGGTCACCTCTCCAGCCCATGTCTTGTCCTGACACATGAAGGACCTAATATGCTGGTGCTTCAAGGGGGCAAAGGGCGGGGTAGTCACACAGCAGCAGTAACAACAATCTCTAGGCTGGTGTAGGAATTAAGTAGGCCTGGGCATGAAATTCTGCTCCACTCGCGGAGTTTTCCCCCCTATGCACTCCGTGTAGTGCACAGAGTTCTGAAAAAGTCCACTCCGTGGAGCGGAGTTTTTTCCGTGCTCGCCAACATTACGTTGGTGAGCCGGAGCAAGGAAAATCTTATTCCAGACAACCTCCCGGTGGGATTTCGCTACACAGGCAGTCAAGGATGGCCGCTACTGCTCACGCTGAGAAACCTTCCGTTCGCATTGAGGAAGCTGCCGCTCAAGTAGAACATCTATTGCAGCAACAGAAAGAAGCAGCAACCTCTTGTGCTGCGCATGCTGCAGCTTGTGCTGAGTTTCTAGCGCGGGACAAACTCCCGGCACTAAAAATCAGCATGAACGGCGTGACCTAATGCACTCCGCCGCTTGCGGAATTCCGAGTAGCGCAGCAGAGTTTTTTGGTCACTTCGCCGAGTTCCACATAGCAGAATTCCACTAACTCTGCCCAGGCCTAAAATTAAGCCATCTAGCCCGTGTAGTGCAGCAGACAGCAAACAGTAAATAGCAATCATGAAGATTCCTAAAGAATCCACTTACCTCCTCCCCCTGGTATTGCGGGCCCCCGCCTTCACTGCACTCCCAGGTATGTGGGCTATCGAACAACCAATAGAGACCTGCTGCCTCCACTTAGGCTCAGGAGCTGGGAGTTGGAGGGTGGGGCTGAGGCTAGGGCTGGGGCATGGAGTGAGACTGAGGGCTAAGGGCAGCCTACCCAACTCTACTATCAGCTGATGCACCAGCACCCCTGCTGACAGGGCTCCCCCATCCAATAACCACAAAAAAAGCTGCGGTGAGCCCAAGAGTACAGGGCTTTACACCAAGACATATGCCAACACTACGATACTGCCGCTGCTCACCACCGGACCCACCCTGCAGTACCCCTATACCTACCCTCCCCCATGAGCCGGCCAGGTACAATGACGGCGGAGGGAGCAAAAAAAGTGCCAATGGTGCTGGCAGTGAGCGTTGTTGTATTGAGGTCCCCACTTGCAGCTACAGCCTTGAATCAACAAGACGAAAGCCGAAGCCAAGGAAAGGAGCATGTCCGCTGCAGCAATCCTCCATCCAGCCTCTCTCCTGCCTCTCTATACAATGGTGTGTGGTAGACATGAGGACGGCGTCGTGCAGGACCTGTGCTTCTAACTGACCTTCAAGAACACCATCTCATGAACACCTGATAAACTAACATTTGCAGTAGTCCAGCTGGTGATGAGGGCTTGGGTGACGGTTCTGCGTGTGTTGCTGGGGAGCTATTTGAAGTGAGGTGTCCGAAGACTACTTCTTCAGTCTTGTCTGTGTTGAGCCTGAGGTAGTTGGTTTTCTTCCATCTGGTGACTTTTGTCATGCAAACGAAACATTTCCTGCTACCCAGCATTTCTACATCTGATAACAACTATACCCCACTTGTGTGAGAAGCCTAGCGCTCACCATAGGAAGGCCCAAAAAGCAACATGGACAGATCAAATTTTCTACTAAAAAATGTGACCCTTTTTTGCAGTTTGGGTAGCTCTGGATTTGGGGAACCAGCAACCACTGTAGCCACTGAACCTAGACATTTCTGAAAACCAGACAACCGAAGGAGTCCAGAGGTATGTGACCTGTGTGGATCTTGCTACGTTTTGCTTGCCCAGAAGCCCTTGTAAACCTCACACTTTGGCTAAAATACATGTTTTTGCCAACATTCAGTGAGGGAACATTCTGGAATCTGTGGGGACACACAAATGTCCTACCACCCAGCATTCTAACAAATCTGATAAAAATAGTGTCCACTTGCTTGGGTGGGCCAGGTGCCCATGAAAGGAAACCGTCCACCACACAACATGGGCAGATCAAATTTCCACAATAAAAGCTGACCCTTTTTTTGCAATTTAGGCAACTGTGGATTTTGGGTCATAGCCTAGCCAGATTCCTGGTAAACCTACCAAATCCAGACATTTGGGGGAGTCCAGGATGGTGTGACTTATGTGGATCGTACCAAGTTTTTTCCCCAGAAGTCCTTGTAAACCTCAAACTTTGGCTAAAACACACATTTTCTAATTTCCCTATCTCACCCAGTCTTCACATATGTCTTCCAATAAAAACGGTACCCCACTTGTGAGGGAGGGCCTAGTACACGTACCAGGAAAGGCCACAAATTGCAATATGGATACATCAACATTTGCTATAATAAATTCACCTGATTTGGCAATGGGGGTGGCTGTGGTAATCGTGCCCAGGCTCAACAGCCACCCAGGGAATCCTACCAAACCCAGACATTTCTGAAAACTAGTCACCTGGGGGAGTCCAGTGTGGTGTGCTTCACATGAATCCCACAAAGTTTTCTTACCCATAATATCCTGCAAATTTCAAACATTTCCTAAAATCACACATTTACCTTGCATTTCTGTGACATGAACTTCCGGAATGAGCATAGATCCTCAAAATTCCTTCAATACAGAGTTTCCCCACTTGTCCCGATAAAAACGCCACCGCACTTTTGTAGCTGAGCCTCTTGCCTATGACAGGCATGAATGAAACCATGGACAATACAAATCTTTCAGACTTCCTCTAGCCCTGGTTTGATGCTGCTCCGACCCTGGGGGTCTGACTAGAGGGAGCGACTGAGCACCACACAGCAGCTGCTTCTTCCATGCCTGGTACTTGAACATGACCTCCACTTCCAAAGTGCCTGGTTGGGAGTGAGTGCCATAGATGTTGCAGTCAAGGGGTGGCAACAATAGTGAAATCAATTTCCCCTGTAATACACATACATTTTGTGTAATTGACACCCTTGTCTGCCTTAAAAGTATACATGAGGACATACCCAGAGGAATAAAATCATGTGAGATACTGGCAAGAGACTGCTTCAATTCGAAAAACTCACAGCAGTGGCACACATCAGCTTTACAGTTCTGTCTCGACATTTTAAGTTCAAAACAGTCTCCCGCAAGTGAAAAGTATGTGAAAAAACACAACCAGAGCAAAATAAACATTTTGTAAAGTACCTAACATCTACCAATCTAGATTTCAGCCTGAGTCATTGCAGCCCCCCAAAAAATGTTGGTTATTCAGAAAAGTAATTCGTATTTTTGGTGATTGAAGAACCTTCTGTAGCAATAAGGGATTATGCAGAACTCAAAACAATTAGATGAACAATTGTAAAAACATAACTTAATGATCAGCCTTCCCAATAGTTTCTACTTTTTTGCTGGTTCATTTAGAGACCAGGCACAGCTGAATGGAGCCATAACATTCTCCACCAATGATCTTTCTACCTGCTAAGTCAAGAAGAGCATGTATTTTTAGTCTGACAATTACAATGTCCTACTAACTAGGGGTGGGCGTAACTTGCGTAATTTGCTGTAGCTTACATATGCAAAGTTACAACAAAATTACACAAGATTACGTGAAATTATGCAAGGAGAGTAACCCGGCCTTTAGCTCCATTTTCTTAGCACAAAATGCACCATCGCTTCTAAAATGGACCTGAAGATGCAAATGTGCTAAGAAAATAGAACTAAACGCAACATAACATTAACAGCAGAAGCCAACTGCCACATGCTGTTCCTGTGCTCTTGCTTAGGCATTTTTGCCCCAAATGACTTTAAATTACCTGAGCGGGCACAATCACAGAGTAAGGCGAAATTACCGAAATTACTCCGATTGCTCTGGCATAATTAAAAGTTCACCCAGGCCTACTTACAACCTCTGTTTACAGTGATAACACCATTTTTATTATGGAGATAATGTCTCATAGGTGAGAATTTTTACTGTTGTATCTAACTATCCTTTGCTCCCACCTCATCTAGAATGTCAGATAATGGATGTTCCAATTTATGTTGCTGTAGAAACAAACTTTTCAATAATATCTTAAGGCTCCATTAACCAAACCTTGTATGCTATCCTGCTGAGTCCTATAATGAGCCTGGTAAGTGGTGCAGACCTAATATTACATAGTCCTTCAATGTTCCTTCCTCCTCTCAATCAAGTACCCCCTTACTTTCCTTTGTCTCCTACTGTATATGGCATCACACTGGCTCTTTATGAACCATGATATAATTTGCTGTATCTCCTGCTATGGTGGTATGATAGGCTCCACTTACAAATCTACAATGTGCGCTTAGAGCATGTGGAGAGGAAACAGAGGGTGACTCCAACAATGTTTCAAGAAAATTCATTACTCTAAGCATTACATTCGTAGAAAGGTCATTTATGTTTTCACTTCATACTAGTTGAAGGTTTTACTAAGGGCAAAGGCATTTTTTAGGTAGTTATGCTAGGAGAAAGGGGAGTATCAATGGACAAGCCTTTATTAAAATGAGATGTTTTTACGAGGGGTCCAGCTACATAATTTCTTTGAAAGTTGGAGTCAGATTCTGTTGGATCTCACAAGACGTCTATGCTGAGATATGGAGGTCCATAGTTGACTGTTTTGTTCATTCATCAGCTGTCTGCAATGTAAAAACTCTATGACCAACGCACATGCAAAATATGCATATGGATCTCCAATGAACAGAAATAATTTCTGAAAGGCCCTTTTTGTTATGTGGTGTTTTTTCTATAGTATTGGCCTCCTCCATTAAATTCTACACTGTTCTCCTCTATCCTTTGAATCCTGCTTAGAAGTAACATTTTCTTCAGATGTAGGTGATATCAGTGGATAATTTGAGCTGTTTTGAAGCATTTTATTTGCCCTGAATATGGTTTTGTAGCTGTGACATTTTCATTCTCCACTATTATTCAGCATTTAAAATCATCTGTCTCCAACCCTTAGCATTATCTACTGCCAATCTATAAAGACATGCAGCAAAAATGTCAGGCATAGGCTACTCAGTAATTAGCCTAAAACAGTCATAGCAACTATAATTGAAACTCGTGCAGATGATGCATGAAAACAGATTTCATACTTTTTTCTAACAGCAATTCCTTCTGGGTTGAGGTATTCTCATGCTCCTTATCTTTCATTGTAATTTCCACATTCCCATGTGGCCAGAAAATTCCTATGCCCGCTTCAACTTTTTATAGTAAAATACTCACACAAACTTTGGATGATTTCCTCAAATAATTTGATCTTAATTTCCATATTTCTAAGTATGAGAGACTCCCTTAATGCTGCTAACATGTATTCACCTCACTCACATTCTCCCCCCCCCTAGCAGTGTTTACTAGTTCCTCAACACTTATTTGGAGAGGTCATCATCTGATGCTTTTTTCAATTAAGCTTTGCACAAAACACTCCTGTGATACAAACCATTGGCCTGGGGAAGATTAATCTGGCTGCTACACTAAACCCTCTAATATCTTAACTAGTCATAACTTATTTTGGCCAGATATTGACAATGCGCAGGAGGATTCTGATGTAGGCATCTACCACATACTTCACCAAGAGCAAAACCTCCTATCTTCAAAATTCTTGATATACTTAGAACCTGAAACAGATCTAAGCACTCTGTTTGAAGCTATGTCACACTACCTTTGCTCACATATAATTCAGGTAGATAATTCCTCTTCGCACACATTTGCATTCTTGATCAATCCAAAACAATTCCATCTTCTTAAGAATTTTGCAATGAATTGGCCAACTCTGTGCAGCAGAAACTTCTGAACATCTACAATATTATCAAGGGCTGTCATAGCAGGGCCTGCCCTGGGCCTGCCCCGCCATGTTCTCAAACCAATATAGCATCCTCTTTTTCTGAAACTAGCACAAAAGAAGTTTGAGATTCTATAAATGATCACACCTGAATCCCCTGAAGATATCTGTATACTTTCCATTCTACAATCATTTGCTTCTGCCATCATACAGACTCCAGAAATTATCTTTCTTCTGGATCAGCCTCTAACGAGTGGAAGCGTAAGTTTATCACTCCTCTTCTAAAAACAGAAAATCTGGGTACATTTGTTGCAGACTCATATTGTCACACTCTGCGTCTGGCTAGACTCTGAAAACTCACAGAAATGATAGTAGCAAGATATATTTTATTCTGGTTGGAAGAGACTGATATTCCTAATGCTTTCCATCCACAAAGTGGTACAGAAAAGGTTTAGCCAGTGCTGTGGATGAACTACAATCTATCTTGAATGAAGCTGATGCTGCAGGTCTGATCCTACTGGACTTATCCAGAATGGTCAATGGTCAATACACATGATCGCAATGTTCTCTTAGCAAGACTAAGAGAAATCTAATTTACCATTTCAATCAAAGCATGGTTTATATGATTTCTTAAAAACTACTCTCCCTTAATCCACATCTATTTGGAATGTGGGGTTCCATAGGATCCATCTGATTTTCCCATGCTGTTTAACATTTGAGCCTGAACTCTGGAGGAACTTATCAGGTAATTTGTCTGTAAGAATCTTAAGCATGTTGATGGCATCTAATAGATGCTGCACTTGAATTATTGGGCAGCAGACTCCATACTTAATCTGAGCGAATGCATGTGGAAAATTCCACGATGAATGAATACTGACGTTCTTAAACTTTATACCAATAGGATTGCACTACCTCTTGTTGGCATACACAAGCAGAGATGGCATGATTTGTTTTAGTCTTCTGCTCTTGGGGCCCATCCAGAGTTCCACATATGTGAAGTGTCTGGGAGTGCTTTTGGATGAGGAACTTTCATTTAGAGTTCAAATCAACTAAATTGCGTAGACCTTGCAGTCCTTAAGCTCTGACTTTGATACAATTGTGTGAGAGTTTGCTGATCTGATACTTAGCAGGACAGCAGTTTTTGAGATGTCATGAACTTCTATTCCAGTATACCTTATGCCTTGTGAATAGAATTTTGAATTTGATCTTGATCACAACTGGGAGTCAGTGAAGGGCTTTATTGGTAGATTTGACATGTTTCCCTCTTCAGGGATTAAGCTCAATTTAGCAGCCCACCTTTGAACCCTTTAAATTCCTTCTTTGGTCTCACTGGAAGTGTTTGAAGTGGGATTCCCACATAGAATTATATTACGCATAATTATATGTGTACTGATGTTCCTGCACTGGAAATTCACTTGCACTGGAACACCAGACTAGATTTTATTGGCCAAAAATTCTTTAGGAATGGGCTGCATTGCACACCCATTTCCAAGACGTGTCCAATGCTCAGCCAAGGCAAAGGAAGAGTATGTAATTCTCCCCTTAATGACATCTTCCCCTTCTTTTTACTACCCTTCCCAAACCCACTGCCCTGGGGCCTCTGCAGAAAATTAACACCTGCTCAGAATCAGGAATTCCATGTGGAATACTGACTGGAAAAAACTGTTCTGCACAGTTATTCTATGAGTTTAACTCATAATTTCAGGAATACCCTATGGAGATTCCAAACGCTATTGAAAATTTCAGCCACTCAGAATCTCTGCAAAGAAGCCCATATTATATAAAATCGGAGCCTAAGTATTTTTTTGTGGACTGGTGTATCCTGTCTGGGCTTTATAGGTGCTTAGGCCCTCTCCATCAATTTTTGTTTCAGACACAGGATCTGTGATTCTTGAAAAACCCTTACATAACATTATTGTAGCAGTAGTAACATTTTCTTGTCAGTCAATAAAATTGTCAGAATTCATGGATCCACCTGAGAACTGAGGATCTTGAAATGGATGACACAGTAAAATCTTCCTTTGGCCAATCAGATTTTTGAAGTGTTCGAATTGTTCTTTCTGGGGTCATCTGCAGATCTTATTCTGCAGTGAGATAGTGGATTAATGACCAAACATCCTAAATAACCCCTTGAAACCCACCCTAAGTTGCTTTCTAAAGCAAATATCTCAAAAAAGCAATGAACAAATTTACATCAAACATCATAAAGAATATGTACATATTAATATGCTACCTTTATGCCAACTGTGGTGTAATTCCTTTCAGCAAGAGCAAAAAAGCTACTGATCTTAAAATGTAACATGCTATTTGTAGATCACCCCAGATAACATTGCTCACGATGACCAATCATCACCAAATTTAAAGAATAACAAATCTGAACTAGACAAGGCAACCAATTGCCAAATCTTATGAGGCTGCAGTATATGGCACCATTGTTATTATTGAAAGCAGGAACTCTATTTGCCATGTAAGTCTCATTGATACCATCTCCATGGGCCAGTATGGCTGACTGTTATATAGGTAGATGAGAACAAGCATATGTTTAGAACTTTCCCATAGAATATAGAGGAAGGTTCCTTTTCTTCATCTCTGAAACATAAGCATTTATGTGCTTAAGAAAGAGGCACATATTTCTTAACCTAGACTTCCTGTTGTAGTGTTGGAACACCAGAAATTTATTGCGGGTTAGATGTGTTATGGTTTATATTTGGCCCAGATGATTTTTTATTTAAGCCTGTGAAATTTGCTGGTTACGTTCAGCTTCATTCAAGATAGACTGTAGTTCAGCTTCATTCAAGATAGACTGTAGTTCATCCACAGCACTGGCTAAACCTTTTCTGTACCACTTTGTGGATGGAAAGCATTAGGAATATCAGTCTCTTCCAACCAGAATAAAATATATCTTGCTACTATCATTTCTGTGAGTTTTCAGAGTCTAGCCAGACGCAGAGTGTGACAATATGAGTCTGCAACAAATGTACCCAGATTTTCTGTTTTTAGAAGAGGAGTGACAAACTTACGCTTCCACTCGTTATGAAATTTTCTCAAAATTTTGCAAACTTAGTATTTCATGGCCTTCAGTTAATTATTCATGCAAGACAGTGGCAAGTGAATTTTATGAAATTTCGTGTCATTTTCGTAATATTTCACAGAAAAAAGTGTGATTTCATACACAGGCATTATACACTCCCAGTTAATTTTTTAAAGATCTACAGAAATATAAGCAGAGTTATGGTAGAAAAAGCACATATTTCGTTCTAAATTTTTTTTTTTTTTTTTTAAAACAACAGAACCTTGTTTTATTTGGATTTTGTGGCAAATCATGATTAACATTGGCAGTCAGACACCAAAATATTAAATGGATTGTAAAAGTATATGGTCTTGCTATTTCCATCAATGGGCTTGGGTTTATTTGCAAAGAAACCTATGGTCAGGGCCAACGCCATGTCAAAAAAAGATCGTAGATATATAAAGAAATTCTGCACACACGAGCATGTCAATAATTGCTACTACACGGCTACTACACGGCGATATGGGGAATGTATATGTGTCTTTGCTTGTCACAATAAGTAATAATTGCAAAATAGGGGTACACAATGTTATTTATATGAGTAAACACCATTGCTTTCCCTTAATTCAGAGGTGGTGTCATGTTTTCCTGAAAAATTGGATGCGGTTATATAATGGATAAAATGAAAGTGCATGTGATCAACTCTATTTATATGGGTGAATTTGGGGCATTCATTGGTGGGTTCACCTGCTGATGTTTATGAACACCCACAAACATGCATCTTTCCAGAAAGCCATTGTAAATTTACTTCTGCCAAGGGAAGAAATATATGTATTTTCAGTGTGGAATATTAGGGGGACAGCCCCCAAATTATTGGTGCAATAGCAAATGGTTTCTTCGCAGGGGCACACCGTTTCCCATGGTGAAAAATGCTTAAAACAACTTTCCTCATGCAACGTTTGGGTGCTTGCTGGAAGCTGCGATAGTTGCAGAATCCCAGTAACACAAGAATTTGTGGTGAATATCTAAGAGGATCTCTGGAAGTAACCAGTCAATCAAGACCATTGTGGTGGATTTTTTACCTTATGCAAATCGAAAACATATATTGAAATCTTCAGAGAGGAGACCCAAATCAGCATTTATATTCGTAATTGTTTACACTTGTTATGCCAGAGGTAAATACACACTATTTGGAAACAATTACAAACCTGACACATCTACCTACACCCAGGCGGACCCAGTGGAATCGACATGTCGTTCCACCCTCACCTTTTACATGCTTATGCGCGTGGGTGCAAGAAGAGAAATGTCACCTTTCTTTACTTTTTTGCAAAATAGTCAAAGAGAAACACATTTTCTACTGTTCCTTCATTGAGGTTAGCCAGGAAGAGGGAATTGTGCCAAGGCTGGACCAATAGGTTGCGCAAGAAGGGCAAACGTAGAAAATGCACGGTTTGGCTCTTTTCAGTTCTGAATCTATCGAAATAAACTTTACATGTTGCGGAGCAAAGTGAATTAAGCAAGCATGTTTGAAAACACGACAGCAACATTAAAGAAAAATGTTGACACAAGAGTGTTTTAACATTTCCGAAAACATTTAGAAAATGAAAGGGTAGCGATTAGAATGTACTGCACTTAATGACAGATCACACAGTTGGGTCCCAGAAAGTTTGCCACTTTTAGGTCTTAGCTACAGACAGCTTCAGCTTTCTTTTTCCAGACCAATAATTTCCAAAAGATATCATATACTTAGATGGGCTTTTGTGTCAGCTTCTTGCTTCTGGTTGGATGGCGTTGCTGTCTATCTCCGGTATCTACTCTTGCTTCAATGGCTTTTCTTACTATTTTTGTGTTTGTTTCATGTAGGACCATTTCAGTCTCCCAGTTTTCTGCCTGGATGAGCTGTATCCTTTATCCATTAGCACTCCATGGTAGTGTATGTGCCTCTTCCTGCCTCTCATGCTCCTTTTCTTTATCAGCTCTTCATGGGAGTGCGTATGCTTCCTTGCCCCCCTGCTTGCTTTTTCTTCACTCTCGCGCCGAATTTGACTTTTTTTTTTTTTGCAACGGATTAGCAACTGCAAAGTACTACTGGGCATCCGTATGCTCTGGGTTTACTCCCCCACCCCCCATTTTACTTATTGATTTATTTATTTTACTGGGCCTGGCAATCACTAAGTGCTACCAGGCTCCACGTTTCCATTTTTTACACTACACTACACTACTCTGCTCTGTTTATTTTACTTTTAATATACCATTCTAACATGGCCGTCCTGCAGATTAGAATTCCAAATTAACAAGCATTGGCAAAGCCAATAGGTCCCACCTATCCAAGCTATTGGCTTTGTCCCTGACCAGCTCCCCTCGCCTCTCCTGAGAAGCTGACCTCCCTTGGTGCCCGGATTCTGCTTTGACCCTCTCTGGGTGTTGACTCTGCTTCGCTCTTGAACCGTTCTTTGCCCGTTTTCTGCCTGCTTTCTTATTCTTTTTTTGCCTTTTTGCCTTTTATTGCCTTTTTTGCCCACTTTTCTTCATTCCTTTCTTTGCCTATTTGCCTTTCTTTGCCCGTTTTTGGCTTGCTTGCTTTACTCCTTCTTTGACTTTTTTCTCCTTGCTTTTGCTTTACGCTCGGTCTTCTCGCTGTCTCCCCCAATTTTGTCACCTTTTTCGACCGCTTCCGGTCTCCTGCCAGCCCCTCCATCTACCGCACCTCCCGGGACCTACTTAATGGAAGCTACAGTGAGGGCCTGCCGAAGGTACGCCAAAGGCAAGCCCATCTGCGCCCGTCCGTGTCTGGACCGTGCCCAGTGCCAGGAACCCTGGATCTCCTACCCGGCAGCACCAAACTTTAAGCCTTGAACACCACTCAACGCAACAACTGTTCCTGCACAGTGCCCTCTTCCACAGTAGGACCTTTCTCCTGCCTACATTGCCTCTTTGTCAGCAGCATCGGAACTCCCGCCACTGCGCCCCCCGCCGACCAAACAGCACAGAATTCCCGCAGCAGGACAAATCACCTGCCTCCTCCTCAACACGTGATCCCTCTGCCAGCATGCCACAAAAATCTGGGACATCGTCACCAGCCTCACCCTGACTACATCTTCCTCACCAAAACCTGGCTCACCCTCGCATCTGCTCCCGACATTGCCTCAGCAACATCCAACAGCTACAAAATTACACACCGGGACTGGGTCAATGAACACAGAGGCAGAATTGCCATTATCCACAGAGAGACCATCCACTGCACACCCACCACAGACGATGCCACCCCAATCATGTTCAAACTCCAAACAGATGGAACATCCACCATCTGAGGCACCCTTACATACAGACCTCATGGCCTGCGCCACAGCTTTGACAACACCATCCCAAACTTTGTAGCCCCGCCCACCATAGACTCCAGAGACTACATCTTCCTGGGAGACCTTAGCTTCCATTGCAATGACTTCAATGGCACCAACACCACCAACCTCCTCGAAAGCATGAACAACAGTGCACTCACCCAACTGCAGGACACACGCTTGACTATATCTTCACTTCAAGCAACAGAGTCAAGTTCAGCCACGTCTCCAAGCTCACTTGTACAGATCACACCATCATCCACTTCAGCATCACCAGCCCCCTGCCACCACCCCCAAGCTTCCCAGCACACCCCACTGCAGCTAGAGCAAAGTATCAGAGAGCCAGTGGTCTGATGCCCTCAACACTTCCCACCCGGAAACCGCTCCCAACCTGGATCAGGCTGCCAGAGACTTTACCACCTGAATCACCGGCAGCACTTGCGTTACACTGTCACCCCCATCAGACCCAGCAGGCACAGGAAATCCACCAAACAGGCTAGTTGGTACAACAAAGATCTGACAGCCAAAAAAAGTGATTGTAAGCTACAAGAAAGGAAATGGCGCACCAGCAAGTACAGCGCAGACAGGACCACCTCAACCATTACCACTGGCTCTTGAGAGAGACTAAAAAGAACGCCCTTAAGGGCCGCATTGAAGCCAGCTCCAACCACAGCAAAGATCTCTTCAACATCATCAGAGTTCTCCAACCCCACTGCCACCAAAAACTGCATTACCCCATCACAAGAACTGTGCAACAAATTGGCAGATTTCTTCCACGACAAGATCTCCACCATCTACAAAACTTTGAACCCCAGCCCACCCTCTCTGACTGCTTCCACCACACACCCACAGAAACCATTCCAGACCAACCACTAACCAACTGGGACCTGCTCACCACACAGGACACCACAGCCATCATGAACTGTCTGCACCACATCTTCAACCTCGGAGGCAACAAGATCAGCAGCAAGCTCACCACCCTTTTCAACACCTTTCTCATCTCAGCCACTTTTCCTGAAGGTTGGAAACACACAGAAGTAAACACTACCAGTGGCCCAGCAACCTTAAAATCTACAGGCCTATCTCCCTGCTCCCCTTCCCTGCCAAAATCCTGGAAAAGGCCATCAACCCCCAACTCATGCAACACCCGGAGAACAACCATCTTCTCAACATCTGCCAGCCGGATTCCGCTCAAACCACAGCACCAAAACTGGCTTGATCTGAGCCACTGATGACATCAGACCCCTCCTTGATCAAGGAGAAACAGCAGCTCTGATCCTCGTCGACCTCTCAGCAGCATTTGACTCCATATCCCACCACACCCTGATCAAGAGTCTGCATCACATTGAAATTCAAGGAAACACCCTCAAGTAGATCTCCTCTTTCCTTATCGGAAGAACCAGTTCTCCTCCGAGCAACCATTCTTCAGGGGTCGTCCCTCAGCCCCATTTTCTTCAACACCTACATGACCACCCCTGGCCAACATCGTCAGAACTCATGGATTAGACATCATATCCTACACAGATGACACCCAGCTCATCCTCTTGCTCTCTGAAGACCCCACCAGCACTAGGGCCAACTTCCACAGATGTATGACAAGCTTCTCAGAGTTGATTAAAAACAATTGTCTGGAACTTAACACGGACAAAACAGAAGTGCTGGTCTTGGAAAGACTTGTGGTGGCCAGCGGAACTAGGACACTCACCCGCACAGACCGACCATGCAAGAAACCTCGGCATAATACTCGACAGCAAGCTTGCCATGAAATCCCAGATCAACGCAGTCTCCTCCGCCTGCTTCCTCACAGTCCACATTCTACAGAAGATCTTCAGGTGGCTCCCCATCAACACCAGACGTACCGCCACCCAGACCTCAATCACCAGCCGTCTGGACTACAACAACGCACTCTATTCAGAAATCACCACCCACCTCCTGAAGAGACTTCAGACCATTCAGAACTCCACGGCCAGACTCATCCTCGACCTTCCCAAATGGATCCACATCACCCCTCACTACAGGAAACTCCACTGGCTCTCTGTACAGAAGAGATGCGAGTTCAGGATGTTTACTCACACCTACAAGGCCCTGCACAACCAAGGTCCAGCCTACATCAACAACCGTATGAACTTCCACCAGCCCTTTAGATACCTGCTATCCACATCAGTGCCCATCACTCACACCCCTCGCATTTTCCGGAGTAACATTGAAGGACTCTCCTTTTCCTGCCTCATGGCAAAATCCTGGAACAGCCTCCCTCTGCACCTCCGAAGCTCTATCTCTCTTCTGGAATTCAGGAAGGCACTCAAGGCCTGGCTGTTGAACTAATCTGTCTGCAACTGCCTCTTCCCCAGAGCCTGATACCGTCCTGGGTGATTAGCCACACTTTACAAATCCACTAATTGATTGATTGAATGTTTTAAGCCATGTTGCACAGTAGCATGGCTGCTGTGCAGCATGGCTGGAAGTCTTTAAAAAAGTGCTATGACAAGACCAGCACTGGCAATGCCATAGGACAAGGTGGGCGAGGGCAAGCAACAACACATAATGGAGTCGGAGGGTGACAAGGCAAGTAACAACATAGGACGGGATGGGAGGGGCAAGCAATAGGAAGTAGCAGGACGAGGTGGACAAGCAATGGGACCTAGTCGGGTGGGAGGGGGTAAGCAACAACATGGTGAGCAATGGGAGGAGGCAAGCTACAACACGGAGAGGGAAAAGAAGGTGGGATGGGGCAAGCAACAATAGGGAGAGGGAAAGCAACAACTCAGAGAGGGACAAGAGGATGGGAGGGGGCAAGCACCAACACTGACAAGAAATGCAACAATACAGTGAGGGGTGGGAGGGGTCAAGACCAACAAGAAGTCAGACTGAGGTAGAAGCACATGAGGAAGACAGCCTGCAAACACATGCTCTCTTATCGAGTGCCTCAACTAAAAGAAAAAAGTAGCTCGAAAGCACGAGCCTTGGAAAGACACAAGTACTAAGGCCATGCTCCAGGGGAGGAAAAATCACATAAAGAGGATGTGAAGCTAGCACACGCTGATGTAAGAGAAGCAAGGAAATAAGAGTGACTATGAAGCCCTCTGTAAGCTAACAAAATGTCTCACAATTGACATCGCTTGCCCTGGCGCAGGCAAGACTTGAAAATGGCCTCTTGGTATCATGATGTACACATACACATCAGCAGCCATTGCTGTCCTTGCATGCACGTGTCATGACTGGCAGTCAAAAAGCATTAGCAAAGCCAGTAGAATGGCCTCTTAGAGCCAAGACTCATTGGCTTTGCTAATACCTTCTCTAATAGCTTCTCCTCTAAGTTAGTTTTTGCTTCCTATCTCCGACCAGTGAGACAGAAATAAAGAGGCTTTTTCTGCCTTTTCAATTCATATTCTTACAAAATGTAGCATGGCTGCTGGCGACATCCTTTAGTGAGTACATGTGTTCATTTTATGTAAACGGGAAGGCAAACCTGTGAACATTTACTTTACATTATGGCAAGGCCATATGTCACATACTGTATGGGCATGAATGCACTCCATTTGTGGAAACCTTGACGGTATAAACATATTAAATCATTCTAACATTGCAAGTGAACAATTTCCCACTGACATGGATGAAACATTTGTATAGATCTGTAACTGTAATGAATCAACTTGATTTATGAGGTGATAAATGTTCCATCATGGTGTTAGCTGCAGCTGGTCCAGGTATTCCCAAGGGTAGATTTTAGATTGCTCCCAAAATGTACCATAGCTTCAGTTCACAATACAGCAAAATGCTTTCAACTATGTGCAGACATCGCCAGATAAACAGATTGTAAAGAGGCCCTCTTACATAATTTTGAAGCTGCAAATAGTTAAAGATGAACAATGGATGAAATTGTAAAGCATTTATTTTATGGCTCTCTTATCCGTACGTATTATTTTGCAATTACCATAATTTATTACATGTATTTCAAAACACACATTAAGGTTATAAATGACTATGATATATGGTATGGGTCCTTGTGTATGCAAGAACGAATGTAGATGCCCAGCTGCAGGTGGGAATACTGCTGGGCAGGAGGTATAGCCATGTAGGTAAATGGTGAACTCAGATTTATAAGTATTGGGGCATTCCATGCAAATCAGGTCCCAACCCCTGTATCAATCTCTTACTAATGCCACATTAGCATTATGTAGCTACTGTGTCATGATGTGTCCCCCATTGATTAAACCAACATTTTTTGACTACTCGCATACTTTGTATGTGGGCAGCCCAGTATGATTCTCTCAGAATCGCGAACATGAAGTGAGTCGAGGGGAACTTCTTTAACTCCTCTAGAGTAGGTAGGTACACAAGGAACCTACTGGTTGAGAAACATCAAATGTAAGCCGGGGCGGTGAACTCCACACCGCTTGCGGAGTTTGCAGAGTTTTTCGCACTCCGCGGAGCACGCAGAGTTCCAAAAAACTCAGTTCCGCAGAGCAGAGTTTTTATCCTCTCTCGCGCTCCCCAACATCAAGTTGGCGAGCGTGAGCGAGGAAAATCCACCTCCTGGCGAGATTTTTGCTCGCTGGAGTTCCCCAACGCCAAGTTGGCGATCGCAAGCAAGAAATATTCACCTACTGGCGAGATTTCTCAACGTGGGCAGTCTTATTTCTCAATGCGGGCGGTTTGTCGTGACCGCTCACATTGAGAAACATTCTGTTTGCGTTGAGAAAGTTGCCGCTCAGGTAGAAAATCTCCTCGAGCGGCAGAAAAGAAGCAGCGCCCTCTTGCGCTGCGCATGATGCTGTTCGCATTGATTTTCCAGCACAGGACAAACAACCAGCACTGAAAATCAACACGAACAGTAATTACCAAGCGCACTCCGCCACTTGCGGAGCTCTGCGTAGCATGGTGGAGTTTTTTGGTCCCTTCGCGGAGTTCTGCATAGCTGAACACCGCAAACTCCACCCAGATTTAATCAAATGACCTCTGCCTACGGAGGAGATAACATTTTTATCCTATGATCAAGAAAAACATTGGCCAGATATGTGGATAGGTAAATAGCCTGCCTACTGCATTTCCTCACTTTGCAGGCACAGAGGTTTTGCTGTATGCAATCCCTCCCCTTCACAGGAATGCAACACAGTTAATACATTTATTACCCATGTTGGCGAGTGATACATTTACCATAAGGATTGACGTTAATTCTATGATGAGACTTAGTCATGCTAGATGATTTGTTTTTCATATATTTTTGTTAATTTTACTCGTGACAGTCATCTTCCACATTAAGATATGGCAGTACAATCAAGTGGGCTAATCTGGCCCAGATGTTCTGTGCAGCAATGTATGGAAATAGTACCGAAAAGGATAAACACCATCCCATGTTAACACGAGCATCCGAACCATGAAAGTAAATAAGGAAGAAACAATGATCAACAATACAATCAACTGTGCTCATCTCCCCATACCCCCAGTTCAATCTAATTTGCAGGAAAACAAAAGCAATATCCCACTAGCTGCAGACAACAGCACCTCCAGAGCAGCAGCACTGGAGATCATGGCTGAGCCTCTTCCGGCCGTTCAGAAGGACGAGTATCTCAGTCAATCTAGCCAAATAATCATCACACTGCTCTATGAGATTACACTTCCCATCCATGGCTCCGGCATCTGCTCCAGTCGAAAGCTCAGCTGATGCCCAGTGGATCACGTATTTCTACCATGTGGTAATTAGAGGGCCAGACGTCACCTTCCAGGACATGGCAATTCGTCTTTGTGCCAATACAAAGGCCAGATCCTGAAACACCCTTTAATTGTTCCATTCGTTTTGTTACTACCCCTGAATAGAGAAGGCAGAGTACAGGGTCACGTGGCAAAATGGAGGCGGTGATATCTTATACACACAGGAGGTTGCAGTTTGCCAAAAGTCCACTATGACAGGACAGAGCGACACCGTATGAAAAAATATGCCTCAGTCTGCAGAAATCTGGGGCAGGACGCACTGACACTGGGTGCATTTTTGAGATTCTGTCAGTGGAAAGGTATGTGTGGTGAAGAAAATTAAATTGTGTGAACCTAAACCGAGCGTCTCGTGTAATCGTTCTAACAGACCCCAAACACCTCCGCCACGTGGTATCCTGTAGGTCCACCGATAGTTTCTACTCTCACCAACCCCTGAGAGCTGGGAACCCAACACTCGCAACATCACCCTGTAAGGCTCAGTATTTATGTAAAATATCTGCCTCGACCCTGTTAAGTGCACCATCAACTCCAATGGGTCAGCTGCCTGAGCAGGGTCCCTGTTAGATTTGGGGGTCTCTAGTTGGCAGAGGTATGTACCTTTGTCCAAATAGGGACCCTTGAGTCTAGTCAGGGAAAGTAGGTACACTCCTGAAATAACCCCTGCTCACCCTCTTGGTAGCTTGGCACGAGCAGACAGGCTTAGTTCACAGGCAGTGTGAAAAGCATTTGTGAATACATACAGTAATCAAGTGACAACACTACAAATGGACACCACACAGGTTATATATTTATAAAAATAGATATACTTTATATAGATTTATCACAAGACCATAAACGACAAAAATAATCCACATTACTGTTAAGAATGCTTAGTTCTGATCAAAAAGGCTTAATTCAAGGTTCTGTGCGAGTCGGTAGCCTCCTCCGGCTACGGCGATGTCGAGAACAAACAGAGTCTAACAAATCCAGCTGACCGCGTCGAGACGGGCCAACACAGCGTAGACAGACTCGGTCACAGTACCTTTTACTTGAAGCGGCAGGCACGGGCGTGTGAGCCGGATGGCTGTTCGTCGCGGTCGCGATGCAAAAATGGAAGCGTTGCAGGACGCGTTGTCCCTCGATGCGGTGCAGGCAGCGGCTCGTTGACGTCGTCGAGACGGAGTCGGTGAGACCAGGGCCGTGCGTTGCAGGGCGAGACGGTGCTTCGATGCAGTGCTGGCAGGTTGCGGTGCGGCGACGGAGCTGGATTCAGGAGCTGGCGTCGATCAGTCCGGACAGCGGTGCGAGTCGGGCGGTGCGTCACAAAGCGTGCGAGCGGTGCCCAACTCCGGTGCGGTCACAGGACTCGAACTCAGCAGCAGTGACCGTGTCGGTCGGACCAGTTCGATTCGGCGTAGCGAAGCGTTGCAGGACGCGTTGTCCCTCGATGCGGTGCAGGCAGCGGCTCGTTGACGGAGTCGGTGAGACCAGGGCCGTGCGTTGCAGGGCGAGACGGGGCTTCGATGCGGTGCTTACAGGACACCGAGTCGGTCGTGAGAGTCGGTCACAGCTCCCTACCTCTGCAGCCACTGAAACAGAGTTTCCAGCAGCAATTCACAAAGGGGGTGAAGTCCAATGGTCCTGGGACTTCGGTCAGGGGGCAAGCTCTCTTCCAAGCCCTTGGAGATCCTTCACAAGTTGATGAAAGTCACAGCAAAGCAAAAGTTCCTTTCTCCTTTCTTTGGCAGTCAGGCAAACCACTGCAGGCCAATCCCCCAAGCAGCACTTCAGGCTTAGGGATAGTCTCTCCTCAGTTTCTTCTTGGTTCCGCTCCTCAGCAAAGGTTTCTTCTTGTTCCCAAAAGTGATCTAATTTTCCTGGGGTCTGGGTGCCCCTCTTATACCCTGATTCTCTTTGTTCTCTGGAGGCAGAGAGGCCTCTGCCTAGTCCAAAACCAGTTCTGGTCAGTCCTGGAGCACTTTGTTTTTCTGACTCCTTCTTTCCTTTCAGAATGTGGGGCAGAGTGCTCAGCCGCCCGGCAGGAGGTGGAGCCAGCATTGTGGAAGGCAGGCACAGCCCTATTCAGACCCAGGGGCAACTCCTCCCTCCACTCTGGATGCAGATCTTTCTATTCAGCCCTGTGCTGACTCACCCTGTCTTCTGTAGCCACCCCCAGCCCCTGTCACTCAATCTCCAGACAAGGAATACACAACCTAGCAGAGGAAGGCTTGGATAGTTAGGCAAGAAAATACCCACTTTCTAAAAGTGGTATTTTCAAACACAGAATGTTAAAACCAACTTCACTAAAAGATGTATTTTATCATCCTGAGTTCAGGCATACTAAATTCGTTTTTCTACCATGTTCCCTGGGTCAGTTCTGACTATAAGGTGTAATAGTCAGTCCGCCCATTCTGGCCTATGGGGAGCAGGTAGCCTTGCAATAGTGAAAACGAAAATGGCTGTAATTCACTATTAGGACATGCCACACACACCAGGGCATGTCCTACCTTATACTTACAATGCACCCTGCCCTAGGGCCTACTTTAGGGGTGACCAACATGCAGTAAAGGGCAGGTTTAGGGACTGGTAAGTGGTTGTACTCACCAAGTCGACATGGCAGCCCTAGGCTGCACACAGGCTCTGCGATGGCAGGCCTGAGACACATTTTACAAGCCGCTTCTGTGGGTGGCACAACCAGTGCTGCAAGCCCACCAGCGACATTGGATTTACAAGCCCTGGGCACACTGGGTGCACTGAACTAGGGACTGACAAGTAAACCAATCATCCAATCCTGGAGTCACTAATACATATATCAATTAACGATAGGGAGCACTTGCACTTTGGCACTGATTAGCAGCGGCAAAGTGCCCATGAGCATCTAGTCCAGCAAAAACATATCGGCAACAGTGGAGGCATTACGAAAAAATGGAAGGGAGACCCACGCCAAGGATGCCAGGTCTAACACGTGTCCCCTCCAGCTGAAATGTGGGGAGAACTATCCTACCCCTAGGGAGTTCTCATCGCTAAGGCGGAAAAATCTGGACAGTCCATCAGCATTGGCGTGTTCTGTACCAGGGCGGTGTTCCACCGTAAAGTCCATCCCCTGTAGGGAAATGGACCACCTCAACAGCTTTGGATTCTCACCCCTCATCTGCATCAACC